>JARHVA010004322.1:272500-652500 GCA_037957365.1 Torreya grandis | reverse complement strand
ATTATGTCCCTCATACTCTCAACATATATCTAGTATAAACTCAATTTTGAAGTAAACATCAAATTTAGCTCTAGGAACATGCCCTTGTGTAAGATGACCACTAGATTCCTACATTTTCGCTCAACTAGAATAATTCTATCCAAGTAGGCACGTGTTCATTGGAGATTATATTAAAGTATCCACCACCTTTCTTAGGGATATAAACAACTATATAATGGTATCCTTGACATGTATGATTAAATTAATAGGGAAGGATCTATTCACCTATGCTTCCAAAGATTGAACTAGATTTTTCATGTCTTCTATAATCTTTTCTTACATGTCATAGGTAGCTTATAAAATTGAGAGGATCCTAAGCCACCTTATCCTCACCTATGGAGGTCCTAGCCTTAGTGAGTGAGAATAAATCCTATTGGGTCTACTATATCATAGGGTTACCCCCTTACATGAATTATGTGTGATAATTATTTACATACTTATAATGGTGTGATCAAAATCCCACTCCACATCTAGGTCACTTTGCATCATCATCTCCAACACTTGTAACATTGGGACCATTCCCTAGGCTTGAAGATGTATTGGTGGGGTGGTGGATATTATATTCACATGTAGAGGATGAGGAGGATGGAGTATGGAGGAAATGAAATGTGTGAATGGAGAAAGTAGTGGAAGAGGAGGCATAAGGGTGCAAGGAAGCAAGATGAATGCGGAAGCCTAGGGGAACATTTGTGCTTTTCACTAATCTTGGATCATGCCAACATGAGGGGTGATGACTCCTAAGAGAGGGGTGTCAAGAAGAATGGAAGAGATTGGTTGATTAAAGTTAACTTCATGGACACCTAGGGTGATGGATAAGGGAGTTTAGGGAGAAATTAGAGGAACCACTAGGGTTGGTTTCAAAGGAGTAGTATAAATTAGTGGAAAAGGTGAAATTGGAGCATTAGGTACCTATATTTAAGGTCGAGCATGAGTTGCCTTCCATTTTTTCCTTGGTATTTTATTTGGGTTAGCTCTAGAGGTTAAAATGAAAGAAGTAGAGATAGAAAAGGCTATGGGGGTCGATTGAGGTAGTTTATGGACCACTGAAGGAGTCAATAAGATGGTTTGAGGCATCTAATAGGTGTACATAGGTGTACTCACTCTTGGATCTACTAGAGAAATTGGTGAAGATAGGGCACTCATAAGCACATAAACCTAAAGAATGACTAGTGAGAAAATTGTGGGAGTCCCAAGTTAGGAAATGGATGAGTCATATGGAAATGAATAAGTGAGGGCACTATATGGATGAGGCCAAAGAAACTTGAGTGAATAGTGGATGAGGTGAAATGGGGAAGAGTGGAAGAACTATATGAGTAGACTGTTAAGGGAACAAGAAGCTAAATGGTGTCAAGAAAGGGTATTAAAGATTAGGGGGTAGTATTTGTACTAGTGCCTATTATTTTTCATGTCCTAATCTCATTTATGGGTTATCATTGACATTTAACCTAAAATCATGTATGACCTCAGGTCAAGTTACATAAGCTTGAGTTGTCTATTGCTAAGTCACTTGGGTTTGAACTACTTGGGGTTAAGTTGGTTGAATTAGCAAAGGTATACGATGTGAAACCATGGTGTGAGTAGGAGGAGATTGAGGGGGAGAGGGAATAGGGATCCCCTATATAATTCTTTGAGAAATATATATAGGAGTCACTGATGTCTTCTCATGACTAGGTGGATGCATAAAGAGCAATAGTCAGCTTGGGATAAACATTCTCACCCTTCTTATTTCTATGAGATTTAATTCAAGCTAGTACCTCTTGGTCATCCACCACATTCAAGTACAACTTTTAATCCTCCTCAAGATGGTGACCATAATTGATATTGAGGTGAGTTATCTCCCCACGTGGGTTTTTATCATTCTTCAAGGGTCCCAATCATGTGGCTCACCTCTTTGTAGGGTAAAAGAGTCTCACCTGAACACCATCTTATGGAGAGGAAGGAAGGCCTTATATACATGGTGTCAAATTCTAATTGGGAGAGGGTAATAAACCTTTTGTTATTGACTAACACAAAATCCAAATATGACCTCTACCAATTGGTATGCAATCTTGTTTTCTTATATATAGTTTGGGACATGGTAGGTCAAGTGGAAGGGCTCTTTTAAAATGCCAACAACTCAAATTATAGTACCATCCTTGTAATACTAGTAGTCCTTGATGGTAGTAAGGGATTTCTTGATTTTATTAGATAAAAGGGGAATATGAGCATAGTTGATTATATTTTACACTATTGGGTAGAAATATTCTTAGATATCCCTACTATAGTTCATATAGTTATGGATATATAGTTTCTAGAAGATAACATGGACCAATGAGCCTCCAATAACCCATGTTGGGAAAGTATATGGCTTGAAGGTGAACATATTATAAACTACATCTATGAGGTAACTAATCATGTATAAATCCTTTCCTTATCGAGCATTTGTGATGGTCCTAACCATGTTAAAATTAACTACCCTTCTTAGATCAAGGACTTGGGAGCCATCCATAATCATGTGTATTAAAAGTACCCATAAGATGTTGATGTGTAAGTATTATAGGTCTCTAAATAATTAGTTAAAAATAATGATGATAATATAGATCCACTCATTGAAGGTCTAGACCATGTATGCATTGACATCCTCCTTATTTACCCACTTGCCATATGGTTTATCGGCCCATTCCCTCAAGACATCATGGATCAAGTAGGTTTTAGTCCAAGTCTTCATCACATATATGCCATATGAAAAGGTGACCTCTAGGAGATTATAATAATATTAATGGGGCCCCATAGATGTCTATGATCTAATTCTTGGAAGTGGTTAAGTATACCATGTTATGAATGTCATTTTTCACCCACCTAGTTGTTATAAGTAGCTTTCCAAGTAAGTTGGCACATGGGAACACTCTTAGATTGGTTGTGGCACTATGTAGACCACACTTCTCATACACCTATAGAGTATCCTATAACTTTTATTCTTCCTCAATGTCACTATTATATTCCTTGGGTACCTAGTCAATAGCCTTGAATATTTTGTTGTAGTGCTTGAACTAGATTAGGCCTTCTAGGAAGAGCATGGTGTGGTATTCAACTTCAACCTTGGTATTTTAAGATGAGGCATCCATGGAAATAGAATGAGATTCGGTGAAATAATTTCAATTGAAGGGGAAAAAACACAGAGGGTGCTTGGTGGGAGTAGAAATACAAGATCTAAATTTTGGGAGTCTAGAAGTGATAATTGTTAACAAGTTTCATTAGGGTACTTATAAAAAATAACATTCAACCTCATGCATTAATGAAATTTCATAGATTGCTCATTATGGATTCAAGTTTGAGTTAGTGGCTCAATATTCTCCTTTATTTCCTAATTTGGAGTTAAATTTGGAGCTCAATATTATTCACTACCTAGTAGATATAATGAGGGTGATGTGACATTTTAAATTATCTAATTAGGGTCTAGTTTCCCACTTCATTAATTTCTAGAGTGTGGTAGTCACAAAAACCACCTCATCTTTAAATATTCCTAGATAGTTCTTACTTTGTGTCACATTCCCTATATTTACTAGCTTTTGTGGCATTGATCAACAACTAGGCATGGCCTATCACTTTGATATTATACCCTTAGGAGGGATGAGATGCCAAATAGGGATGTGCATCTTCTTATGATTATCTCCTACAATTCCACTTGCTTCATCCTAACCATACTTGTGCCTTGGTAATCCCACTTGTTAATATGTAAGATTATTCCACATGGCATGTTATGATACATTGGGCCCTCCTAGGTATAAATTTTTTGTTAGATCAGAGAGATTGACTACTCTAACAATAGCCCATATGTCACTTCCTCATTATGTTAGGATCTTCTAGGATCTAACATCTCTATCAAGATTAGGAGACTGATGCATCTAACATAAGGGAGAGATCATTGGTTAGATTCAACAACCTCTAACCCTTAGGGCAAGTGGGTTTTTTCATTCAATTGGGCTCTCTTAAGCTTAGAGATCTTTGTTAGGACTAGGAAACTAACCATTCTACCTCTAGTTGTCATGGCATTACTTGGTTGGGTTGGGATCTCCCAATGTCTAAAATATCTATCATGTCTAGGAGATTGGCTATTATAACTTTGGTGCATGCTAATGACTACAGTACTAATATATTATGACCTTGGGTCACATGGTGCTTCATCATTACATTAAGATCTCTTGGATCTGACATCTCTATTAGGACCAAGAGACTAATTCATATGATAAAAGGGTATGTTGATTATTTTGAATGGACATGTCTTCAAATTATTGACACTTATCTATGTGGCATCCCTTCATTGCATTATTTACCTCTAATCAAAATAACAAATATGACTAAGTGAAAAATACAAGGAGCACAACCAATTAAATTCTCACCTAGTTGATAGTTAGGCTCCCAAGGGCCACGTTAGACTCTATGGCATGATAATATAGGAAGGGATTGAGACTCTTGATATTTCCAAGTGAAAGCAAGCATACAAAGTTAACACATTAAATATCTTAAGACAAAATTTAACATATTAGTGGAGCATTATCAATACTCAGTGTGGTTATTCTCATAAGTCCTTGAGGTTCCCAGCTTAGGTTGATCATTGATGACAAATGTACCACATGTTTTGGGAAAACTAGGGTAATGGGTTCTAAAGACTTACCTTGAGAAACCATCATAATTAGATGATGAGTATAGGAACTCTGAATCACATCATTTTTTAAGAGGGGTCCCTCATTTATGATAAATGGGGTGTATTGGGCATAACATGTTCATGAAATCATATCATGCCCTTTGAATATGTACCAAATGATATAAAATGTTATGCATATATATGATAAATTTGAAAACCTATATCTCATATGTATGTATATGTGGAGACTTAATTCTTATTCTTTTAAATTTTGTGCATTTGCCCATTTATATATACCTAGATGTTTATGAATATATGCTCAAGTTTACATAAAGTGAGTACATATACATCATTGTGTCAATATATATCATGTATCTAAACCATTTTGAATCTCTAAAATCTATACTATGATTTGATTTTCTAATGATGGAGGTTTATTCCTCTTTGGCAAGCCTACTATAATTATCCATTTTGAAATGAGGGATGTATCTTGTAAGTCACTAATATCAAAAGAAGAGTTAATTATATCACGTCATTTTTAAATATCACATCATGTAATATTCTTTGAACATGTGGAGAATATGTTATCATAGCAATGAATATATCAATCAAGGCATGTATGTAACATATGTAATGCATATCATGTAAGTGTTATGTCTAACTATATGTATCAATAAGAAATGTATTATAAGGATATCTAGATAAAACTTAACATTAAAATTAAATGATATAGATCACATCACCACTCAATATTAGCAAGCTCAACAAGTGCAAGTGTTAATATCACACATAAGGCCAAGGGTTGCATATAAAGGATATATATATGTCAACATAAAAAAAGCCAAGGGACACAAATAATGGGACATAAAATATTATCAAATAAGTGAAATCAAGGATGTCACATCAAACAAGGCTAAGGGCCACATGCAAGGGGACATCAAATTATCACAAACAAGGGACATTAAGGATTGAGAATCAAATAAGTCTAAGGGTCACACACATGATACAAGAATAAATTAGCCTATCATAGAATAGATTTTAAAAATCAATAGAGCATGGAATAAGGAAATATTCTACACCATCCATATGTATCAATGTCACATCATAGTATAATAGCATATTCATGTAGCACTATACAAGATATGAATAACTAACAAGGTAGGTGTAAGCAATATATGTAGATAAACATGGTAGAAGGTCATATAAAGATATAAAATGTAATAATGAAACCTATGGAACAAGATGCCACTAGTATCATAATGACTGTTGGGTAGAGAAAAGTTTATAATTTGATATGTCCAAGTGTAACCTACATGTCCTACATAGCACTCATATACTGTGAAGTGAATGTATATGAAAATATATATCATCTACCAAACATGTGATAAATAAAATATGTAAATAGTAAAATATAAAAATTAAGTTATGCTCAAGTCTTGATTTTGGATTTTTTGAATATTTGAGTTTTTTTTTTTTTTCTTAATTTTTTCATTTATTTTTATTTTTAAAATTTTAAATTTTACAAAAGCTAATTAGTGATCCCATCAATGGGAGAAACATGGCAAGTCACCTATATTAAATGGTGGATGGGTCTTTTATCATGGATGAGAGGTAAATATTATGGTTGTATCTAAATTTAATAAGAATTTTTATGGTGTACCATATATATCATGATCAATTCTCATATAACTCAATGTATGATGGGTAACTCTAGATGGCTTAGGACTCTGTGACATCTATTTTATAAAAAGTGGGTGTTTCTCTATTTATTTTTGGAACACATTGAAGCATCTATGGTGTTGTCTGAGTATGAACAATATAAGATGGTGGCCTTTCTAGTCTTGAGTAAGTCTTTTATGTGATCGATACTGAATATTCAATTACCTAATGGCCCAGCTATATTCCTCTAAATTAGTTGTATACATAGATCATGTATATGTATAACAGTTGAATCTTTATAGTGATAGGGAATAGTTGTACTAACCACATATATATATATATATATATATATATATATATATATATATATATATATATATATATATATATATATAATCTTGAATAGGTGCAACATCCACCTAGGAAAAATGATCTTGAATTATTATATAAACCATATCTATATAATGATCATAAATTAGTGTATTAACCAATCACAATGGTTTCAATGGTGGAGGAAGATATATCATTGGTTATATAGGATACTCATATATTACATTGTTAACTATGACTAGCCTATTAAATTTTATTTATTTCAAGAATTATTTCACTATAGATGAAATTGTATGAAGTATATACATTCTAATGGCATCCTAACAACATGTTGAATACCTTGTTACTCTATAGAATTAGAAATGGTGTCACTAATATGGTGTTTTACCCTAATTTTAATAAAATACTAATTGTAATTAAAAGTGTTATTATGTATATACATGTAAAACTAAAAATATCATAATGCTAAAGATGTAAAATAATTAAATATTTTGATTTTAATTAATTAATAAATGTAAAAGATTGTTATTTTGAGAATTAAAAAGGATAATTATATTTAGCTCATACATTGATCTTTGTTGGTTGTTTTAAAAATTTAAATATGAAAATTAGAAGAAGAAATGATTATGTAGTCTCAATATTAGAATTAGGAATATAGAAAAAATCTATAAAAGGTCAATGTAAGTGGATACTAGCATAGTATGATCTATTTTTTTGACTATATACTTTTCTATGTTGACTTTGGTAGGTGGCAGACAAGAAAAGATATAGAAAAAATAAATCTGGAAATGAAAAAATAGAAGTAGAAGTAAAGGATGTTTCTACACTAGAGTGCATTAGGTAGACATTAGAATATTGTACTCGATTCCATTCTCCATAGAATATTTTGGGTTGGATGTGCACATAAATAAAAAATTACACATGTTAAGCCTATAAATGATGATAAGTACAAGATTTTATGCTAAGGGTTTGGTCATGCAGAAATATTTTATTTAATATCATGTATTTAAAACCCTTAGGGAAGTTTTAATATATTGAAAACCTACAAGAAAAATAAATGAGTGTAATGGGTTTAACTCACCTCAATCACCCCCTTGATGATTTACTACTACCTACATATCCAGTACTCCATGTGAAATAGGGCCCACATAATTTTACTACCTAGATTTAATGTGTAATTGTGTTATTTTAACTATGTGTATTCAGCTAGAAGACAACTTTGATACTTGAAAATTATAGTTCTCAACTTTATTTAGAGGGATATTGACTTGGATTATAATTTATCCTTATTAATAATTTATATTTTGGTTAGAATATGATATATTTTCTCAATGTACAGAAGTGTAAATTCTTGTACCAAGTGAATAGTAAGTACCTACTAGAATGACTCCCAACATTCACCTTTTAGGTGAATATTTTGATAATTTATTTTAAACAACCATGCGACATGTGCAGTAATAACCAAATGGATAAATTAAATTCTATAAACTAACCATTACTTGGTACAAGACATAACCAATGTAACTAGATAGTGGCACACTACACCCCTATCTATTTTGGGTGGACTTGCCCCCAAAAAGTTAGGGCCCTAAATTTAGAACTAGAGATATTTTGATGGAAATTTTAGATAGCTTGAGTATTTGGTATTGATAATGTATGTGTTAAATACTAAAAAAAATGGCTAAGCCCACATATATAGAAATGGCTTAAAGGAATGCAAAATAAGGGTTATGTAATTGGGTACAATTCATGTGGTTTGGAATGTGTCAAAAATTTTCATTGTAAAGTATCTACGAACATATTTATGTGTCTACATCCCCCCCCCCCAATTTATTCTAGAAATGAAAATTCTACAATAAAGGAAAAAATAGATGAACATGAGTGTATATAGAATACTTTATCTTTAAATAAATACTTCAATTGTGCATGGAACATTAATTTATCAAAATTTACAATAGATCATGAAGTAGTCATTTTATTCATTTTAAATTTAAAAATCTTAACTTTGAAATTTGAAAACTTGAAAAGAAGATCAATGGAGTATAGTACACTTTTAAATAGGAAACCAAATTGCCCTATAACTTATAACTAATAATGGGGAATCATGTCCCTTTAATGAATCACTTAAATAATTTGAACTAATTGATAATTGAGAGTGATCAAGTCCCAATTTTGAATAACTAATCAATATCTAAAGTTGAAAATATTAATTATTCCAAGTCTCATGAAAATTGAATAGTATCCAGTGTACTAACCCCAAAAAGGTGGAACCATGCTAGGTTCACTATAAGTGATTACAAGGTCATTGAGTGTCACTATAATTGAATGTACGTAACCATACATATTTAAATCATGCCATTTTAGATGTATATAGATTATAATTTGCATTATAAAAATGGAATGAAGAGTATTCATGCCCCCATCATGAAAACATTACTCATATACTTTACATATTTTTCCATTTGAAACATTAAAACATTTTATCTTTGAGTAGCTTTATAATGAATGAGTATCATGCCCCAATAAATATGTGTCAATGATAAATAATATCATACGCATACATTCTTAATTATGAATATATTTTTAAGTTATAGCTCTGCTCTTGTAACTATTTCTACACATGCTCATGCATGTGCATACAAGTATGTATGATTCTTTATTTTGAGTCTTTGAGAATTAAGTGTGTATGTATGTCATATTACACCAAAATATACATTTTTTTCATAGTATATGTCATTTATTTAAATTTTTAATCACTTGAATCTTTGGAAACTTGTATTCTACTTATAAAATCTAATTTTTGCATCAGTTTGAATTTTTAAAAATGTATACTCTATATTTTTCCTACATGTATTATGTGTAGATTAGAAATCCAAAAGGGAGATAGTCAATTTTTAGCGAAATAACCAAAAACAACTTAGAGACATAACCACTCAATTCCAATCCCTTAGGTGAGATATGATGGTACAAAATAAGGAATACAATTGGAAGGATAAATACAACCTTTTTACCTCCCTTGAAGACTTGTTTGATGACTAGTATGTAGATGTTAAGCTTGGCTTATGATCTAGGAATATTTGGGAAAGATAGTTCTTCATGGGAAGAATCTCCCCTTATTCACTTATGGTTTTGATTGGCACATGAGATGAGAAGGTGAATTTTCTTACTCTATTTTGACATAATAACACTACACTCAAAAATATTGTCTATAATGGCCATTCAATTTTGTTTTTTATAATTTTAGGATGACTGTGGACCATTGAATCAAGATCAAGATCAATGGTGGAGGATGAATCATTAAATTCATGATTTCACACATGGAGGGTATAATATATGACATTTAAGTAATTTTTGGATTGTGGAAGAAAGGAAGGAAAGTGTAATGAGTACCTCTTGGAATGTGTAAGAGGGGTGTAAGAGGAAGAGTGTGTAAGAGATGTGTAAGAGCTTGCTTGCACTCCTACTATTTCTCATTGATTTTATTTAATAAAATCACCAATGTGAGGCAATAAAGCATTTTTTATTTAGGAAAATAATATAATTCCAAAAAGTCATGTAATTTTCTATTAGAGGAAAATTAGGCTAATTAATCAGAGATTAATTATAAATTAGAAGAATGAGACCTTTAAAATGTTATTTTATCCATCAAATATTCATTTAATTAGATTTTGATAATGTTTTAAAGGTTAGAATTGGTATTGGATGATGTATACATCCAATTCTTAACACTATTTGTGTTGAAATTGTCAATCATACTCAAATTTCACTAAAATGACCAATTTAGGTCAAAATCACATAAACGTGTTAAATGGTTCAAACTTGTCATATATAAGTGCCAATTTAGGCCAATGTATCCCTAAATGGGGCAATGCATTATGTGATTCCTAAATTTTATCAATTCATTTTGAATCAAAATTATGATTTTGCCTTTTTGTGCTCTCGATCACTCTTTTCTTCTAATTCATTAGTACACATCATGTACTTTTGTTATTTTGTGTTGGAAACATCCGAAATGGTAATATGGTTCTAATACATCTAACATCACCTTAAAATTCTTCCAGAGTCAAATTATGATCTATTATTATGATTTTTTGACCACTTTAATTAATTTAGGTCTAATTTCCAAAGAATTGCATAAATATCGATTAATCTTGTTTAAGGCTAATTAATTCAAATCAAGAGCTTGAGTGGATTTTACATGGATGTTATTGATTATTTAAATATTATAAATTTATTTCCAATATCTGCATCACCTAGTGACATCATCTATGGATTTTCATCCATAAATTATAAATGCATAAAATATCTGAATTATAGGCACACATGCCTAATTAATGCCCCTTCTTCCTAAATCATTATGAGGCTATTTATGGATTTAATTAAAAATATTAGATTAATCCATGGTCACACATCTCAATAATTATATTGATGGTCATGATTGATCTTACACTATTTGCAAAATCTATAAACAGAAGGGCATAAAACACAATTTCGTAAGCTAAATTATTTTAAACTTATAATGCATAAGTGTCTTCACATCCTTTTGTGTTGATCATTATGCTTTATTTATAAGCTTCATTTGATAGGCTACATTATATTTTTCTTATATTAAGCCTAGTTTATGCATAGTTTTCTTGAGGTAATGGAGAAGCAAAGCAGCCATTGTTGAGAAAGACAAGAGCATTAGATCAAGGGGATAACATGCTTGGATCCAATATTGCAATGTAAAATTGATTTGGAATGGTAACTAGTATAGATTTATTTCAATTTGTTATTCATTATCATTATCAAACCCCATTAAAATAGGTTTGCTTTATTTATTAAATTATTTATGAATTTTGATGGATTTATTGACTAATGCTTGACTAAAAACCTTTGTAATCTATCCTATAGTTTGGCATGCCTAGTTGTGACACATAGAGTCCATTTCAACAAGGAAAACACTATGGAAATTCCAAATTTCCATTTTAGTTATTAAGAAGTCCTTGAACAACATTTTAATACTCATTTTCCCATGTTTTTATGTACTTATGGGTTACATAATGACCATCAATTGTTCTTAGTGACCACTGATGGTTAAGGATAACCACCCATGATTGGGTCATAGGAGAAATACATTTAAAAAATTTCATTTTCAGCATTTTATCAAGTTTGTTTCTAATAAATTAGGTTTTCTAAGTCTCTAGTCTGAACATATCTTTGATCTAGAAGCCTAACTTCTAGATATTTTATCATAACATCATTTTTGAAGCATAACATTTTTTCCTACAGATTCATAGGTAATCATCAATGGTTGTTTTTTACCTACAATAGTTATAAATCAATCAATGATGGTCTACAGGACTTGGTGATGATCAACAGTGACCATCGATGGTCATTATGTTTTCTAAAAAACATAAACCTGAGATCACTTAAACCAAAATTTCTTGTTTCATTTACAAAAGTGCTTCAAAGCTAAACAAGATTCTCATAATTTTTATGAAGGACCCACAAAGAAAGTGAAAATTTGAGATTATTTAATTATTTTTAACCTCTTTTTGGTGCTTACAAATAATTAGTAATCTTTCCATTTAGTGTTTTAAAATAAAAATTAATTATTTATGTTAAACGTTTTGTAGTTGTTATTTGAATTTTTTTGTAACTTAAGGCCAAGGGGCCAAATAATATCACCAAACACTTCAATTTAGTGCTTTAAAACCAAACTCATTTAAAAGTTTTTTTTGATTAAGTCATTTATCATTACTTGGTTAGAGTTTGTTTTAGCAAAAAGGAATTTGTGCATGTATGCTCGCCCCCATCCATTATAGGGAAATTATGGGATCAAAAGTGTCATTTTAATTACAAATTGTGCCTCAGTCCAAAGGCATAAAAAGTATGTTGTCAAGGCTCTCCCCAAGACCCACATGGCTTGGGTGATCTAGAAACAACTATAAAGCATTTTTACTTACTTTTTTATTTCATGCATTTTAGCCTATGAGGAGGACTTCATTAACTCCCATGGTTTCTATAGAGAAACTTTGACCCAGGGTTTCTTCTCCTAACATCATCTTCAACCCCTCTCTATGAGGGGTATAGAAATTAGTATCACCCCACTAGGATGGTGGTTTGATCAGTTAAACCATATCCATTAGTAGGAGGTTAAGCCTAGGACGTATGATCATTTTAGAAATTGCACTACATTAAACAATTAATATATGTAGTGGTTGTAAAAAGAATTAAACCATTTTATAACAAGATATTTGATGTGGAACCATTTGACATGTTGCTTCTCGTGTGTACTAATGTGAAATTTGGTACACATGGGATCCGTGTATATGGTAAAAAATTGTACATTTTTAGATAAATGCCACTTACCATGGAAATATTATTGATGTGAGGTGCACCCCAAGGTCCATGTCATCGTATTATCACTTGAGATAAGGGGGGTGTAAAAAAACCTACTATATAATGCACTTTTATTTTGGATGAACACTTAATTTCCTCTCAAGCATATGTATAAAGATGGACTTTAAACAATATCATGCAACCTTGTTATTTTTAGGGATTAGGATGATTACTTATTTATATGTGTCTTTTTGGTCTTATAATTACTTGGTCTTGATTTGAGTCAAAACTTACTTGTAAATAAAGATCATAACCAAACACATTACCCACAAATTATTGAATAATGAGGTGTTACATTGTCCAAGTGAAAATCAATCTTTTCCTTGTTCAAATTTGTCATATTAAACATTATGTCATATCATTTGATTGGTGTAGTTATGTTTCCCATTTGAGTCTAGACCAATTTCAAAAAAAATCTTAAGTTTTTCATTTATATTTTAAATTTGAAATTTCACTTTTTTGCACTTAAATTTAGGGAACTTGGGTTCAAATTCTAATTTGGATTTAAGTCCTTTTATAGACTCATTATCATTCTCATCATTGGAGGACTTAAATCATCTTGCATATCACTCATGTTTTGAGTCCTACAACATATTTTATACACCATTATTATTACCATGTGGTGATGTTGTGCCACCCATTTGGTTCTAGTTTTAAACTTTGAAATTATTACATGTTTCCACATCATGAGTGTCTTGGTTTGAATTATCTCCTTCCTAATATGGAAGGATTTCTTCTAGTTTTCTACTATCAACTCATCAAAGTTGAACTATCTTTTATGGTATTGACATATCAAAAAAATATAGGCTTTGGTGTACTAGTTTTCATCTTGGATTTTTGAGTTATCATACCCTCTTCTAATTCATATGATTTAAACTTTACCCAAAGGTTGAGTAAATTCATGAACACATTCTTCTAATTGTGTGTGGTTTCAAGCCACCCTCATTTTATAGTCTCTTTATTACCTTAGTCATTTATTTGGAAGAAGAATTATAATCCATACCTTGTTTAAAACATTTGAAAAACATTGATCCAAATTTATTCAAACATATAGAGTAACCCTTTCTATACATGGCTCAAAGGTTCACTTAGTGGGGTCCCTTACATCCTTAGTTATGAGGATGATAATTTTTATGATGGTCAAGATAATTTTATTGTCTTTAAGGACATTCCTACAACTATAGGATCTGAGGAGGATTATACTGAATATCAAGAGAACCAAGATGAAGCACTCCTTAAGCTGATAAAATATGATGCTAGACTACCCTTAGATTTTCTTATGGAGAAATTGCACACCTTAGTTAGAGAAGGAGAACAAAAATGGCAATAACAAGCTTTTGCACAATCAAACATGCCTTCTTCATATAACAAGGGTAAGGAAATACTTATAGAATCAAAACTGATTGATCAAGATCTTATTAACAAGATTAAGAAAGTAAGTCAAAGGTATGTTGATAAGTTTATCATAGACTTAATCAACTCTCTAGTTGCTACATCAATCCACAATGATACTTTCAAGGAATAAGGAAATGTGATTGAGCTTACACAACAAACATTGATTGAGAACTCAAAAATTGATTAAGGTATCCCAAAAGAATAGAACAAAACACAAGAGGTTGTGCAAAAGGTTTTGCTAGACACAAAACACACATTCTTTAATCATTAAGAAAATTTTGTCACTTTGAAAACATAGAGACCCAAACATTCAGTATGAATTAAGGATATCCCTAAAAAAAATTGTTATTTCATCTAAACCAACATGTACAATGGTGAATAGACAAAGAAATCCATAAAATTAGTAAAGCATAGTTTATTCAAGGTAACATATTCTTAGGAATTGACTGCTTACCTAATTGACTCAAGGAGTGAACCAAAACCAAGTCAAGTATCATAGGGTGTATATCCCTACCAAATCTATAAAATAAAAAGGGCACATGCCACCCCAAAAACTTTATGTTTCACCCATGAATGCACTACACATGCAAGAGTGGAAATCTATTAAGAAGATTGTGACACAATTGGAGATGAATAACAGAGTTAAGAAATACAATTTTGATGAGATATTCCCATATACATTTGATCTATCTATTATCTAAGTCCCTTTTCATCTCATTTTGAGGCACCAAAATTTCATAAATGCAAAAGAAAGGGGGACCCATGTGAACACATTAAGGCATTTTTTCGTATTATGCCTATATGTTTCTTATAGTAGCATATACTTGCTTCGATTATTCTCATGAATTTTAATAGGGAAATATTTAGATTGGCTACTTAAGTTACCCAAGGTATCAGTTACAAATTAGAATGAATTATCTAAAAAATTTATCAACCATTTTTCATACAACATAGAGCATGAATTGACAATTTTTGCCTTGTGCAAAGCCAAACAACAAGATGGAGAAAGTTTCACCACATATCTATAGAGGTGGAGAGTATTAGTAGGTTGATTTAAACATAATTTACTAGATCAATAGTTAGAAGATATATTTTAACATAACTCACATCTTGAGATCATGTACAATTAATGATTATCTTGTGATAATTCATTTCAGGAGATCATAGATAAGGGTGTATAGATTGAGAAGGCTTTTATTTCCAAGGGCCTTATCAATACTTTTGTATAGGGTCAAATTTCAAATTAGACCCCATATTTTAGTCAAATAGTTGCACAAGATAAGCCTAAAGGCTTTAAAATGAACAACATAGTTGGAAATAGGGTGACTAAAACAAGGCACATAAAAATGGTGCAGGATCCACTGACCCCAAATGTATAATTAGTTCCCCTAA
Source organism: Torreya grandis (assembly GCA_037957365.1). NCBI lineage: Eukaryota > Viridiplantae > Streptophyta > Pinopsida > Cupressales > Taxaceae > Torreya > Torreya grandis. The sequence goes on along the minus strand of JARHVA010004322.1, from coordinate 636,677 downwards.
CCCACCACCTAATTTTCAAAGACAACCTCCATGAAGAAAAAACCATGATAGTTTCAGGGTCTTAAGCAAATTAGGAAAACCAATCAAAATAGTGTTATAAAAGCTCATAGCAACTACCCTGATTGTATGGCCAGTACCAAGACCATTTCCTCAAGATAAACTATAGCCAAATTAGTAAAAAGAGAATGAATAGTGAAAATTTCATCACGTTTTTGGTCATGGTACTTATCATTATGTCCAATTATGACATATTATTGAATATCTCATTGAGAGTAGTGAAGTTGATATTAAGTTGGCCCCTAATCAGGACACAAATTAGGAAATGGGAGTCTACAAGGACCCCTTTCCTCAACATAATCAACCACCACCAAGGAATAATCAAAACCAAGGATAAAACCAAGGATAAAGGAAACAACAAGGTTAAAATCATAATCAACATGAGCATAATCATGATCATAATACCCATACTAACAATGTGGGTTATAATAACATGCCTTACAACTATAACAAAATTATGGGATGCATTTATGCAACACATATTACCACTATTACTATCAAAACACATGAATCATCTCATGATCCTTGTAATATAAGACCTAATATTATAGGGTCAACACTTTTTCCCTCTAGTAATACCACATCCAATTCACATAATTTTGTTATGACTCCATTTGCATGAGTTACTATTTATGGACCTCACCCTTCCTCTAATTATAATGGATCCTTACCAACTCAAACTTGTAGCAATGTAACTATATGCTCATGAGTCACCCTATAAGGCCCTTTGCCTTCATCTTTTGATTATAATAGATCCTTACCACCTTTAGATTGTGTAGCCATAACTATACACTCATGAGTTTCTTTCCAAGGCCTTTTGATTACTTCTTCCATAAAAACCAATGTGAACATTATACTAATAAATCCAAAGCTGACTACTATCCAAGACAAAACTAAGCCATCTTGTCCCAATGTTGAAAATCCTTATAGTTTATCAGATTAATTGAGCAAAAAAACTACACAAATTTCCATTTTAGATCTCTTGCGGACATCTGAAGTCTATAAAACTATACAAAACAATCTTTTACAACAATCCACTATTCCCAATGACATAAATCCTGAACATTTCCAAAACCTTGTGGGACATTTGTCTTCATTTTGTCAAGTAATATTTGATCAAAAAGACATGTCTACACTTGAACTGAGCCATAATAACCCAATATATATTAAAGTAATCATTGAAAACCATAAGATCAAGTGGGTTCTTATAGACAATGGTTCAGGGTTGAACATCATATCTCTTAAGTTGGCTCAAATATTAGGCTATAATGTGAAAGACATTTAGCCAGAGATGATCACCATCAAGTCTTATGATAATGCTAAAAGGGAGTCTACTAGTACTATTTGGTTTCCAATCATTGTTGGGTCTATTTCACACCATACATTGCTTCATATCATGAAAATTTAATTACCTTATAAAATACTTATTGGTCATCCTTGAATCCATGAAGTACAGGCCATTCCCTCTACCCTACATCAGTACCTAAAGTTTCCCCATGATGGGATCGAGGTTACTATTCTCACCAATCAACATCCTTACAAGTATTGTAAACATCTTGAGGCTCAGTTTTGCAATTATAACTATTATCCAAGTTTTGAATTCATTGTGAAGAATAACAAGGATATAGTTTCACTTCCACCTCTATTTAATTATATCAACCCTAATGATTTCACTTCTACTTTGGAAAATCCATTTCCCATAACTCTTGTGAAGTAGATTGTTATTAAAGACATGGGCATTTCCACATAGTCTTAAATATGCCTTTCATGTTGTAAAACTGCCTAAAACTCCAAAAATATTTGGTAAGCCTAAACCTTCAAAGAATCCTAATGGACCTAACATGATTTAGCAACTGAATAAGAAATAATGAAATCTACTGATGGTTTTTATACTTGTTATTATGTCAATTAAAGATCAAGAGGCTTTTATCGAGGGTGTCTAGTTATATTCTAAAGGTCTTGCTAATTTATTTTAGAATCTAAAGTATCTAATCCCTAATCAAATCATGCATCATTTTGATTATATAGGAAAAGGCATTTTCCCACAAACACATGGAATCCTATTACCCTTAATAGCTGGAGTACCTAATTTGAATCATGGTCTCATATTTATACCACTTGGGGCTGACCTCATAAATTTTGATAGTGATTCTTCCAAATTGAATAGAAATGAGACTCTTAGTAGTGACACAAGCTCCCATTATATCCTTTTCAATGAGCTTGCTAACATGGACCTATTTTATTCTAATGTCATTCTAACCTTAACTATTGGAGCTTCCCATCTTGAAGCACAAAGCTATCCCACTATTGGAGCTTCCCATCCTGAAGTAAGAACTTATTCTAGTGGTGCTTCCCTTCCCAAAGTAAAACACCATGTTTTTACCATTGGAGCTTCTCATCCTAAAGCAAACCTTTATTGTTCCCTATGCATCCTAAAATCATTGATTGAGACCAATAAAATATATTCATATGACTTGATGAATTTCAATATGAAGAATTAGTTACAGAATACATGGGCCTATGAGATGGATTTCCCACTGGTGACCACAAATAAGGCTTTTATTTTTCATTAGATTCTTCATCCTACTTTAGAGAGTAGACAAAAATTTTTGGTTACAATAAAAATAAAACATTAAGATCTTTAAGTGAAAACCTCTTTAAGGCACTCATTGATCAGGGAAAAGTAAAGAAAAAGACAAGCCTTTGATTGAAAACCTATTTCAAGCATTCTTATACAGGAATTTTTCTCATCCCCTCATGATGCATAAGGTCCATCTAGTCCATGTTCTATAGCCAGTACAAGCATCTTTTAAAAACAAAAAAAAAACTATTTGACCATCTCACTTTTGAGTTTCCAAATGTTTTTTCTACTTGGCCCTTATGTAATATGGTGGATTTTGATTCATCACACTATCCAAAACTTTTGGAGGAACAATAAAAAGATGATCATGATCATACCTTGAATATAATTCTTGAATATGGATCAACACTCCTTGTGGAAAACATAACAAAATTGAACTTGGGAACCTATGAGGAACCCAAAAAAAATTATCATGGAGTTTCCCTCACTGAAGTAGAATGTGAAAAAATTATATCCCTACTAAAGGATTATATTGACATGTTTGCATAGGCATACTCTAACATGCCAAGCTTAAACCTTGACTTAGTTGTGCATTTCCTTATTGTACATCTTGATGCCAAACCAATCAAGTTGAAATTGAGGAAGATGCATCCATGCATCTGGTTAAAGTAGAAATGGAAAACCTATTAGAATAAGGTTTCATTAGACCACTATATTAATTAGAATGGATTTACAACATAGTCTTAGTGAGTAAAAAGACCCTAGGCATATGTATTTGTACTAATTTTAGATATATCAACAAAGTGTGCCCCAAATATGATTTTCATCTACCTAACATCAACATGATTATCAACTTGACTTTTGGGTATGAGATGATATCCTTAATGGATTTATTTTTTGGATATAACTAAATCAAGATAGCCCAAGAAGATCAACACAATAATGCATTCACCACTCTATGGAGAACATTCTGTTACTAATTCATGCCATTTAGATTGAAGAATGTTGGAGCCACATAATATTGTGCCATGAATTCCATCTTCCATGATGTGATGTATGATATTTTTGAGGACTATGTTGATGATATACTAGAAAAATAAATAACAAGAGATAGACATCTTGGCATTTTATAAATAATCTTTGAGAGGCTTTGTGAATATAAAGTCCACCTGAATCCTAAAAAGTGTATCTTTAGAATCACTTCAAGGTAATTGCTAGGTTTTATTGTATCACAAAGAGGGATCAAAGTCAACCCTAATAAGTTCAATGCCATTTTGGAAATGTCTCCACCAAAACATCTTAAATAGATATGAATCCTACAAGAAAAGATCCAATCTATACGTAAGTTCAATTTTCAATTAGTAGATAAGTGCCACCCATTTACCCATCTCTTGAATAAAGGGATCACATTTCAATGGGATGAATATTGTCAAATAGAATTTTCAAAAATCAATATGTACTTAGCCAATCCACTAGTCTTGACACCACCAACACCTAGATGACCACTACTTTACATATCAATAAAAAAGCATGCACTGGGGCCACTTTTGGCCCAATATGATGATGATGGTAAATAACATGTAATATATTATTTAATTTGGACTTTGATGGCTTATGAACATAATTATACACCTATTCAAAATTAACTTTTAGCTATGGTACTTGCTACCCAAAAATTACAACATTATATGTTAAACAATAAAACTTTATCATCACCAAGGTGGACCCTCTCAAATTCTTATTGTCCAAAGTAACTATTCAAAGATTCATAGATAAATGGGTTATGATACTAAGTGAATTTTAAATTAAGTATCAAAACTAGAAATTAATTAAAGGGGAAGTTATTTTTGATCAACTTGCATATGTCCCTATCACAGATACTCAACCATTGAAATTCAACTTTCTAGCTGATTCTATAATGGCAATAGAATAAGCATCATAGGAACTTGAATAATAAAATATATATATTTATGGATCCTTTACATCTCATGAATTTATATCTAGCATATTTTTTATTACACCTTAGGGGAATCTGATTCCCAAAGCATTTCATATATAATTTCATTATATGAACAATATGGCTAAGTATGAGGCATTGATTATTGGGATTCTCCTTGAAATATAATGGGATATTCATAACTTAAAAGTTTATGGTGATTCCAAATTAACCATCAATTAGACCATTGATTAGTATCAAACTAGAGATGACAAGCTTGTTCCTTACAATCAAATTGTTGATAATCTCAAAGGTCATTTTAAATTCTGTAATTTGAACAAATTTTGAGAGCCAACAACAGATCAATTGATGTAATGGAAATGATTGGTTCCATGATATAGATTGATGGTGGTGCTAAAGAATATCAATTTTTGATTTAAAACCTTCTTTAACATGCACATATTATATTAGATTCATAAAGGTTATCCACCATTAATAGTCCTAATCCCCCACCTGAATTACCATGGTTTTAAGATTTTTATAACTACTTCCATGATCAAATTTTCCTAGCTAACATATCTAATAATCAACATAAGCTATTCCATCACCATTTATCATATTATACCCTCTTTGGAATCATGATTTATTACAAAGGATATGATGAAATGCTTCTTCATTTTTTATCTTTAAGAGAATCCAAGCTAGTGTTGAGGGAGATTCATGAAGGAATGTGTGGGGCCCACACCAATGGTGTAGTTTTAGCAAAGAAACTCCTCAAAATAGGCCATTATAGGACAAAAATGAAGACCAATTGTTGAAATTATGTCAGGAAATGAATTCATTATCATCAATATGGAAATTTGATAACACACATTATTTATCAATATAGTTGATCACAACACCATGGTTGTTCTCAACATGAGGCCTCAATCTCATCAGGAAAATAAACCCAACATCTTCAAATGGCCATAAGCATATCTTGACTACTATTGAGTATTTTACTAAGTGGATTTAGGCCATTCCTTTCACTTATGTCATTAAGAAGTAGATAACCAAATTCATCCATTACCATATCATCTATCGATATGGCATCCCAGCTCACCTTATATCTGATAATGGTAGATATTTTATAAACCAAGATGTAAAATATATTTATGCAAAATTCAATATCAAGCACAAGAAATCAACTCTATATAACCCACAAGGCAATGGATAAGTTGAGGCATCAAACAAAACCATTGTAGACATTTTAAAGAAGATTGTCAATGATGCTAGTTTGTAATTGGCACCTTCAAATCTTTCCTTCCATTTGGGCTTATAGAACCAATCATCAAACCCCAATAGGATCCACTCTATACTCACTTGTCTATGGAAAAAAAAGTTATTATCTCGATTGAGATTAAGATACCATCATTTCAAGTATGATTGGAACATATTGAAGATGATGAGGACTATAGAGTCTCAAGGTTGTAAGAACTACAACTTTTTGATGGCAAGTATTTGGCTACCCTAGAAAACTTGTAAGCCTATTAAAACAGATTGTGATGAAGGTACAACAAGCACATTCTCCCTTGGGAGTTTAAGATTGGTGATTTGGTATTGAAAGAGAACCAAAATAACATAAATTCAATAAAAAAGATAAGTTTCAACTTAATTAGTTGGGACCATTTATTATCATGTCAAACTATGGATCAATGGCATATCAACTAGCTAAACCCAATGGTGAAGAAACTATAGAGTTCATGAACATCATACACCTTAAGAGATTATACACATAAATAGATTCTAACCATTGTCTACAAGACCCCTTATTTGGAGGCAACTTGTGCTTAAATAATTTTATCCTACCATTTTATAATACCTTAGACCACTCTCACAAAAGCCCTATTACTTTCATGACTTTGGATAGTGAAATATTTTGGATCATTGGTACTCTATATGTATTTTATCCTAACCTATGCCATTCTCTTTGTGAACCATATTATTTTAACCATTGTCCTTGGGAACCTCATTATTTATCCCACCCTAGACTATCTATATATTAGACCTTATTCTTTAGACCATTCTCTTTGAGAACCCTATTCTTTGTTATGTCTTGGGCTTATTTTAACCCAAATACTTTTATCCTATGACTAATTATGTCTCCATAGTATTATGAACACCTTCAATGCTTATTATACAAAGTAGTTCAGCTAGAATAGTATTTTGTAGCTTCTTCTAGAAATAAGTGAACAAAAACACATTTTCAACTTAGGATATTTGCCTGCCACATGGTTCTTCAGATTGATTTTGTACTGCACATTGTTATATCATTACTTTTCACTCTTTGGTGAATATTTTTGTTTTTTTAAGACCCTCACTCTCACTAATTTGTGAGAATGTGTCATTGCATCTAGCTTTAGCTATTATTAAATATCTCAAATAGTTCCCTAATCCATTATTTATATTCATGATTGTTGTTATAGTTGGATTGGTTATTTATTGGAATTTTTACTCTTGGATGAGCATCTCTTGGATTAGTTGTTTCCCCTTGTATATATTTTATCCCAAAAACACCAAAAATATTATAAAATGATCCATAAAATAATAAAAACATTATCTTATGCTTTTTTACATTCTGATCCTCACATTCTTGCCATAATTCAATTAATTTATCCCACATACTTTCCATTTTGCAAGATCATTTTACTAGTATGTCCTCTCGAGGGGGAATCATGGGTCATTTACAATTTATTATTGATAACACTTTTCTTTGAAAATATTTTTTTTCACATGAATGTCTCACCATGCCTTCTCAAATAGGGGCAAAATGTAGACATCCAATTCCTAACACTATTTATGTTGAAATTGTCAATCTTTCTCAAATTGCACTCAAATGCCCAATTTAGGTCAAAATCATGTAAAAGCACTAAATTATTAAAAAAAATCATATACAATTGTTGATTTAGGCCAATTTATCCCTAAATGGGGAAAAGCATTGTATGTGATTCCTAACTTTAATCAATTCATTTCGATTCAAAATGATGATTTTTCCTTTTTGTGTTGTGGATCACTCTTTTCTTATAATTAATTAGTACACATCATGTACCTTTGTTATTTTGTGTTGGAAACATCCTAAATGGGAATAAAATTCCAAAGCATCTAGATTCTCCTTCCAATTTTTCTCGAGTCAAATTATTACCTAGTAATATGACTTTTTAACCATTTGATTAATTGAGGGCTAATTTCTAAAGAATTACACAAATATTGATTAATCGTATTTAAGTCTATTAATTCAAATCAAGATCTTAAGTGGAATTTCTATGGAGGTTATTGATTATTTAAATATTAGAAATTGATTCCCAATATTTTCATCACCAAGTGACATCATCTATGGGGTGGCATCCATAAGCCATAAATTCATAAAATATTTAAATTATGGGTACCTATGCTTAATTAATGCCCATTCCTCCCAAATAATTATGAGGTTATTTATGGATTTAATTTCAAATGTTAGATTAATCCATGGCCACACATATTAATCTTGAGATGGATGATCATGGTTGATCTTTGACCATTTACAAAATCTACAAATAGAGGGGCATAGAATACATTTTCTCAAGATAAATTATTGTAAACTTATAATGCAAAATTATCTCCACATCCTTTTGTGGTGATCATTATTATGTATTTACAAGCTTCATTTGATAGGCTAGATTATATATTTATTCTATTAAGCCTAGGTTATGCATAATGTTCTTGAGGTGATGGAGAGGCAAAGTAACCATTGTTGACAAAGACAAGAGCATTAGATCAAAGTGAGAACATGCTTGGAGTTGTTGTTGGGTGGTGGAATCGATTTGGGAAGGTAACTAGTATTACTTTCTTTCAATTTATTCTTCATTATTATTAATAAACCTTGTTATAATAGGTTATCTTTGTTTGTTGAGTTATTTATGTATTTTCATGGATTTGTTGACTAATGCTTGACTAACAACCTTTTTAATCCATCTTTTAGATATGTTTGATCAAATTAATACTCTAAGATGATACATTGCCCCAATTAGTGATGTGTCATTATGATTTTATATTAAAATGGCAATTATGAAATGAAATTAGGTTTAAAATTATTTTTTATTGAATTTACATGTGATTGTGGAAAATTATTTTGAAATTTAATTTAGACGCTTAAGTGGTTAAAATGACTTACACAATTTTTCCCCCTATTTAAGAAGGCATTTATGAGACACTAGCTATAGTAACATCTTTTTAAAGAATGAAAAATCCATCAAGAAGAAGAATTTATGGGAAAGATGACCAATGATTCCCAATCAAGAGGAAATATAAGGATGAAAGATATGGATGGGCTCCCAAAAGAGATAAAGAAGTGGGAAGGATGTATTTGTTGATGTGGCTTTTAGGCACACCAAAACATAACAAGGTAGCCTCTAAAATTTTAAGATCTCAATGAAGGTAAACTCCACTCTAGGCCATGAGTTTTAGGTATGTAGTTGGAACAACTTGTTGATAAAAAAATTGGTAGGGCGTGATAGTTGTTGACAAGGTTTTTGGATGGAGATATGGTTCCTAAAAGGTAGTGAATCTCTATGTGAGATGGATGGGTAGATGGATTATAATTTAAAGTGGGTAGGTCTCAAACAAACCTAAAAAGGAGGGAAGGGTAAGGAAAAAAAGAAAGCTTCTATGATTTTTAAGAATCATTTCCCTAGCTATTTTCTAAAAGGACAAGTGCTCTCAAAACCAATGCCTATTGCTAGTAGTAATTTCATACACATAGTCAAACATAGCTAAGAAGTCTAAGGAGATAAAGATTCAAGAAATTCATAGGCCTCAAACAAAGGTTGTTCCTTGTAGAGAATTTATTACACACCCTTAATCAAGATATTATGGCTTGGGATACTAAAGTATTTGAGACAGTTGTTGCACACACATAGAAAACTACATCCAATAAATCACTCATGCATAATCATAATTATTAATCGATTAACTTAATTATTTTAACTGATATATTTACCAATATTTCAAGAGATGTTTCACATCTATATATTATTACATAAATCAAAATAATCAAGAATCCATTTGTAACTTTTACACACTAAATATTATTGAAACATGCAACCAAAGAAAGTAATAACTAATTACACAAAAATTGGAAATAAAATATGTAAACACATTCACTGAAGATCAAAATTGATGTTTTTCCTATATTCAAAATTTCTTTGACAAAAAAATATAAGATGGACTACAATTGTTTATATAGACTTGGGGAAGGGATCATCTCATCCTCCAAGTTCGTGGAAGGCCATTACATATAATAGTCTGAACATGAGTTCTAACTATGGTCTAAAACTATATAAGGGTCCAATTGTAGTTATCATTTTAAAATAAACTTAATAAAATCTATGAAACATGTGCATGTGTATAAATATGAAGGATTTTTTTCAATTCTAGATCAAAATACATGATAATACTTCCTTTTATAGGTTGTGAGAACAACTTGTTGAATAATTTTTACATTAGTCACCTTCAAATGGAAATTAGACATGCATCAAAGATAAGTACCACTTTACCAATACTTTAGCACCAGTGACATTATTATTAGTTATGGCCAATCTAACTAAACTCTGCATTACATGTTTGCCCATGTTTTTACTTTCATAATCACTAACCATGCATGTTCATATTATTGATCTAGTTTAATTGTGAGAGCTACTGGCTATCAATAAATATAGCTCAAGTGTCAAAATATCTACTGAATATATCCATATTGTTTTGTTTTATAACTTTAAAAATATTAGTGTTGATTTTAGGACACATATCGCCACCTCATTGGTGTAGACACCTAAAACTGGCCATCAATAACCTTTAATCAGGCTTTAGCTAATTTCCACCTAAAATGCACAATTTGGCCTAAAAACACTAAAACATGCCAAATGATGTGAAACTGACATATTCAAGTTCTGATTTTGGCTAGGGTATCCCTAAATGGGGTAATACAATTTATAGGCCATCTAGCTTTGATTAGTCCATTTTGAGTCAAAATGCCAAATTTGCACCTAGGTGCTCTAGATTGCTCTTTCCTATCAAATCTTTTGCACAAGACATATACCTTTATTATTTTTTGTTGGCAACATCCTAAATGGGAACATGGTTCCAATGCATTGAATGTTGACTTCTAATTCCTATCTAGTCAAATTTAGGACCAATAACAGGGCATTCTGATCAATTTGAGTAATTTGTGCACAAAGTGCTTAAACATGATTAGGAGATAATTAACCCAAATCAAGAGCCTAATTAACAATTACATGGAAACTTCTTGAATATTTATTTTTGAAAATGAATATAAAATATCTACATCATCAAGTGACCTCATTTCTTGGGAAGACATCCCTAGGCCATAAATATTAGGATTCATGCCTCCTATGCCTCATCAATACCTTCCATGAGGCCCTCCATTCCTCTTAATTGTCCCTTATTCCAATGTCATAATGAGGATAATTAAAAAATTAATTCCAAAAATTCAATTAATCCTCAACAATACATCTCAAACTTGAGATGGATGGTTGAGGTTGATTCTAATCAAAACCAAAGATCTATAAATAGGAGGCCTCACAACATCATTTCTAAGATTTTTTCGTGCAAAGTTATAATGCACAAATATATTCAAAGAATCCATTGCTACTAGTGTTACCATGCCAAATTGATTCTAAGCCAAGCCAAGCCATAAGCCAAAGGTGCCAAAGAGAGATGGAGGTATCCAAGCTTCCATAGCCAAGGACTTCATGAGCATAAGCTAAGCAAGCCACTACTAACAAAGAATTTGGAGCATCCAAGAAAGGTGAAGGAACTCTTGTACTTGATCACTTGATTTTTAGTTGTGCTTGTCATTTTATTTTTTTAACTAAGCTCTCCCTAGTGTCTATGCCTTGATATTTTATACTATTAGTGTGTCTATTTCATTTTGTTTTCATTTTGGAACTAACACCATATTAACCATCTTCTCTTGATTTAAATTCCTAGATCACATAATGACACACCCAGTGGGACTAGATGCATCTTACACATGAAGAAGATCATTTTGCAACTCTAAAATATTTATTTGATCCTTTAAAACTCTTGTAAATTGATTTTCTAACTTTATTTTACCATTTTTATTTGCCACAGTTTTACACAGTAACTAACATCGGTAAGTAATACCAACATCAGTTACCTATCTTAATCGATATTGATTAGCAAAACCAACATCAGTCTGATCTTAGTTAACCAAAGTAACTGACATCAATGGTAATAATTAACATCAATCACTATATTTTTCCAAAAACATAGACCTGAGAGCTACTTTTTCAAAGTTCATTATTCCAAGCTAAAAAGATATTCAAAGCTAAAGGACATTCTAACAATTTTGCTATAGGACCAAGCTTGATATTTGTTTAAAACATGTTTAAATCACCTTTGCATGCTTAAAAATCAACTAGGAATCTTGTTTTGGGTATTTAACAAAGAATTTAGATGTTTTGGTGAATGTTTTCAAAGTTTATAAATAAGACCAAGGGGTAAATTGAACACCACAAAATATTTCATTTTGGGTATAAAATTAAACACACTTGTCAATTTTTGTTTGCAATAGTTGTTTAAATCAAATTTTTGTTTGGCAAAAAGAGGAATGTTGCGTTTATGCTCTTCCATTTGTCCCCTATAGGGAACCCTTGGAATAAAAAGCACCATTCCTATTTTAAATATGCTAGTCCAAGGCTTAGAAAGAAATTTTTATAAATCACTCCCTAAAAAATCATCAAAGTTTGGGTGACCTTGAAAATGACCCTAAAGTCTTTCTATTAGTTTTTTATTTTCATGTAAACTTGGCTTGTGAGGGGGATGTCATTACCTCCCATGAGTTCTTTAAGGAAGCTTTGACCCAGGGTTTCATCTCCTAGCATTGAATTCATTTGACTCTTTTGGAGTTACACATGGTATTTATCTACATTTGAACATCGCACTACACTAAGTGAACAGTAGGATGTAGTGGTTGTAAAAAAGACTAGACCTTTTTATAACTAACCAATGCCACGGTCACCCAATTTCCATGCTTGTCTTTTGCATTATTTGACATGAAAGTCATTATGTAATTAATTCCCCTAGAACATTCAAAACTTGATAGTTTAGTCAACCCTAGATGCCATACCCTTGTTAGGATTTGGATGATTATACTTAGTGTATTTTGGTTATTTTCTCATTTGGTATGTTTTGAGACTAAAACTTGTTTATCTATTCATAAAGCCATATCAAAACCAATTTTTCTATACGTCACTCTTTTGTCTAAAGAGGCATTATGATGGCCATTTTACACCACACTTGTGCCTTGAAAAAAAATTAAACTTGTCTCTCTGTGTGTGTCATTTGAGTTGTAGAGGGTAGCATTATGTTACCCAAATCATGTTAAAACCATTTTGCCTTTTGAGTCTTTGAAACATAACATTGACCACACAATTTGAGCATGCTTACACCATTAGGCTATTCAATTTATTTAAAGACTAGTTTACCTTGTGCCAAAAACCATTTGTTTCAAACCATGTCATGCATACCATTTAGACCTTTGTATTGTGCTATCATGATGTCCAATCTTGTCTAATTTGTTTAGTCAAATCCTAGTTTTCAACATTGAGTTTTTAATTAACCTTGTAAAGTTTGGATTCAAACATTGATTAATTTTCATTTAAGACTCAATTTGTGGGGTTGATACATAGATATTTCTCTTTTGGGTTGCATAACTTTGGTTAATTGATTACCCAAATTTGAAAACTATTGATGATTTGTTTGTTTAATGCATATCCTCATCATTATTTGTGCTTTTATTTGGGAGAACATAGCCTTTCTAAAAGAGCCTTTTGTCTTATTCCTTATGCCAATTGATCATGTTTATGTTTGATTCTGTGTGTCGGGTTTATGTCAACATTGTTTCCAAACTTGTTAGATTAAATCAAATCACATCAGCATTTGTTTCAAGTCTAGCTTTTGATGTTGTCTGGCTAAAAGTCCTAGCACATGCCTATTTGTTTGAGCTTAGTTTTTTACTCTGTGTTTGGAAAAAACAACCTAGTAACTCAACTTTTCCCTTTCCTAGTTTAGACCTTATCTAGAACACTTTGATATAGACCTTTGACATGCCAGTTTTTATTTAGACATTTGACCTTTTATGCATATGACATTTGATGTTAGGCTATTTTATGCCAAGTCTTACCATAAATCATTTTGGAAATATAGCTCCACTTTCAAACCACATTGGAGATGCAATTTCAGCTTTTGACCAAGTTAGACCAAGCTTGACCCATTTGTCCTTTGGATCATTTTTCAAAGTTTTTAGAACTCTAAGCCTTTTTATTTCAGATCTTTCATCATTTACGTGGATATGTCTAGCTACACTTATGGTGGAGTCACTTAAAATCCAACTTATGATAGAATGGCCACACAAAATAACTTGTATGGCTTTTGTCAAGACCCTAATGATGTTAATGTTGTTTATGAGACAAATTTTTATCTACTTCATACTAATCATTCATTGGAACAATGTAATGAAACAACTTAGAATCAAACACAAGACTTTAATTGGTATGAAGAGGCTTGTGAGGAGGACTTTTAAGACCTAAATATATATAATATTATTTGGGATATGAATCCATACCCTCTTTTTAAAAATTAGTACATAGAACATAGTTAAGAACCAATGTATGAGCCAACTCATGACTAGGATGATATGGTCTATGAGGAATACTTGGATGCTTTTGCTTATACAAGCAATCGAGTTTCATAACACCCTTTTGTTATCAAATCATTAGCTACCCCTAACCCTCATTTGGATTATATGAACTATCAAGCTCTATAATATCTAAGGAATACCATTCCCATACCAAGACCTCATTCTTTGGTTTGTGTGAGTATTCAAGCTCCATAATTCCCAACCATTTCTATACTAAGACCTCATCCTTTGGTTTGTGTGAGTAATAAAGCTCCACAACACCCCTTCATCATTCCAAGACCTAGTCCTTTGGCTTGTGCAAGTAATCAAGCCCCATAAAACCCTATCATTACCATCTCAGGACTTTATCCTTTGGGTCATGAAAGTAATCATGCTCCCAAATGCCCTACCATTATCCAGCCATAGGCCATTCTTCCTCTAATACCAATCCCAACAAAATCTCAATCAATCCAATATTTTTAAGACCAAGCTATGTTTAGTACTGGTATTTTCCAACTCATTAAAAACCAAATCCAAGAGAGCCAACCAATATAACATGTTTTTATTGAACTAACCATTTTTGATAAGTCAACCTATGATGAATAGCCTATTGATCTATACCAATTATCAAGGAGTCTCATTCTGACAAGCAAGTCTTTGATGAGTCACTTCTTAATGATTATAACCACCTTTAGGAAAATAATTACATTGACCATGTGCCTATCTTTCAAGAGCCTCATATTGACAAGCCAACCTCTGAGGAGTTGTCTCTTGAGATTTTTCCCATCCTAAAGGAGTCTCACTTTAACAAACTAGTCTTTATGGAGCCCATCATGCTGTTATAGGTTTTTACTTATCCAAAAACAAATATTCAACAAGACATCATTGTAATAGAGTACCCATCAAATGAAGAATTAAAGTTGGAGTCAGGTTTTACTCTTAGACTGACATCAGATTTATTATTAGAATTAGAATCTAAATCAACATCAATATCAACATTAGATTTAGAGTCCCTTGAGTTAGAATCAGATTTAGATGAATAATATGTTCATGGTTATTACAACATTGGTTATGTTGACCATTTTTTGGGTCTAACAAGAAAAAAAATGGTCCCCTTCTTCCTCTGATGTTTTAGGCCATTTCATTTTTGATTTTACACAAGTCCAAGAATTTCTACGGACTCTCCAAGTTTTTACGGACTCAACAGGGCTTTGTTTTTCTACAAACTCAGCAATGAAACTAGTTTAGAGAGTGAAAGGTTTTGCAAAGCTTCTTCAAACTCTTGTCTGAAGAAAGTCATAAGGAAAGAGGGCTAAAATGGTTCAGAATATGCTTTTCCTTAAGGTCAAAAGAGTGGTTCAATGACATAATCTTTCTAAGAGTTAGCACCTTTGAACCGTTGAACCAGTTCAATGCCTTTGATTCATCACTTAGTTAAATCAATGGGTTCAACGCTTGGTTCAATTGCCTTGGTTCAATCGTCTTAGTTCATCATTTGGTTCAAACATTCAGTTCATTGGATAGTTTAATGAGCTTGGTTCAAAGGCTTTGCATGCAATGTTGAACCATTGAACTAGTTCAACGAGTGGTTCAAGTAAATGGTTCAAAGGCTTGGTTCAACAAAGGCTTGGCATGCAGTTTTGAACCATTGAACTTATTGAACTATTGAGCCAATTTCGGTTCAATGGGTCGGTTCAACAGCTTGATTCAAGGGGGAATCCCAAAGCCAAAGGATAGTTGCCCTTATGGAGGGAAAGAAACTTTTTAAAGGCAGCCGAAGGGGTAAATATTTTGGAATCACATTTAAGTCATAATTCCTTTAGACTTTTTATCTAAAGAAATGACTTCAAACAAAAAGTCTAAAGAAATTCATAGGAAGGTTGTAGTAAAAAAGCCTGAATTAAGAAGCCCACCTGAAGGGTATGTGCCCTTGTGAAGGGTTCTCACCGATGAGGAGGACTGTTCTCAAGAAGCCAAAGGGTCATTTTCCCCTCCAAGAAGGATCAATAAAGGAAGTTCATAGAAAAAGGCCAAAGAAAAAAACCCATAGAAAAGCTTGCCAAAGGCCCTGAAGGAATTTGCCAAGGACGATGACGTCCTAAAAGTTGTCAATTTTTAGGAGACAAACTAGCCATTGAGTATTCAATTTCAAGGTGACAGCTGCGTGAATGTCAATTTTAAGGTAGTGAAATAGCTGTTAGTTTTTAAATACTTGCATGCCAACCATGGAAAGAGCCCAAGGAATGTAGCAACCCATCAGGAGATCACCCTTGAGGGCTAAAGGAGTAGAAGGAGACAAAGCAGGAAAAGGACAAAGAGCTCAGAGAATAAAGAGAGAAAAGTTCCAAGTGTAAGAATAGGCAGATATCCCAAGTGGTGAAGGGAGGTGCTGATTTAAGAAGTTACTCTAGCAGGTGATACAGTGCCCATAAATTGATTACTAAGAGGTGCAAATAGCTGATAGTGCAACCTATTTTTGTTCATTTCACATTAATGAGCAGATAAACCATGTAATCACCTTGAAGAAGTGGTCTTGCAAGCAGACAAATGGTGTGGCTCATAATTTCTCATTGATGTTTAAGCGGCTTTCTCTTCCCAATGACTGGAGTGAAAATGGGTCATTTGTAAAAAGGGGTGCGAAAAGGCCTCTTTCCTTCTTCTATATATTGGAGACTTGTCATTTGAAAAAGGATCTTCCACATTTGTAAGGTGAAGCCCTGGCAAATTTTCACCTGAAATCAATAAACACATTTTTACCTCTTTTCTGGTTAGATACCTTTTTGTGTGTCTGAGTGTTAGTTTGTGTTTAGTCATTGCTTCTTGATGCTTCCACAAGTTCAACACCAACATACTTGTTGTCTCTAAGGTGCCATTTTTGTAGGTGACAAGGAGAGCTGTATTTTGAAGTGCAGAGACAGAAGAAGCTACTATATAGTGTGCCTTTCAATAGTACCTTTGGTGAGTCTCTATTTTTTTGTGTTCCATTGAAGCCTCCCTATTAAGCTTCCTGCAACCTGGTCTTTCTACCAATTTGAAGTGTATGTATGTGTTTATCTGACTTCAAGTGTGAGTGTGAGAAGGTCAAATTATTTGGTGCATCACCTCTTTTAGAGTAGTTTTGTTTTCTTGTAATCCTTCTCCCTTTTCACCCCCCATTATATATCTATATACCTATATTAACACTTATTGGAACAACTCAGATGCACCAAAGGGAGCTAGCCCTTACCTAGAGACTCTCCCCTCCAGCTTTGCCAATCCCACAGGTGAGAGAGGAGTTTCCATTTTGGCATGTGGAAGGTAGGAGCTCGACCTCCTACCACGGGTGCAATCCACTACATCAACAATTTTTGGCATGCCTAGTGGGACTCACTTTTATACTCAGTAAGGTTTCAGGATTGATGCTAGTCTTATTACAGCAAATCAACTATTTTTAACATCTAGTGACTCCACTGGTAAGAACTTCATTT
The DNA here is from genome assembly GCA_037957365.1 of Torreya grandis. Lineage (NCBI taxonomy): Eukaryota > Viridiplantae > Streptophyta > Pinopsida > Cupressales > Taxaceae > Torreya > Torreya grandis. The sequence goes on along the minus strand of JARHVA010004322.1, from coordinate 618,903 downwards.
CCTAATCAAAGACCAGTCTAACTTCATATGCCTAAAGTCACCACATGGTCTACTTCTAAGGGTGTCCCTTTCAAATTTGTTGAATTGCCTTTAAACTCAACAAAAAGACTGAGGTTTGAGAGGACCCATCTTTATTCAAAAAACCACCCTCCCAGACCTATTGTAAGGAACGCATACATAATAGGGCCACAGTTACATCCCATCCCAGCTATGGCATTACCTTTTGTGACCTTTTATGGTCAGAGTCCATTGAATCTCCAATGTTATGACCCAATTCTAAGAGCAGCCCTCAAAAATGTGCCTTCTTTTGATGGAGAGGGGCCCATTACAGTCATCAAGCACATCAAAAATATTGCTAACCTCTACAATATTCACAATGTCACTGAGAAAAATATTGCAATTAGATTGTTGGCATTGTCTCTCAAGGGCAAAGCTCTTGACTGGTATGGGACTTTGGCTATAAATTCAATCATTTCCTAGAATGAATTGGGTACTCACTTGACAGACCATTTTTGGTAAAAGAGTGACCACCTCTCACTTGTTGAGTAACTGACTACCATGAAAAGAGCCCCACATGAATACATGCAAGATTTCAACACTCAGTTTCAAAAAACATGGGATATAATCCCATTCTGGTAAAACCTACTCCTAGCTATGCTTTCCTATATTATTTAAGAGCATGAAATAGTGATATCACTGTTATGATACAATCCATGGGAGGACATGTGTTTCCTATTGCCTATGACATAGCTATAGCAGCTAAAAATTGCTTAGTGCAGACTGGGAAAATAGCTCTTAGACCCCATATGCCACTTTACCCTAAAATTTTGCCTCCAATTCAAACCACTACTCCCACATTAGCTCCTCTGCTAGCATAAAGAAACTAGCTGTTGCTCCATCTAATGAGCTCCATGAAGTTAAGAGTCTATTGCAAAGTATGTCAAATGAACTTGTGGCTCTTAAAAGATAGCAAGCTCAAAGTAACTGACCAAACCAAGGATACTAGTAGTATGGCCAAGCTCCTAGACCCCCTTTCCAAAATTATAGTCAAGGACAGGGTCAGCTTACTCAGACCAGGCCTTTTCTAGGCTACAACCTAGATGCCCCTTCATCATCTAAGGTCATGGTGCTCGTTTAAAACAATTTGGTGCAGGAACAACCAAGTTCTTCAACCATGGGATATGGTCAAGAGCAAGCTGTTTATACAAATGAGATGATGGGTTACTACCCAAATATATAACAAAATTAGGCAGCCACCCATTCCCAAGTCTTTGAGGCTCTAATGCAACCCAACACGAGTAGCAGTCAGGCCCAGCCTAATTCTACCCTCATGAATCATCTAGAAGGAAAATTCTTTTTAGTCAATCATGTGGGTGCTACAGACATTTAGGCTGACTATGTTATAGCCAACACAAGATTCAAAAGAAGGGAAATGGAAGAAACTTAGGCTGATGCCCAGGCATTAGCAATGCCTTTCTTCATCACATGCAAATTAAAAAGTACCAAGCTTCAGACCGCTGATTGTACCTCCAGCTCCTCGACCTACACCTCAGGTTGTACAATTTTCCAAAGAAATTTTGAAGAAAGGCAACCCTCAAGTCAACGTGGTTGACCAGATGAAGAAGCTGCACATAAACATCTCTTTATGGGATTCACTATCAATACTAAGGTAGAAAGACATGCTGCAAAAGGAATTACATGAACTAGATGAACAAGCTATCCTAGCAGAAGCTGATAACATTTTGATGATGAATGGATAGCCTTCTACTTTAGGTCAAATCTAAAAGGAAGAAAAGGTTCCTCCATTTTATGTGTCCTTGGTCATAGGAGATTTCTTGGTGCATAATTACATCATTGATAGTGGAGCAAGCACCTCGGTGATGCCCAAATGCATAGACGACAAGCTGGGCTTGAAATACGAAGAAATGACCAAAGGAGTCATGTAGCTGGATGGAACTCCAGCAAAGATAATTGGGGTGGTAAGAGGTTTGAGCTTGACAATGCATGCTTGCCTAACTTTCTCAATTCCTCATGATGTGGTAGTGGCAGATGTCCCTCCCTACTTTGTTATCTGCTTATCCAAGGATTTTACATCCAAGATAGGTGGCTACTTAGCAATGAATTGGTCCTATCTAGTTTTTAGAACCAAGTACGAGACTAAAGTCAAGTTTGAATCTAAGCCACTCCATAGAGATCATCTAGAACCTTACTCACTTAAGGAAGAAAATGTCATCTATGCCATCATTGACCAAGAAGAGTTCTAAGTAAATCAATCTCCATCCTCTACCCTTGAAGGAGTTGCAGACCTACTCTTAGATGAATGGGGAAGTGAAAACTTCGATCCTGATCCTTACAAGTTCATAGAGGAGGCAGGCCTTGGAATTTATTACATGCATGAAGAGGTTACTTTTGTACCAAATTTGATGAAGGCCAGCCAGGAAGGTTCAGATCTATGGTAGTTGTTCTTTGATGGTTCAAGAAGTAAATTGGGAGCTGGTAGTGGAGCGGTGCTAGTCTATCCTTCAAAAGAGAGGTATTTTTCAGCCTTTTGGTTCTCATTTTCCTGCACATGCAATGTTGTAGAATATGAATCCCTCATCCATGGCTTGGAGTGGGTGAGGAAAAGAGGAATCAAAGAGCTACAAGTGTTTGGTGATAGTGAGTTGATTGTCAACTAGGTAAGAGGCCAGAATTTGATGAAGAACTCTCTACTAAAGTCCTACAAACATAGGGTATGGGACTTAGTGGAAAATATTTTTGCTTTCAATATTACTTCCATCCCTAGAGAATAGAACAAGCAAGTAGATAGGCTGGTGGCAGTTGGTGCCTAGTTTGATATTGCTAAGGAAATAGGCTGAGACCATAGCTCACATCACTTGAAAGTAGTGATCTGGCCTTTTGTACTTGACAACATCACCAACTGGCAAGTTTTCAATAATGATCAGTAAATAACACTTTTCTTGCAATAAGAAGTGGAATTCACTGCAAAAAACTAGGCAAAGTTATAGCAACAATATGGTAGCCAAATTGTTCAGCTGAAGAACAATAAGCTCCCCAAAGGTTTGGTTACTCTAGAGAGTATCTTCAATGGAGATGACCACTTGAGAAGCGATAAGGTGTGCATTGAAACAAAGGAAGAGCACCATTAGAAGGTGGAAATATTTAAGGACAAGCTACTTACACTTGGAAAAGTATGCACATACTAGGAAAGGTAGGCCTTCATCTTGTTGTGCCAAGAATTTGCTAATATCTTTGCTTGGGAGTATAGTGATTTGAAGGGTTTTGACCAGAGCTTAGCCTAGCATACCATTGAACTAGAAGAAGGTGCCAAACCAATCAAGTAGAAGTAGAGGCCTATCAACCTAATGATTGAGCCTCTCATGTGCAAGGAGCTCATCAAATTGATTGAGTCTAAGATAATATTTCCAATCAAACACTCTTCTTGGTTGGCCAATTTGTTCTTGTCTGGATAAAGAATGGAGATATTAGACTGTGCATCAATTTTAGAGATCTCAATAGAGTCTCTTTGAAATACCATTATCCTCTCCCAAGCATGGAGCAAATTCTTTAGATGGTGATAGACAGCAAGCATTTCACCCTCTTAGATGGATATTCAAGATACAACTAGATTTTGGTGTAAGACTGTGACCAGCACAAGACTGTGACCAGCACAAAACAACCTTCACAACTAAGTGGGGAATGTTTGCTTAAAATAAAATGCCTTTTTAACTATCTAATGCTAGTGCCACTTTCCAATGAGTTATGGATATGGCCTTTCAGGGCCTAATAAATAAGACTGTGCTGGTATATCTTGACGATGTGATAATTTTCTCCAAGGAAGCAAGCCAACACATGAAACACCTCAGACAAATCTTTGAGAGGTGTAGAGAGTTTGGTATCTCTCTCAATCCTAAGAAATGTGTGTTCACTATCCATGAGGGAAAACTTCTTGGTCACATTGTTTCTTTGAAAGGTCTGGCTATCGATCTAGAAAGAGTTTGCTCCATCCTGGAGCTGTCCTTACCCAAGCACAAGAAAGGCTTGCAAAGCATCTTCAATAAGATAAATTTCATATAGAGATTCATCCCAAATTTTGTGGAGATGGTCAATCCATTGAACTCTATGTTGAGGAAGGGTGGGTATTTCACATTGATAGTACAGAGAAAATATAGTTTTGAATAAATCAAGCAGGCCATAACCTAGGCTCCTACTTTGATCAGCCCTGACTTCACCAAAGATTTCAACCTCTACACCTTTAGAAATGAAGAGGTAATCTCCACCATGCTTACCCAATCAAGTGATGATGACCTTGAGTATCCAATTGCATTTTTTAGCCAAGGCCTAGAAGGTTTTGAAGTCAGATACACATATGTGGAAAAGCAAGTCTTGGCAGTCATACAGAGTCTGAAGAAATTCAGACACATGCTGTCAAATAGCAGAATCCACCTCATGGTTCCACATCCCGACATCAAGGATTTCTTGATCAACCGAGATGTAAATGAGAAGAGAGCAAGGTGGATCACTAAGGTGATGGAATATGATGTAGATATCAAGATCACCAAACTAGTAAGAGGGAGAGGCCTGTGTGAACACCTTGCTGCAGACTTTAAACAACAAAAGGAGGACAGTCCATGATGCATCTACAATAGAATAACCAACTGTCATGAGGGATTGGACATCAGACGTGAGGTATTTCCTTCTCACTAGTGAGTGCCCACACTCACTTAACAAGACCAAGACAAGGTATTTCAGACTCTAGTGTCTCCCTTATGCCCTGATTGGAGTGTTGTTCAGGAAGGATCTCTCAGGAGTATTTTTGAGATGCTTGGACTCGAGTCGAGCTAACAGGGTGCTATCTAAGTTCCATGATGGACTAGTTGGTGGTCATTTTGCTCTTAGGGCTACTGCAGTAAGAATAATAAGAGCTGGCTATTTTTGGCCTACTCTTTTCAGGGACACCTATGCCTGGGTAAGAAAGTGCTAGAAGTGCATGCTTTTGATGGGAAGCAATGGTTGGCTGCCATGCCTTTACAACTTATTCAAGTGGAATATCCATTCATGTAATGGGGCCTAAACTTCATAGGGATGATTAATCCTCCCTTTAGTGCTAGACATAAGTGGGTCCTGACTGCCATAGATTATTTCACAAGATGGGTAGAGGTTGTTGCTATGAAGGAGGCAAATGAAAGTATGGTCCTATATTTTTATGAGGACCTAGTAGCAAGGTTCAAGTTTCCAACAACCATAATCTCATATAATGCATTAGCCTTTCTAGGAACCAAGACAAGTTAATGGGAACTGAGATATGGTATATATCTCAACACTTCATCCAATTACTACCCGCAAGGGAATGGACTGGCTGAGTCTACAAATAAGAACCTAATCAAGATCATCAAGTAAACCATGGAGGAAAATCATAAGACTTAGCATTCCAAGTTGAAAATGGCCCTATGGGTAGATAGGGTCACCTCGAAGAGGGTAATTAGCAACTCACCATACATGCTCGTCTATGGAAGGGAAGCTAGGCTCCCCATTTCACTCAAGTTGCTAGCTTTGGATCTCGCTCACCAGCTACAATTAGAAGAAGGAAATAGCATGGAGGTTAGGCTATGCAAGCTGATGAAATTCCAAAAAGCGAAGGACTAGGCTATGGCTTCTATGATTAGCTACCAATAGCAAATGAAGAGACACTTCAACAAGAAATCTTCATCAAAAGGTTTCTCAAAAGGAGATATTGTCTTAAAATGGGATGAAGACTGAGCTAAGCTTGGAAAGCATGTAAGGTTTGATGCCCTATGGAGTGGCCCATACATAATCACTTAGTGTAAGTAGCATAATGCATTCCAACTCTCTAAGTTGGATGGTGAAGAACTGTATATCCTAATTAATGGGATACATCTTAAGCATTACCATTGAGCCCCTTCTCCATCATGTATATATTTTCCCTTGCTTTTCTCCTATTTTCCCTAAGTACCTTCTGCACATGTTAGTAGTTTCTTAGCTTTGTGTGTGTTTTCATTTCCTTTTGAGGTAAATCTTTGTGATTGGTTCTAGATTTATCAGATATATTGCTGATCTTTAAGCTACAATTTGATGCCATGCCCAATGGATTTTGAGGCAACTGGCTTTTAAGCATAACAAGCATGCTTCCCCTGGTAGTCACTAATTTGTTGACCATTTTTTGGGTCTAACAAGTAAAAAATTGGTCCCCTTCTTCCTTTGATGTTTTAGGCCATTTCATTTTTGATTTTGTATAAGTCTAGGAATTTCTACGGACTCTACAGGTTTCTACGGACTCAGCAGGGCTTTGTTTTTCTACGGACTCAATAATGAAGAACCAGTTCAGAGAGTGCAAGGTTTTGCAAAGCTTCTTTAGACTCTTGTCTGAATAAATTCATAAGTAAAGAGGGCTAAAATGGTTTAAAAGATGCTTTTCCTTAAGGTTGGAAGAGTGGTTCAATGACATAATCTTTCTAAGAGTTAGCACCTTTGAATTGTTGAACCAATTTAATGCCTTCGGTTCATCACTTGGTTCAATCGGTGAGTTCAATGCTTGGTTCAATTGCCTTGGTTTAATTTGCTTAGATCATCATTTGGTTCAAAATTTTGGTTCACCAGATAGTTCAATGAGCTTGCTTCAAAGGCTTAGCATGCAGTGTTGAACCGTTGAATCGGTTCAACGAGTGGTTCAAGCGAACAGTTTAAAGGCTTGGTTTAATAAAGGCTTAGTGCGTAGTGGTAAACCATTGAACTAATTGAACTGTTGAACCAATTTTGGTTCAATGGGTCAGTTCAATAGCTTAGTTCAAGGGGGCATCCCAAAGCCAAAGGATAGTTTCCCTTGCAGAGGGCAATCCTGGGTTCAGGAGCCCTTGCGGAGGGCAAGAAACTTTTCAAAGGTAGCCGAAGGGGTAAATTTTTTGGAATTTCATTTAAGTCATAATTCCTTCAAAATTTTTGTTTGAAGGAATTCCTTTGGACAAAAAGTTTGAATAAATTCATAGGAAGGCCATAGTAAAAAAACTCAAAGTAAGAAGCCCACCCGAAGGGTATGTGCCCTTGCGGAGGGCTCTCACCGAAGAGGAGGACTATTCTCAATAAGCCGAAGGGTCATTTTCCCCTTTGAGATGGATCAATAAAGGAAGTTCTTAGGAAAATGCCAAAGCAAAAAACTTGTAGAAAAGCTTGCCAAAGGACTCGAAGGAATTTGCTGACGGTGACATCTTGAAAGCCATCAATTTTAAGGAGATGGACTAGCTGTTGGGTATTCAATTTGAAGGTGACAGCTACACGAACATCAATTTTAAGGTAGTGAAATGGATATTGGCTTTTAAATACTTGTGTGCCAACCATGGAAAGAGCCTAAGGAATGCAGTGACCCACTAGGAGATTTCCCCTGAGGGCTAAAGGAGCAGAAGGAGACAAAGCAAGAAAAGGACAAAGAGCCCAGAGAACAAAGAGAGAAAAGTGTCAAGTGTAAGAATAGGTAGATAGCCCAAGTGGTGAAGGGAGATGCTGATTCAAGAAGTTACTCTAGTAGGTGATATAGTGCCCATGAATTGATTACTAGGAGGCACAAATAGCTAACAGTGCAACCTATTTTTCTTCATTTCACATTAATGAGCAAACAAACTACGTAATCACCTTGAAGAAGCAGTCTTGCAAGCAGACAAATAGCGTGGCTCATAATTTCTCATTGATGTTTAAGTGGCTTGCTCTTCCTAATGACTGGAGCAAAAATAGGTTATTTGTAAAAAGGGGCACCAAAATGCCTCTTTCCTTCATCTATATATTGGAGACTTGTCATTTGAAAAGGGATCTTCCACATTTGTAAGGTGAAGCCCTCGAAAATTTTCACTTGAAATCAATAAATGCATTTTTACCTCTATTCTAGTTAGATACCTCTGTGTGTGTTTGAGTGCTAGTTTGTGTTTAGTCATTACTTCTTGATGCTTCCATAGGCTCAACACCAACATACCTATTGTCTATAAGGTTCCATTTTTGCAAGTGATAAGGAGAGCTATATTTGGAAGTATAGAGACAGAAGAAGCTACTATATAGTGTGCCTTTTTATAGCACCTTTGGTGAGTCTCTATTTTTTTGTGTTCCATTAAAGCATCCCTGTTAAGCTTCCTATAGCCTGGTCCTTCTGCCAGTTTGAAGTGTATGTATGTGTTTGTCTGACTTCAAGTGTGAGTGTGAAAAGGTTGAATCATTTAGTGCATCACCTCTTTTAAAGTAGTTTTGTTTTCTTGTAATCCTTCTCCCTTTTCACTCCCCCCCATTATATATCTATATACCTATATTAGCACTTATTGGAACAACTTAGATGCACCAAACAGAGCTAGCCCTTACCTAGAGACTCTCCCCTCCAGCTTTTCCAATCCCACAGGTGAGAGAGGAGTTTCCATTTTGATGTGTGGAAGTTAGGATCTTGGGCTCCTACCTCAGGTGCAATCCACTGTGTTAACAAGTTACACATGCCTCATAGATCAATTTGAATAAATTTATGATCCTTTTACTATTTTTGAGGATGAGTACTTCAACATTGACACAAGTTTTCCTAGTATCTTCTATGAGGATTATACAGCCTCTCCCCATTCCATTACCATTCTAAAAGCCATTAGCATTAACCAAAATAGACATATTATTGACATTCCATCTCCCACAAGTGTCAATTGGGATCTATAGAATCACACTTTGTTAAACTACATCTATGGAAACATAATGGTTGAAGAAGATAAAGGAGGATAGGAAAACATTCATGTAGCAGAAGAACACTCTCTTAGTGAAACCTTTTCAAAGGTTCTAAGGGATAATCAAAGTTAAAACTCAACATCTTCTAGTGAAACTTTTTTAGAAGCACCAAAAGACAATCAAAGTCAAAATCTAATTTTCATTAGTGAAACCTTCTTGAAGGTGCTACAAGACAATCAAGACAAATTCATTAGTGAAAACCTTTTTAAGGCACAAATATCTAAGCATAAAAGTTATTCACTGCTTGATAAAGATAAAATCAAAGATTAAATCAAAATAACTTCTAATCTACAGCCTAATCAAATGATAGCTACTATCAAGATCAAACAATAGAAAATTTTGGTGGTCCTATCAAGAGAATAAGTCTTTGACCCTATTATAACCAAAATTATGATGAATCTAGCATCAATAACATTATGTGTGACTAAAATTCTTGATCTTTATTTATTTCCCCACCATTATATATTCCATTATCATCTACCATTCCATGTCATAGTCAGACCTACCATTCATTATTTGTTCCTATTTACCATCCATGGTTGCACTTTCCTTTTTAGAGAATATAAAAATACATTATCTTGACATTTGAAGGAATTAGAATCAATGACTAATGAAAATCACAAAAGCATTCTTGATAACCACATCTACATCAAGCTCGTGATAGAGCATCTATTCAGATGAGGTGTGGGCTAGTAATTAACATGATCAAGTATTATATTTATATCATTTGTTGATTAAGACATGCATCTCCCCATCAATAAGAACAACAAAATCAAAAACCACACCCAAGCCAAAAACATGTACCATGCCATTGGCATTATTACATATCCATTTTCCATTATCAAAGTACCCAACCATTCACCACATCACTAGGGGGAAATCCTCTCACCATTTTATCCAATCTATCAAAAACCATCATTATATTTAGTAAGACCATACCATCTTATCATTCCATTCCTATCTAGACCAAAGCCTATTTTTAGTCATCCTACCCAATCCTATTTTGATCTTAGATACTTTGGTTCTTCCTACACCTTTTGTGAGAGGACTCTGATCAAGTTTCAAAAATCAATTGAATCCATGTTTCAAATAATAGTCTATGAAAGTAGTGTGGCAATTGATCTGGTAAGATATCTTTCATCCTATCAAGTTTGTTTATGTGAGCTTGATTATAACCACCTATGGGAAAATTAGTGTTTCACTAGTCTTGCTACTAATTATAACTACCTATGGAAAAATTAGTATCATTAACCTATGTCATTTTATCCTATTTATAATTGCCTATAGGAAAACTAGAGGAAACACTTGTTTATCATACACTACTGCATCAACTTGCCATTACTATTTTTATTTGACTAGCCATTTGCCAGATTTGAGAACCTATTGAGACCTAGTTGGTTTTTCACCACCTTTTATGTGGATGGAATTACTATGAATTGAGATCATTTTGGGACTATGTGGGTCATCCTCAATTCATGTTGAGGTCACCTCAGTCCCCCTTTCCATACGCTCTCACCATTTTATGAGCAACTTAAGCCAAAAACTCTCATCATTTTGTGAGCAACCTAAGCCAAACGCTCTCACCATTTTATGAGCAGGTATCTTGTCATTATCTAATGAGTTAAGATACCTCAAAATTCCAAAAATATTCATAATATTTCAAAATCCAAAAACATTTGTCTTATCTAAGCCTAGTCAGTTATCCTCGATCCACCTTACTAGGGCATTATCATTGTTAGGATGCTTTCTTTTGATTTTGTTTTCAAGATTTCCATTTGTTTGTTTATTTTAGTTTATTTTTTTGTTTGTTTGTTTGTTTTTTGTTTGTTTGTTTGTTTATTTGCTTCCCTATTTATTTATTTTTACCATTGTTGCCTTGACTTGGTCTATATGTGTTCATTGGGTGATTCCTTGAGAACATTACTCTTGAGTCTATCCATATTCATATGTCAACATTTTCATCATGTTTTTTTTATCATTGGTACATTATTTTCAAGTGTTTATTGGATTAGGAGTTGGTCCTTATATGTATTTTGCCTAAGTCTTCATGGTGTTCTATCATGAAGCCTACCATCACATTCTATAGAAAAAATTAGCTTCAAAAAGGTCTATAATCAATGGAGCTACAGAAGTTTCTCCTTATCACCTTGGCAAATATTTTCACCCATCTTGATCCAATCAACCCATTGACCATTTTAGTTGTATCATTGTTAATCAAGATGAGCATTTCCTTGTTAGTAAGTATAACTAAATCATTCACATTAAATAATATTATTCCTCTATCCATCTCTTTCATCACTTTTCATCCACTCATATTTGATCTATATTCTAAATTATAATCTTGAGTTATGTTTTTTAATTATCCCTAACTAGGGCATAATCATCTTTAGCCAATATAGGTCTTCTTAATGATTATAACCGCCTATGGGCAAATCATTATTTTGACTTTTATTTCTGATTATAACCACCTTTGGGAAAATCAACCTCCTTTTTAAATCAACGCATGCAAGCATTTTGTCATTTGGATTAATCTCAACCATGGGTTAATTCTACCTTTCTTCTTATTTCTTTTCAAGGGACCATCCATCAATAAATGTGATGGCCACTCCCTTAAGGGGGCATCATCATAGGCTTCCCAAAACCATTTGGAGCTTTGTTCTTCAACCATCATCTTCTTTTTTTTTGGCATATAAACATTTATCATTCTTTGAGAAGACATTGCTTTGTTGATAGTTTGCAACATCTTCCTAAATAGAGGCAAACTATAGACACCTAAAACTGGCTATCGATAACCTCCAATTAGGCTTTTGGCAAATTTCTATGTAAAATGCACAATTTGGCCTAAAAACACTAAAACATGCTAAATGATGTGAAACTAACATATTCAAGTTTTGATTTTGGCAAGAGTATCCCTAAATATGGAAATACAATTTATGGGCCAACTAGTTTGATCATTCTAGTTTGAGTCAAAATGCCAAATTTGCACTTGGGTGCTTTAGATTACTCTTTCCTATCAAATATTTTTCACAAGAAATGTGCCTTTGTAATTTTTTTTGGCAACATCGTAAATGGAAATACAGTTCTAATTCATCTACTGTGGACTTCCAATTTCAATCCAATCAAATTTAGGATTAATAACAAGGCATTCTGATCAATTTGAGTAATTTGTGCACAAAGTGCTTAATCATGCTTAGGAGCTAATTAACACAAATCAAGAGCCTAATTAATAATTCCATGGAAACTTGTTGAATACTTTTTTTTGGAAATTAATATGGAAAATTTGCATTATCAAGTGACCTCATTTCTTGGAAAGACATCCCTAGGCCATAAATGCCATAAATATTAGGATTCATGCCTCCCATGCCTCATCAATGCCTTCCATGATTCCCTCCATCCTCTTAATTTACCCTTCTTCCAATGTCATGATGAGTATAATTACAAACTTAATTCCAAAAATTGAATTAATCCTCAACCACACATCTCAATCTTGAGATGGATGGTTGAAGTTGATTCTGATCAAAACCAAAAATATATAAATAGGAGGCCTCACAACATCATTTCTAAGATTTTTTGGTGAAAAGTTATAATGCACAAATATCTTCAAAGAATCCATTTGTACTAGTGTTACCATACCAAATTGATTCCAAGCCAAGCCAAGCCACAAGACAAAGGTGCCAAGGAGAGCTGGAGGTAGCCAAGCTTCTATTGCCAATGATTTCATGAGCACAAGTTGAGAAAGCCACTATTACAAAGGCATTTGTACATCCAAGGAAGGTGAAGGAACTCTTGTATTTGATCCCTTACTTTTTAATTGTGCTTGTCATTTGCTTTTGTTAACTAAGCTCTCCTTAGTGTCTAGGCCTAAAGATGTTATACTATTAGTGTGTTTATTTTATTTTGTTTTCATTTTGGAACTAACACCATATTAACCATCCTCTCTTGAGTCAAATTCCTAGATCACAATTGGGTCCAAATCTTGGAAAAATCCACTATCAACTTTCACCATCAATCTACTATATGATAGAATGTGAGCACACCATTTGGTAGCTCCTTGTTTATTCTAAGATATTTGAATTTTCCATGATAGTCTTGCACCATCAATCATCTATGCTCAAATTAGCATGGTTCATACATATGGTGATTTGACTCATTGAATCCTATGAACATTTGACACTTATCGCATCCTCTTTCTTTTGAAAATTTTATGATGATCTTGCATCATCAGATCAACCATATGGATCAACACTAGCCATCAATTTACCTGGGCCCAATAACCTTTGATTTTAAAATGGAAAATTTACAAGCTTAAATTTGACATATGTATGACCATCAAAGATGTCCTCACAATCATTGATTCCATCCACATGACCATCACAATTTGAACCTATGTCCTTTTATTTTTTAGATTAATTTTCATGTTTGTGTGACTGTCAAAAGATGTCCATGCAAATTTCAAATATGGTTTAACTCCATATGAGCTAGACACTTATCATTTCCTAGTTTTATATGTTCCTACAAGTATAAACAAAAAGAGGACTTAGCATAATACTTTTGGAAACATATATAAATGACCTTGCATGAATATTCTAGCCTAAGGTCTCAATTGCATAAATAAAATATGATTGGGACCCTTGGCTAAAATCTTAAATCAAGCTCAAGACATAATAAAATGCTCTCTAAGCAAGGGTGCCACTTGGTAGTATGGTATTTATGTCAGTAAAATTGTTGTGGAGGAAATGTTGTGGGATTTATGTTGCAAAGACCCTAATTTTATCAAAAAAGATGTCCAAGACACAAAGTCCATAGGAATTCTATTGGGGGAAATTGTTTCAAAAAAAATGTCAAAAAGAATGGGTCAAAGGGAAAAATATCTTAGATAAAATGTTCAAAGGAATTAGCCGAAGGAAAAGGCCTAGGATAAAAGTCCCAAAAGGTAGGTTACACAAATCTTGAAGGGCATGTGCCATTGGGGTCATTGTTTTGGCAAAATTATATTGGAAAGATTATTTTGGGGAATTGTTTTGGGCCTTTTACATCAGAAAAAATATTTGATGATAAATATTTTGAATGGATATTTTCATCAAGCAAAGGGACCAAGATAAATTTCTCAAAGGATATTTTTAAAAGGTTGAAGGGAACTTTCAAAAAGGCTGAAGGGAAGATGGGTTAAGGCCAAAGGGTCATTTTCATTTGATAACATGTCTGAGACACAAAGGTTGAAGGGCATGGTTTAAAGGAAAAGGCTCAAAAGAATTAGTCCAAGACAAAAGTCCTGAAGGATAGGTTAAGTATTGAAGGGTAAATTGAAAGGGTCTAAAGGGTCTACTTTATGGATAAAATACTCAAAGGGTCTACTTTGTAGGGTAAATGTCCAGGATAAAAGTCTTGAAGGGTAGGTTTAAAAGGGCCAAAGGGCATGATGTCTCGAACAAAATGTCTAATGGAATGATTCAAAGGATAAAAGGTCTGGGGAAAAAGTCCCAAAGAGTAAGTTTGAAGGGAAAAATCTCTTAGAGAAATTTTTTGAAGGAATGTTTAAAGTATAAAAATCTTAGGAAAAAAGTCCTGAAGGATAATTTCAAAAGGCTGAGGTACACTTTCAAAAATTTCAAAGGGCAAGTCTATAGGGAAAAACACCCATGACAATTATCTCAAAGGGTAAATTTCAAAGGGAAAAGGGATTGAGACAAAATGCCCAAAGGGTAGGTGTAGTATGGCAAAGGGCATGATGTCTCAGACAAAATGGCCCCAACAAAATTCTCATAGACCCAATTTTGTTAGGGAAAATTATTTCAAATAAAATGTCTGTAACAATTTTCCTAAAAAATACTACAACAATAAGTTTGAAACACAAAGGCCAATGTCCATAACAATGTCCCCAAAAAAGCCTATAATAATAAGTCTAAAACACAAAGGCTAAATAAATTTAGATAATAGAAAAAATAACCGACAGAGATAAATTATATAAGTCTGATAAAGATAATCCTAAATACATAATCCAAATATAAAGAATTAGACTATGAATGCAATACCAATACCATTTTGCTAAAGTATGAAAAGGCCAATAATCAATATTCTCCTAGATTTTGCATAAACATGTAGAAAAGGGGATCAAAGTCAATACCATAGTCTAAAAAAGTGGGTCCCTATTTTCATAAAGAAAGAGGGGATGTTGGGTTACAACAAATGGTGACTTACAAGGGGAATACTCCTAATTATTCAAGAACCCATCACTTTGGTTTACAATCTTAAATCAATCATGAAGTGTGCCAAAGAAGAATATTTAAATAAGAAACATGAAATAGACTCCTAAGTTAATTCACACAACATACTTGCCTTCTAATTTATTTAATCTCTATGTGTCAAATTGTGTAGTTTATTTAACCCCTACTGTGATGAGTTTTTCAAAGTATTGATGAAGTTGTAAGTTTCATTCTCATATCTATTAAAGCACAAAAAAAGGAAGCTCAGGTATTGATCTACTTCCATCCAGTCATCCATAGCCCCGATAGAGATACCTTGGGCTCCTTCTCCTTCTCTTTTCATTATTTCTTTTTATCATGATGTGCGGTACATTAACCTTATTTCATCATGTGAGCCTTTTGATTTTTTTTCAAATTGTCTTTTTCTCTTTTGAATTCATTAGTTCTTTCTTGTTTTATTTTTATTTCACTCTTATTTTATTCTTAAATAAAAAAGATAAGAATTGAAACCCTAGTGAGCTAGTATAATTATAAAATAAATCATTACTAGAATGTCCTTACCAGCTACACCTATACCTAAAATTATCACTCTCAATAGGTATTTAATGTGACAAGTGTATTTGGTCCAATAAAACAAAAAAACTTTATAAATTAGTATGAAGTACTTTGAGATAAACTTCCACATTCCTAGTAAAATAATTCAGTTATGACACCATTCAGAATAATTCATGACTACCTACCTTCATCCTAAAGACTCAAAAACATAGAAATATGCCTAATCTATAAACTAGTCCCAAAGTGTCAATATTTTAATTTTTCTCTTTTATACAAGTCATAAACCCAGTTGGTTTGGATTTTTAGCTTAGTTATAGTTAGATAAAACATAATTCTAATCATCTAAGAAAGAAAATAACAACTAATCCAAGAAAGCACTGAAATATAATTTAGAAAAAATGAAATCTAATCTATGAAAGCAAAATACTGAAAGTAGTAAAGATTAATCTAAAAAGTAGGAAAATATTATAGAAAAGCATGAAATCTAATCTATGAAAGTGAGAAACTAATCTAAGATTGAAAGATATCTAATCTAATCATACAACTACATTCATGTATCCCTCATTACTCAGTAATATCTATAAACACAAGGCCTTGAAGTAGTGCTTTAGAAGATACCTATTGAATGGATATGTAAGCTCATTGACTTGGAAGTCCTTTAGACAAAACATGTTATTGCCCATAATCTCTAAAATTTGATATGGTCTAATACATAGTGGAAAAAACTTGTCATTTTTGCCTTTCTTCTCATGGGATTTATCCCAAAGTAACATTGGATCCAAAATCTTGAATGTTTTGATCTTTGCTCTCTTATCAAACCACCTCTTGAGAACATCTTATTGTTTGTTTAATGTTTTTAAGGCCTTAGTTTTTTCATCTTATATTTCTATTATGTCTATAAATCTTGATTCTACTTTATCACTTGGTTTCATGTAGTCTTGCATAAACTGATAAGTGGATAACTTCATCATAATTGGGAATACAAGCTTGCATCCATACACCAATAAATAAGGTGAAGATTTAAGGGCTTGTTTGTGTCTATTTTGGTCTTCCCCAAGAGCATACTTCAATAAATTATGCCAATCCCTAGGATTTTCACCAATTGATTTATTGATTACATCGATTAGATTATTTATTTGTTGATTATGCTAATCCATTTCCCTAGGGGTAATAGTCAGAATCTGACCTAATAATGATTTGGTTATCATGTTCCCACTCAGTAAATTTTGTTGATATGAAATCTAGCCCATTATCAGAAATAAAATAAATGGGTGTGCCAAATCTAGTTGTTATATGTTTCTCTAAGAAACAAATCACATCTTGTGTTATGTAGTTATTTATGGCTATAAATTAAGTCCATCTAGTGCAGCAGTTTGAAATTTAGAATGTAATTATATTAACTGAATTAAAAAAAAGCACTACAAGAGGTGCTTATTTATGCAATACTAAGTGAGATTAGATCTCCTAATCTGTAAGAGATTATGAATCACAATAACTAATCAAACATATAAGAAATACCCCATCTAACTAACCTAGGTCAACCAAGGTGTAATACCTTGAGACATTTATTACAATAAGATAGGATTAATTAATTATTCAAACATTCCTTCCTTTAAATAATCATATCCTAAAGAGAAGAAGAGAGAATTTTTGAATGCCTCAAAATTATCACATGCAAGGGACTTCGTAAAGACATTTGCACATTGACCCTAAGTGGGGCAATACTAGAGCTATATATTGTGTTGTTGAAAATGTTTACATATGAAATGAATCTAAACCTCTATGTCCTTAGTTCTCTCATAAAACATTGGATTATAAACAAGATGTATAACACCTTGATTGTCACATTTCATAACTATAGGCTAAATCTATGGAACTCCAAGTCTTGAAAGAATGTGATGTATCCATATCACTATGCAGATAACTCCTACTACAGTGTGATATTTTGCCTTTGTGGAAGATCTAGAAACATAATTATACTTCTTACTTCCCCATGAAATTGTATCAAATCCTAGACAGAACACAAATCTAGAAGTGGATTTTCTATCATCAATAGAAGCTACATGATCTACATCCATGTATCCTATCAAGAAGACTTACCATTCTTATTACACTCTAGGCCATACTCAACAATACCTCTAATGTATCTCAATACCCACTTTACTACTTTCTAATGTGTCATCTTTTGTTTCTGTATGAATGTAGAAAGATAGATAATAGCATAGCTAATATCTAGCTCACTATATTTCAAGTAAATGAGACTCCCAATCAACTACCAATAAAAAGTTTCATTTACTTTTGGTGATGGATCTATATGAGACAGTTGAAGTCTTGTCTCCGTAGGTGTTACAATAGGCTTACAGTCTATCATCCTGAATTTCTCAAGAAATTTCTTAGTATACTTCATTTGTGAAACAAAAATGTAATGTTTCTTTTTCCATACCTCTAAACCAAGATAATAATGTAGTATCAAAATATGTGTCATGCCAAATGATCGCTTGAGATCATTCTTAGTTGTATCTATCATCTTTACTATGATTCTAGTGATGACTAGATCCTTGACATAAAAAATCACTATAAAAACCTCCCCCTATATTATTTGAGGTAGAGGTCAGGATCATATGGACTCCTATTGAATCCATGTTGTACAATATTCTTATTAATCTTGATGTACTAGGCTCGAGGAGCCTATTTTATCCCATAGAGAGACATGATAATCCTACACACTTTTTATTCCTAATTAAGTGCCACAAATCCTTCAAGTTGAGTCATGTAGACTTTCTCTTTCAAATTTCCATTGAGAAAGGCACTTTTTATGTCCATTTTATGGAATATCCATCCAAATTTTTCAACCATAGCAAAAACCATTCTAATAGTCTTTATCTTAGCTATAGGAGAAAAAGTTTCCTCATAGTCAATGCCTTCTTTCTGAGCATACCCATTTACAACAAGCCTTGCCTTATACTTATCAATACTACCATCTACTTTATACTTGGTTTTAAATATCCATTTTCATCCAATATGCTTCTTCCTTGTTAGAATATCAACAAAATACCAATTTTTATTCTTCATCAATGACTGATATTCTACATCCATGGCATCTTTCCAAGGTCTAGATTATAGGGCTTCTATTACTATAGAGGAATCATATGTTTCTTTCATGATATTCATAAGGGCTATATTGACCTCTTCTCGAGCCATGATTCAAGTCTTCTATTTTGAAGTGGATGTATCTGGTACTCCATTCAATCTATCATCTTGTATAATACTTATATACCACTTGGGCACATGATGAATGATAGGTAGTGGTGCAAGAGGTCCTATTTAACTATCTTCTTATTCACTTTCACCATCACTATCAAAAAAGATTACAATAATTTTAACTATATCATTTACCTATGTAGAAGGTGGATTGATTCCACTCTTTTCATCAAACACTACATCTATGTTGATTAGTACCTTCTTTATTTTTGGATGAAGGAGAATGTGTCCCTTTGATTGTGCACTATATCCCACAAAAATACAATCTTTTATTTTTTCATCTAACTTATTTCTTCTCTTATTAGAAACATGCATATATGACTTGCAACCAAAAAATAAAAGGTGAGTTACCTTTGGTTTATTCCTTGTCCAGGCTTCATGTGGTGTGATTCCATCAAGAGCTGTGGTGGGTGACATGTTCAACAAGTAGACTACAGTGTGACAATCTTCTTCCCAATATGTATTAGGAAATTTTGCATCCTCAAACATGTTGTGAATCATTTACACAATAACTCTATTATGTCATTATGTAACTCCATTATATTGAGGTGAATATAGACATGTTAATTGTTGATTGATTTCATTCTCACTAAGATAGGTTGAGAATTCTTTACTAGTGTATGTACCCCCATGATCTGAGTGGAGGGTCTTGATTTTATTACTATTTTAATTTTCAATAGTGGCCTTAAATTATTTGAATACTTGAGAATCTTGATCCTTAGTCTTCAATAAATATACCCACTTTTTTTGTGATTAATCATCAAAAAAAATTTGAAAGTATTTATATCCTTTAAGACTGGGAGTAATTTTTTTGAAAAGATCGGTCTATGCCAAGTCCAACTTACCAAGTGATTGATACTTAGTATTTCCAAAGGGATTTCTTCTTTTTTGCCCTACTAAGTAACTAGTACATATATCAAAATATTTCTTGAGTTTAGAAAGGCCACAAACCATTTCTTGTTTATTTAATTGAACCAAATAACCATAACTCGAGTGATCATATCTCCTATGCCACAAATTTCCTAGTTTTGTATCTCTAACCACAAGTGATTGATGATTATTATGAACAAAATCAAACTAAAACATTTTACCAATATTTTAAGCCTTAGCAATTAATTTTAAATCCCTAGACATTTCTTTGATGTGGCAAAACTTGTGACTATTTTGGTGATCAAATTCAACCATGAGGTTATGGTGAAGTAACTGATTAATAGATAAAATATTTTTTGTAAGTCTTAGAACATAAAGAACATTTAAAATGTTACAATTCCTATTTCCAAGTTGATGTTTGATTTCACCACTACCTTTAATTGTATATGAGGAATCCACTCCAAGTGATACATTGCCCTTTGATTCTATTTTTTTCAATGTATAAAACCAATCTTTTCTACTTGTCATGTTTCTGGTTATTCCTAAATCAACATACCAAACTACACATGGATGATTGGTAGACTCATGTGTTTGAGTAGCTAAACCATATTCTTCATTTGAAGAATCATTGTCTTCAACAACATGGCCATGTTGTTTAGGCTTAAATTTTTTCTATTTCCACCTATTTTTTTGTTATGGTTGCTTATTTTTAGTTTGTGGTGATTTTTTGAAAGAGGACTTGTTTCTAGATGAGCCCTATTGAAATGTCTTGTACCAATAATGTTTCAAGTCATGTCCTTATTTTCAACAAATTTTACATGATTTAAGATAATTTTAATTATTCCCTTGTTAGTTTTGCTTTTTATTCTTCTTTGGAGATTACTTTTGACCCTTCATGAGTTTATTCCCCTTTTGATTTGATGTGAGTGCATGCTCATCATCTACTTCCTCTAAATTATGAATAGCTTCCTCTTGTTGTAACAAATTTACCAACACCTTAAAGTTTGGTTTTTGTCCTGTGACATTAAATGTGGTCACAAAGATCCTATATGTGAGGGGTAGTGATCTAAGGACTATAGGGACCAAATAATCATCTATCACCAGTTCATGCAAAGATTTAAGTGAATCTCACAAAGTTGAAACTCTTATAAGGAATGCTTCTACTTTTTCATCTATTTTGAGCTTAAAATTATGTAATTGACTTTGAAGATGCAAGATTTGATTTTTATTCTTAGCTTCATATACATATTTAAGCTTATCCTAAGCATCTTTTGTAGTTGTAACACTACATATATGAGTTTGTACCTCATTTAAAACTCCAAACATGATTATTAACTTAGCCTTTTTATTAGCCTTGTCAATTTTCTATTATTGATCAACATCTATTGAATGTATAAGCCATGTGCCTTCTAAAACTAACCAAATGTCTTCAAACTCAAGATGTGTTTGTACTTTTGTTTTCCATGCTACATAATTATCACTATGAAGCAATTGTGTGTGTGGGAGCACAAAACGTGGTCCAAAAATAGACATCATGAAAGTTATGAATGAGAAAGAAATGCAAGTGTGTTTAAGTGAAGAAATAAACTGTGCATTTGCAAAATGTAAAGAAAATGCAAAAATGCATACAAAAATATGACAAAGCACACACAAGCACACAATGGGCATCAGACTCTGTTGAAAATGCATCCAAAAAGGTAATGAAAAATTAGATGTCATTTTCAACCAAAAATGCATCCAATGAGATTTAAAATTTTCTTTTTGTAAGATGTGTCAAGTGAAGGTAATAAAATATCCCCTCCACTTGATATTATTTGTAATTATGAGAAAAAAATGGAATTTTCACCTTACAATTTTCAATGTTGTGATGAATCAATAAATCTCACCAATGAAGTTTACAATCTGATATAGAATCAGAATAAATAAGTTTTACAACTGTGAAGATCATGAAAAAACATCAAACTAAAAATTCTATAAATATGGGTGATTAATAAGTAAAAAATATCCTTGTCACTCATAGATATAAAAAAAATAGCCAAGGTGAAAAAAAACTTTCCTAGGCTTCATGGATCAAAAGTTATGAGCCTTGGAAGAAAATATCTTCAAAGATGGCTCATAGTGATGAAGGACAAGCCCTTAGGGGCTAAAAAATCCTATTAGGTGGTAGTATGGAATGAATTGAGGCTAAAAATTACTGGTGTCATGATGGTGGTGGTGATGCTAGAAGTGGTGGATCAAGGTGGTGTTCAACCAAAAAAAATTGACCCTACACCAAATGAAGACTTTCCAAATTGTCCTCTACCTTCAAAGTTTCACCATTGGTATCTTGATGCTCCATTTTTAGAAAACAAATACTTTTAGGAAAGCTCTTGATGAGAGGAATCCAGTGATATAAGATTTGATCTATGATTCTAAAAAAAAATGTCACAAAAACTTTTATTTTTCTATTGTTCCTCAATTTTTATAAAAAATAAAAACTTAAAAAAATCATAGAAAATCACTAGAAGCTCCAAAAATTCTATTTTTAAAAAATTAGTATTTTTCAAAGTAGAATTCAAAAAAAATATAGGATTAGTTCTATAGATTCTATATTTTTCTAGATCTGATAATTAATACAAATTTTCATCATAATGACATATACAATCATCTAAAAAAATCAAATCTGATATAAAATTGATATAAAGAGGATTTCAATAAAAAAAAATTAATATTATCAATTTAAAAAAAATGATCAATATCAAATATAGATTTTAGATCTGAAATTGCAAATCTAAACCCTTTTCTATAGGGTGAATGAAAATAATGAGTTCAAACCCTCATTAAAAAAATTTCAATAAATGATTGAATATGAATCTTTTTTAAACCTAAAATTAAAGCAAAATTATATAAAAAAAATTGTTAAAACAAAAAAAATTGCCTACATTGACAACTATTCTCCTTCCACAAAATTGGCCAGAGTTTCGATAGTATTTTGGTTTGGGATGGATGAAATTAGAGCAACGTGTTGCATCTAAGGATTGCATAAATATTGATCTCAATCTCCATCGAATCTCTAATACTTTGAAAAAATAATTCCTCAGAATAACCTACTCTGGTACCAAATGAAATCCAAAATATAATTTTATTAATTGAATTAATAAAAGCACTACAAGAGGTGCTTATTAATTCAATACTAAGTGGGATTAGGTCTCCTAATCTATAGGATATTATGACTCATAATAACTAATCACACATCTAGGAAATACCCCATCTAATTAACCTAGGTCAACCAAGGTGTAATACCTTGAGACATTTATTACAATAGGCTAAGGTTAATTAATTATTCTAACATAGTCTATAGTAGTAAGTACAAATTTATGTCCATTTGAGTAATTTGGGTTGATAACACCAATGAAGTCTAAACCCTAGTGAGCAAATGGCCTTCCTTAAACAACTAGTTGTAAAGGCTTTTTTGTATGTATTTCTCTCTTGGCTAGAGCTTGACATTCATCACATGTTCTCACATGAGCATGAGCATATTTGAAAACTATTTAATCGTAGTAGCCCATTCTTAAGATCTTATGGACTATAGTATTCATAGAAGGATGACCACTATCTATCTATTGATGCAAGTTATCTAGGATTTATTTAGATTCTTATGTAGATACACACTTGAAATAAATACCTTCATAATTTATTACATAGAGGACTCCATTTTTGATCATGTAATGAGAAACTTTAAACCTCAAATCTTTCCTTATGTTTCTATTGATCTCTGGGGAACAAGTTCCTGTAAGTAAATACTATATTATATTAGTAAATCATTCTTTTTTAGATACTTAAGCTTCACATACCTCTTCAACTATGATGCATGGATCTAATTAAATCATAATCTACACAATACGTTATCCCTAAATGATCTTTTCAATCTTGATTTCTATGTTAAATTTTTTTATCTTAGCCATCCATTTGCCTTGGCATTCTCCTAATTCATTTTATGATAAAGTGAGCTTGATCACAATATCAAACATAATGGAAATGGTTTTATTTCTTAATATGTAATGCCAAAACTTCTTCATGGATTTGATAAGGGAAAAAGAATGTTTATCGATCATAGAATATGTGAGTTTTATATATTTCAAATTTTTGCTCATAAATTCAATTACAAGCTCAATCTCTTCTTTCTTTTATGTGATGATAAAAACAATCATATGCTCTAAATTAAATGAGTAGAAGTATAAATCTTTATTAAAATATGGAATAATCTATACTATAGCCTATGATATTGCATCTTCAATGTCTTAGAAGGACTTTTAGGATTCAACTATCCACTCTATTTTGGCATCCTACTTGAACATAGTGTTAAGAGGTCTAACAATTTCTTTAAATCTTGAGATGAGCTTCCTTACAAATTTGATCTTTTTGAATAATTATTTAATCTTCTTATTACTATTTGGTCTCTAAATTTTTGAAATCACCTGAATTCTATCTAGATTAATGGTGATCCCATCCTTGGTGATGATGTGACCTAAAAGCTTACCTTCGGTCACTCTAAATATATTCCTCTTTGGGTTTAGTGAAACAATGAACCTTATGTATCTTTTAAATATGGATTATAGGTGACTTATGTGGTCCTTCCTATTCTTTGAAAATACCCTAAGATCATCCATGTAGATGATTATGCATTTTCTTATTAATCCCTTCAAATCATGATCTATGGCACATTGAAAGGTAGCCGCTATGTTTATTAGGCCAAAAGGCATACTCTCATATGCATAAGTTCTCCACTTCATGGTAAATTCCATCTTTATTATAGCCTTAGATTGCACTAGTATCTTATTGTAGCCTAAAAACCCATCCAAGAAGGATATCATTTTAGAACCACTTACTATTTGTATCACCTCATCCAAATAAGGTAGAGGATAATTGTTCTTTTTAGAAGCCATGTTTAGGTTTATTAAGTCTACATAGAATCTGATCTCATCATTCTTCTATCTTACTAGAACCAAATTGGCCACCCAGGTAGAATGTTAGATTGGAAAGACATTTTTTTAACGTAAAAGTTTTGCCTCTTCTCTCTAAATGAGAGGCTCTAGAATAGAATTGACTGGTATTTTCATTTGTCTAAATGGATTATTATTTGGCTTCAAGGGAATCATATGAGTAATGACCTATGGGTCATACACTTTTAAATATTCATATTTATAAGCAATGATGTCCCTATATTGAATGATTAGATCCTTCACTCATTGTTTCTCTTCTAGGGCATAACTGAGACCAATATTAACATAACGTGGGCTATGTTCATCTCCTATATTTTATCTTTTGAAAACTAATTCATTAACCTTGGGTTGCCTGAGTTTTTGAGGTTGAGGGTCTATGTTGAATGATCTTTCTAACAAGTCCAACCTAACTATAATTTGATTCTATCTAAGCTGAAAAATGTCCTCTTTATTTGATTCCTCTTGATAGATGTAATTAATGTCCTTGTCATCGATGATTTAGGACTCAAATTCCCTTGAATTAGTTTAAAATTGAATAATTTAATGGTCGTCATCAAAGAACTAGAAATTTTTTATGTTATCCAAAATAGAGGGGCATGGTTTCAATTCAATTGAGAACATCCTTACCTTAGATTCTTGTAGTAGCTCTAGATTAACAAAAATAACAGCTAATGAATCAAAAATTTGATTTTTCTCTCTAGGAAGCACTACTATGTTGAAAGCTTCAAATATTTTAATCAAGTTCCATGCTCTATACTTGTATATTCTTAAATAAGATAGCTTGCATTGGTATTTGTTTATGACTTGATTGACCACCAACTTTGAATCATCAAATACTGATATTCAATTCACATTCTTCTTAAGTACAAATTGTAGTCCCAAAACTAAGGCCTCATACTCAACTCTGTTATTAGTTAATAGAAATTGTAACCTATATGATGCCAAGAATATTTTACCTTATGGATCAATCAGCTTAATTCCCATGCCTAATCCTTGCTTGGATCTAGCACCATCAAAGTTTAGAGTCCACAGCTAACTAGAACCTTCAATTTTTGGCTTCTGTACATGATTTTGATTAGTAAAATTATAAACACCAAGGCTTGGTGACTCATACTTTACCTCTTCATTATTTACATTATAATTCATAATGGATACTTCATTATCAACTCTCTATTAATCCTAATTTGATTTACAACTCCTCTCCATGGTAGACATATATGAGAAAAGTTTGTAGAGAGATATCCATTAAGCAATTTGGATTAGTCTCTACTCAAAAATAGACTATAGCCTTTAGATATGTCCATCACTAAAATATTAATGGTCATCTAAATGTGTGGTTCAAAGGATACTTGGATATGCACATCCCTCAATTAACCAACTAAAAGGACCACTATCTTATCTAATTATAAAACTATCCTCTTTGAAGGGCTTGGCATCAAACTAAGTTTTTTGCATATATAAATAGGTATGATAATTGCAGAATCTCTAGATTAAACAAAACAATTATGAATATTCTTACCAAATGCCTTGATGATCAACAAAAAGGGTGGAACTTCTGAGTTTCTCTTTTAGATGACTTTGATGTTAGATTCTTTCAATTTGTCTATGGATTCTCTCTCTTTCTCTATAGGCATCTTCCCAATAATAGACTTATATAGTATATCCTTTTGTTTGATAATTTGAGCTAACTCATGAAGAGTTATATTCACCTTAATCTTATTCATATCATCAACAATGTTGTATCCTCCTTTTATTGGTTCTTCCTTTCTTTGTTGCTAATTACTCCCCTTTAGAGGGGGTGGATTATTGTATACTTTAGGATTAAGAGGAATTGTTATGGTATTTGGAGGAGTTGATGTTGTAAGTGGTTGCTCATTCCTTAGATTATATGCACCTCTCTAGAATTGCTAGAAATCATGAACTTCATACATGTTTCCCTCTGGAAATTTTTCATATTCAAAGGGAAAGGGAAACTTGTGATTTTTAAATAACATGGCAGTGCTGGAAGACCCAGGATTTGGATGATGCTTAGGTAGATTATGCATTTGATCTTATCTAACCATTTCCCTCTAAAAGATTTCAAACATTGTATAGAACTCAACACAGTTAAGCTCACCATGCTTAGAACTATTAAGAAGAGTCATTTTAGCTATGTTGATCTTTGGGAGATTTTTAGGCTAATCCATATTATTCATAGGTCTGTTAAATGCTTGGTTGTATCTCTAAAATCCAATCTTTTGATTACCAATTGGGCCATTGGCATTGTCTATCCTCCTTTGCATATTTAATAAATCATTGCTCAACTTTTGAACCATCTTCTTAATAGAATCTAGTTCTACCTTTGTGGAATCTATACCTTATAAAATAACATTGGGAAGTGCATCCACTTATTGGTTCTATTGATAACCATTTCCCATCACATTATTTTTTAAGTAACCAAAATTTGGTCGTGGTGTCTACATCATGGGAGGTAGTGTATATAACTAGTTTCGATTAAATGTCAAGATATTTTACCTTGCATATGGAATTAGATTTAGTGCTTGAAAATTGTTGTTGACATTAGGCACTCTAGGCATCTAAGGATTGATTTACCTATCTATGTTGATAGCCTCTTTAAATGCTAATGCCAAAGTGTTATCTTCAATTGCTCTTCTTAAAAATATGATAGTGATAGGGTCCAAGGCATTCTTGTACATTTCCAATGATAATATTGCCTCTGGTTTATATCTTGGGGTCAACAAGTTATACATCTTCTCCCATATTATGTTTAAACCATAAATGAGATTGTTCGGCTCCCTATTCATTCCAATGAAGTTTTGGTATACCAAACTAGGATTGGTGATCTATCCAAACTGCACAAGAAAGGCTAATTGAAATTCATCCTAAGAAGTGATGGATTTTATTTTTATATTTAAATACCAATCATAAGTAGTGTTTATTAAAGTAAAAGGAAATAATCTTCATGAAACATTCTTATCTACACCATTCATTAGTCTTAAAGTAGCTTTAACTGATTTGATATGTTCTTCCACTGTCCTTGCTCCTGAAGTAGAAAAGGATGGCAAGTACTTTTCCAAATTCTAAGGCAAGTCATGCATGTCTCTTAGGAAGGGAATAATATATCTAACTAACCAAGGTGGTTGTTGAGCCATTGGTTGATTAACAAGTAAAGGGTTCCCTATGAGTAAAGGATTCCTTATTAGAGGAGGTGGATTGTTATGAATGAAGATTATGGGCACAATTCTAGGTCTCTTATAATTTGATAAGGATGAAACTAGAAAACCATCTTGGGAATTAGATCTTGTCACTCTCTTGGGTGACTTCAGTGTAACTCTATGCAAAGAATACCTACTATTATTAGAGGTTTTGACCCTCCTTATAGCATCATTTAACTCTTGATGTGGGTTTTATACACACCATAGTATAATGAGGTAGCCTCTAACATTTTAGGATCTAAATGGAGGTAAACTCCACTCTAGGGCATGAGTTACAGGTATGCAATTGGAATAACCTATTGATGAAATATATATTACGGCATGTTGGTTATTGACAAGGTTTTTGGATAGAGGTGTGGTTCCTAAAAGGTATTGAATTTTTATGTGATTTGGATGGGTATTTGGCTTCTAATCTAAAGTGATTATGTCTCAAAACAAACTCAAAAAGAAGAGAAGGGTAAGGTAAAAAAGAAAGATTTTGTGATTTTTAGGAATCACTTCCCTTGCTATTTTCTAAAAGGATAAATGCTCTCAAAACCTATGCCTATTGCTAGCAATAATTACATACACATAATCAGACATGGCTAAGAAGTTTAAGGAGATAAAGATGAAATAAATTCATAGGCCTCAGATAAAGGTTATTCCTTTTAGAGTAGTTATTGCACACCCTTAATCAAGAGATTATGGCTCAAGCTAGTGAAGTATCTAAGGCAGTTGTTACACACATATAGAAAAATACATCCAAAAAAGTAATCATGCACAATCATAATTATGAATCAATAAAATTAACTATTTTAACCAATATATTTACCAATCATTCAATAACTTCTACACATCTAAAAATTAGTACATCAATCAAAATAATCAAGAATATATTTGTAGCTTTTGCACACTAAATATTATTGAAACATACAACTAAAGAAAGTAACAAATAATTACCCATAAATTGAAAAAAAAATATGTAAACACATTTGACGATGATCAAAATTGATGTTTCTCATGTATTCAAAAATTATTTGATAAAAAAATCCGATTTGGATTATAATTGTTTATATAGACTCGGGTAAGGGGTTGCCTCATCCTCCAAGTTCATGTAAGGTCATTATATGTAATATTCAGTTAATGAGTTTTAACTATGGTTTAAAATTGTATAAGGGTCCAATTGTATTTATTGATGTAAAGTAGTCTTTGTAAAAGCTATGCAATATGTGCATGTGTATAAAGATGAAGGCAATGTTTTCAATTATAGCTTGAAATACATTATAAGACTTCCTTTTATAGGTTGTGAGAACAACATGTTGAATATTTTTAGATTATTCACCTTTAAATGGAACTTAGACATGCAACAAAGATAACTACCACTTTACCAATCCTTTATCACTAGTGACATTATTGTTAGTTGTGACTAATCTAATGAAACTGTGCACTACATACTCACCTATGCTTTTACTTTCATATTCACTAACCATGTGTGTTCATATTCCTGATCAAGTTTAATAGTGAAACCCAATGGATTTTGATAAATATAACTCAAGTGTCAAAATATATACATAATCTATCCATATCATTCCATTTGATACCTTTCAAAATATGGTTGTTACTTTTAGGACACATGTCCCCACCTCAATGGGTATAGATCTTGTAAAAGTCCACTATCGACTCATACCATCAATATGTTTCATGATGGAATGCAATCATGCCACTTGGTAGTTTGTTTGTTTTTTTGGAACCTTTGAATTTTCCATGTTGGTCTTGCACCATCAATATTATATGCTTGAGTTAGAATGGTTCATAGATCTAGTACTTTGACTCATTGACTCCTGTGAGCCTTTGACACTTATCACATATTTATTCCTTTGAAAATTCTATACTAATGTCACACCTTTAGATCAACCATATAGATCAATGCTAGCCATTGATCTACCTAGGCCCAATAACCTTTGATTTTAAAATGGTGAATTTATGAGCTTAAATTTGACATCTGCATGACCATCAAGGACATCCTCATGACCATCGATTATGTCCATGTGACCATCGTAATTTGAACCTATGTCCTTTAATTTTTAAGCTTAATTTTGACATTCATGAGATTATTAAAAGATGGGCACATGGATATCAAAGATATTTTAACTCTCTTCGAGGTAGACACTTATCATTTCTTGATTTCCTCTACTCTTAAAAGTATTAAAAAAGAAGACTTAGCATAATAGTTTGGTAAACATGTATAAAGGACCTTACATGAATATTATAGCCTGAGTTCTTAGTTGCATGAATAAAATA
Source organism: Torreya grandis (assembly GCA_037957365.1). Taxonomy (NCBI): domain Eukaryota; kingdom Viridiplantae; phylum Streptophyta; class Pinopsida; order Cupressales; family Taxaceae; genus Torreya; species Torreya grandis. The sequence goes on along the minus strand of JARHVA010004322.1, from coordinate 588,780 downwards.
TGATGGGGAGCCTTGGCTAAAATCTTAAATCAAACTCAAGATGTAATAAAATTCTCTCTAAATAAGGGTGCCACTTGGTAGTATGGTATTTATTTTGGGGAAATTAATTCAGAGGAAATGTTGTAATATTTTTATTGTAGGGACCTTAATTTTTTCACACAAAATGTCCAAGACATAAAGTCCACAATAATTCAATTAGGGGAATTGTTTCAAAAAAATATCTGAAGGAATGGGTCGAAGGGAAAAATCTCTTAGATAAAATATTTGACAAAATTGGTCAAAGGGTAAAGGCTCGACACAAAAGTCTCAAAATTTAGGTTGCACAAATATCAAAGGGTATGCACCCTTGGGGTCATTGTTTCAAAAAAATTATATTAACAAGATTGCTTTGGGGAATTTTTTCATTCCTTTTATGTCAGACAAAATAATTGATGATAAAAATTTTGAAGGGTCATTTTCAACGAGCAAAGGGCCTAGGACAAAAGTTTTGAAGTATATTTTTAAAATTCTAAAGGGAAATTTAAAAAGGCTAAAGGCTAGGTGGGTTAAGGCTTAAGGGTCATTTTAATTAGATAAAATGTTCGAGACACAAAGGTCGAAGGGCATGGTTTATGGGAAAAGGCCCAAAATAATTAGTCCAAAATAAAAATCCTGAAGGATAGGCTAAGTCCTGAAGGGTAAATTCAAAGGGTCCAAAGGTCTAATTCGTAGTGAAAATGCCTGAAGGGTCTAATTCATAGGGTAAATTTCCAAGACAAAATTCTTGAAGGGTACATTCAAAAAGTCCAAAGGGAATTCTAAGGGGTGAGAGAGAGAGAGAGAGAGAGAGAGAGAGAGGCACATGCCCCCAACTTTAAAGCAAAAGTGAATTGACACCTAGCATTTGAGATTATATCTATAGTACAACCCAATGATACTAATAACTTAGGTGATTTTGGATGATATAATCAAGGCCAACATAAAATCTTGGTAATATTGAGTGATTAAATCATCTCAACCATACCAAAAAGTGAACTAACTAGTGCAATAAATTGGTTTAATAATGTTTGTAAACATATTTCGGGTATCAGAATGAATTTTTTTTTGATGTGGTAAAATTCCATAAAAGATTTTTAAAATCCAAAACTAATTTGTATTTTTAATATAGGCACAAATTCCATATCATATGCACCTTATATATGTCTCATTTTTAAACTGTGTATAACAATTTGCACTAATGTATAGAATTTAGCCACAACTATGAATTTGAATCATATAAATGTGTGCTTTAGACAATTTTTAAAATTATGTAGGTATGGAGGATATGATTCCAAATCATGCCCCCACTATATATGGATAAATATGAAAACTAATATAAGTACCAATTTAGATAACATATTTCTAAAACATGCCCCCACTATAAATTGAAGAAGTTGAATACTGAATACATGTGGAGAATATGCTTCCAAAGCATGCCCCTCTTGAATTGAATAACAATGAATGTGTGTGAAATCCATGCCCATATGACATCTCCCCACTAATATTTCCCCCCTTGAGGTGAGGGAAAGATAAGAACTGGTAGTCACCTCACCTTAAAATGCTAAGATAACTATATAATGTATTAATGTAACCATGTAACATATATAAGGAACATGTCTAGATAGATATAGCATTAAAACACATAGAACCAATGTGATCACATGAAGGCCTAAGATGCATGATAAATATCATGGAAATGTCTTGATAGTAAAAATACAAGATCAATAAGCAAACAAGCACACACATAATATCACTCAAAAGTAAGTTAAAATGCAATGATCCAAGGAGATTTTAAACAAGGGGCATGTTAAAATGACACATAATTAAAGGGACATGACTTAGTCAAAAGTCCACAAAGGAAAGAATGGCATATTCAAATCTCCATTAAAAAAACCATGACATGTAAACATCAAATAAAACATACATAGGCATAGAATACACAAGCAAAGGAGCATATTCAAATTTTATAAAAAGGATTACAATATCAATTCAAGACACTCAATCAAGTGCATTAAATAAATCATAAGAAACCAACATAAACATGTCATAATATCCCATGGATCAAATGTGTTAGGAAAAAATGTCTAGTGTATAGAATATCAAGTACCATAAATAATATATAATCATGGATAAAGGCATGTATAAGTACATATAAGTTCAAATAATGATAATGTAATATGATCATCTAATGATATAACAAGTGTATCAAGATCAAATAAATAGATGTCCCCAATGTCTGCATGACGTGAGTGGAAGGAAGATACAACATCCAAAATAGGAATAGATCATATATTTTGCGTATGTTTGTATCACACTCAAGTATAAGTGTGACACACATGTGTATGTATGAGTAAATAAATATGATATCCATCAACATGTAACTAACACATAGATGCCAAGGTTCTAGTAAAACATGTAGGTGCTGAAAATGTTTTTGGATTTTTGAATATTATTTTGGTATTTTTGGAATTTTTGAAGAGGAAAGATCATCATATTATTCCATCCAATGGATGGCCATATATGTCTCCCCACTGTGACATTGGTGTAATAATCCATTTACATTATTGAGGAGCATGTATATGTGTAATATTTATCACTGTGGTATCAATGGTGTTATACATATGTAAAATAGGACTATGTGGTCATGAAGTAATAATAAGAGTAATAGGATTAGCAGTTCTTGGAAACCATTATTGAGTGTTTTTTTTTTCTTTGGCATAACAATAATATGTACATTTGGAGGTGTTTTATATATCTAAACATGGTGAGAATTAGAATGGGATTCCATAGAATCCACTATATATATCTTATATAATTGTATCTTAAGTACTAGCCACTTAATAAAGGGGATTGTCTATTGCTTACCATTTTGTAGTGAATTAACCTTAGTAGGCTTGGTAATTAAATATTTGGGTATAATTTTCTCTTGTTCAAGAGGATGTTCATATATAATTCTATAAATTATAATTACCCATTTCACATGACTGTATTTAACACACATATGCATTATAGACCATATTACTTGAAGAGTGTGAATCTATGGCCTTCCTAATAGCATATCAAAGATGCATGTGGAATTGATAACTAAAAGGTAGTAACCACATTTTTAGGAATAACCTATAAGGTAATTCAATCTCACCAAGAACATTTTTTAAGGTCCCATCAAATGCTCTAATTGATTTAGTAGAAGGATGTAAATCATTGAGTGTAACCTAGTTGTGTAAGTAATTTCATGTTAAAACTATTGTCTCTTATACCATTATTAATCATACCACTATGTATTGGGTGTTTTTCAAGATTTACTTGAATTAATAGAGAATTAATATCAAATTCATCATCCTTAATTTCACTATCATCAAAGGAAATGGAAGTTATCTAAACCATATGAGATATATGTCATTTTTAAGTACCAATAATCCCATCAAGTGGGTGCTCATAATGTGATGGTGTAGGATGTGAATTATATTCCATTTGTACTATTGATTCCTTCTTATAATGGTTTTGTAAAGGATTGTTAAATATTTTATGTTAATCAAGTAATTATAGATTTGAAAATTTCATATGAACATCCTCTTGAACAAGAGAAACCTATACCTGGATAGATAATTAATAAGACTACTAAGGTTAGTTCATTATATAATGTTAATCAACATGAAATCCATTTTACTAGGTGGTCAATACTTGAGAGGCCATTAGATCAGAGACATAATAGATTCCACAAAATCCCTTTCTATTACACACATTGTTTAGATATCTAGAGCACCTCCAAATATACATTTTATTGATATGCCATAGAAACAAATAAACACTCAATGATTGATTCCAATTACCCCTACTCCTATTATTACTTCATAACCACAAAATCTTATTTTACATTTGTAGAGCACCATTGATACCATAGTGATAGATATTGAACTTATACATGTTCCTTGAAAACGTAAATGGATTATTATACTAGGTTCACAGTGGCGAGAAATATATGACCATCTATTGGCTGGAATCATAATATGATATTTCCTCTTCAAAAATTCCAAGAAAAAATCAAAAATACAAATGTTTAATCAGGTTCACCAAATGTTTAACCCTATAATAATCTAGGTGATCTTATGGTTAGCCATGGATTTGATTAAATAGGTATATAGAAATTAAATTGCACAAGGGTGATAATTAGATCAACATCATGCCAAATAGATGTTAAACTCATATATAGGCATATGTTGAATTCATAAAATTGATATGGTTTAAATATAATAAGTACAACTAATATATATATATATATATATATATATGGAAATGATAAGGAATTAATATACTTACTTGATTTTAATGTTGACATGGTGCTATATTTATAATAGGTAGAAAATAGTATAGAAGTATACTCTAGAATAGTCATCAAATTTTGAATCTAATGTTTCTATAAATCTAGACACTAACATTAGCCTTGGATAGCTACATCTATGTTATTATTTGGGTTTGATGTAAGTGTCATGTATGGAATACCTACTAAAATGGCATGCAACCATTTGTATGCTTTTGGATTGTTTCTCTTTGTAAAATGGCAAAACCATAGTTCTTCATCTTCATAATGACCTTGGGGAAAATAGGTTAGTGGACACATAGTGTCAAGTTGACCCCAAATACCCCATTATCAGTGGGAATTTCTTACATATCCAATATCTATAAGAGGGCCTCGAACTCATATAGTTTTCTCCTATGTGTTGGAAAGTGTGTGAAATATGTAATATGTGGAAAGTAAGTATAATAGTGACCTAGATTATATATACATGGAAAATTATAATCTTGGGATGTTCCTTTAGTACTTCAAACCTATATATGTGTTGTACCTATGACTAGTGTGGAAATAAGGAAGCTTTACTCAATTGAATGATTGATAGAGTAATTTTGATAAGTTGCCTTGGTCTCTTTCATCTTTTACTAGGTGTTGAATGAATGAGGGTTGATCTTGTATTTATATCAATCCCTTTAGAGTAATAAATCTCATTAAATAACTTAGTATGACCATTAGGATATAATTCATTTAAAAATTATATGATTTTATGGCACTGGATAATTGTGTTGGGTTAGGACACTAATGTTGATATTAGTGTTTGTCCTAAACATTAGTGTCCAAGAAGCAAGGAAATAGGTATAAGCTCAAAACTTGTAGAGGTCAAAGATAAGTACATTTTCAGAATTTTGGGAAAGAGACAAGGGATTTGTCATAAACATAAGACTAGTCAGACTAGAATATATGCCAAGGGGCATAAGATAGAATATATGTAAAACTTACAGAAGTGGGCAAGGTTTAAAATTGAGAGGAACAACCAAGGTCTAAGTTTTTCCAAGTGTAGAAGATTGGTGTGATATATAAACATTAGATAGTGTCTACAATAAGACTTTGATTTCATCAAATTTAGATTCAAATTATCTATCAAAGTATTAAAGTGTGGTTTGTGTGCCTTATTAAAGGTATGTGTATTAATTTAAAGTGGTTGTATTTTTTTATGTTAAACATCTTGAAGTAATTTAATATCTTCATGAATATAATATGAAATGGTAACAATATATAATTATTATTCTAATTATAAGGCCTCATAACATAGAGAAATGAATGATTCACAAGTTTTATAAAGTAGCTTATCTTGCAAGGGATAAATAAGACCTTGGAAAAATATGGATTGTACTTCAAAATCTACGAGCTAGTAAATTAACTAAAACATAGAAGTTTTAAATCATTGAATTTAATCACATACTTTCTCATTTATACATTGGTGCAAAGAGGGTATATTTTCAAAATTAAACATATATTCCTTGTTTAGACACCTAATTTTGGCCACTTTTATGCATACGTCGACATTCAATTCAATTTCTAGAAAATGATATATTTTAAGCATAGAAATCACCTAAATTTCCCAAATTTGGCTATGTAAGGGATTTAATTGCCCATAAGTATGATGAGGCTAGATTAAATGGTGTATTACCTTGAATGCATCACTAACGTGGTTCAATTCTAATCCTAGTTAAATTATGACCTAGTAATTTGGCATTTTTGAATGTTAATCTATTAATTCATGACATATAAATCAATTACCAAAAGTTAAAAAGCATTAAAAAAGACTAATTATATTGCAAATCATAATTAACTTCCCTAAACAAAAATTATAAATCAAATTAGTCAATTTTATTTACTAAAAGGGAATTTTTGCCAAAGATGAAGTCAAAAAGTCAAATGGGCTAATAAAGTGATTTATTATCTCATAAATATTCAAAAATATGACTCACACCTCACAAATATCTAAAGTGAGTTGTCATGCGTCACAAATATCTAAAACTGAGGTGTCAATATTTCATTAGTGTATTAAACCCTCTTAGAGTTAGACCGACCCAACCAAGGCTAATTTAGACTCGACCCATATTAGAATTTAACCTAACCTATCCATGATTAGAGTAAGTTATTTGAGATATAAATATAAGTTACTTCACCATTGATAAATGAGATTTTGTGTGTAAGGTTATTATAATATAATACCTTCTTGAATCCCCTTGAGAGTAGGGTTATTATGTCATAACTATGCCAAGCTTTAACACCAAAATACAAGTGACTATTGGAGATATTATACCACATTTAACGAGCATTGATAAGAGACTAAAGTCTTCATGGGCCAAGCACAAACATTCTTATGCCAATAAATAAGCACCATATGTGATAAGGAAGGTAAGAAGTTTGTATTGTCTTCATATATTTTTTGTGATCTTGCTTATTGTTTTATGCTCCCATTAGTGTTTAGGCAAGAGGGTTTAGTTTTAATGTATTATTGTTCTTGATGTTTTCTCATTTTAACTAACAAGAGACAAATCTACATTTTGTTTCCTCTTCACTCTCCTAAGCTACATAAATGACATGCCTAATGGGACCAAACATCTTGTATGGCCAAGGAGATTAATATGTTAGTATTTTTTTTCAAATGAATGCATATAAATCGTTAAGTTTGGAGTTTTAACTTGGTTTTTTACATCTTTTTTTAAAAAGCTTGCAGAGACTAACATCAATTTTTTAGATCGACACTGATTGTAGGAATTGACCATGGTCTCTATGTGAAAAATAGAACAAGGTAGGAAAAATGGCTAATAATGGTTTTACTTAATTTTTTTTACCTTCATTTAGTGTTTGATGATCTATATGTTGTCTGTATTACCAATTTATTTAAGAATACTTGAGATGTTTGGGTTTTAATATCATTTATTAATCATTTTTCCTTCAAAATAATGTTTGTTTTTATGTGTTTTGTAGGAAACATCAATGATCTACCCTAATCAACATCAATTTATATAATTGACATCGATCTATATGGATCAGTGATGATTGGTCTCTGAGATAAAAAATCAAGAACCCAATAGCTAAATTTAAAATGTTGTTTCTCACTTGTTTCTAGGCTTTTAAGTAGGAAAACCCTCTAATAATTTGTAGGTCATTAGGTAAAAAGAGAATAGTTTAAGCTTGGTTAAATCTTACACACATTATATTTGGTACTTAAAATGTATTTAGTTGTTTTCATCTCTTGGTTATTTTTGATTTTTTTGCAATTAACAACAATAAATCTAAGAGGCCAAATTTCACATCACATTTCAATTGGTGTTTTAAAAATGAAGACAAACCTAGACTAAGTGTTCTTAAGAGCTTTTTTGTTTTTTATTTAGTTCATTTATTCTGTGATTTTACAAACCAAGCCTACCATGTATGCTCTCTCTCTCATCCATTTTAGGGAACTTGGGTGACTAAAATCACTTTGCTTATTGATTTTGTCACTTAGTCCAAGGATAGAATGAATGTCACAAAGGCACTCCCTAAGATCTAAGTGACTTGGGTGATCCTAAAATTACCTTTAAATTAATTTTATATTTATTTTTAGCATCTTATCTTGTGGTTCAAAGTTCATAGCATCCACATGAGTTCTTAGGGAAGTGTTGACCTAGGAATTCATCTCCCAACATTGTTTCAACCATGCTCCATGGTAGGGTATATAAATTAGGGCACAAATTCTATTGTTTGTAAGAGACTAAGAAGATATCCTCTTTGATCATAATGAAAACTTGAGTTAGGTATAGATAACCAAGGGATTCCACTAATAAATAAATAGATGGAATCATTATGCAAAGGAATAGATCCTTGCATAGTAATTTAACTGGTATGAACTCAATTCACATAATTTCATCTCTAGTGTTAACCATAATTGGGACCACCTAGAATGTGTAAAACTTATAGCTTTTAGATTAAACCCACTTTCTATAGATACATTCTCAATATAGGGCAAGTATCCCAAAGTTCCATGTCATCTTATAAATTCTTGAGAGAAGAGGGGACCTAAAAACCCTAATTTTCATATGTAGTTAATTTTTGGATTAACAAAATTATTTCCTCTCAAAAAGGAGTATATAGATGGAATTTGATGATATGAAGCCACCTTATCAATTTTTAGGGATAAGATGATACACTTAGGTGTTTTTTGTGTCTATTTATTTTACTCATATTTTTTTTTGCCTAAAACTATTTTTCTATTGATAACACATCAAAACAAGTCCAAAATATTCACATCATCCAATGCACCTCTTTAGCCTGAGAGGTGTTTATCTATTTATGTCACACTTTATACCTTGGAATTTTGTTCCAAAAACATTTATATGTCTCTTATTTAAATGGCATATCATTAAATTACCCTTTTCATCTCAATTTTTTTGCCTTTTCTATTCCAAACCTTTCACCATGTCATCTGTCTAAAGAAGTGCTATTACCCTGTTATATTTGTTCCAATCTCTTGGCATTTTTGAAATGAAGTTTTAAACTTCTATGAGACATCTCTTATTTTAAATTCATAGTTACACTACCCATTTTGGTCTAGCCCTTTTACGTTAGAACATTAAAGTCATTTTCAATTAAATATGAATCTCAACCTTCTGAAGTGAATATCTCAAACTAATCAGGTTCACACCAAAGCCTCATCTAATTTGGGATTAGGTTGTTTGACTTTTTTTTTTTGGTTTGTGTTACTTAGGTTGGTTTCATATTTGATCCAAAAACCCCCTTTGACTAAACCTAGTGATTATCATTTGTTTTGAACCTTGATTAGAGTGTCCCTTTTTGAGCCACGTGATTACCATTTACATTATTTGAATTTTTTGTGCCAATTTTTTTAAGTGTCCTATTAGTTTTGTTCCAATAGGTTTTGTGATTTAAATTTAGAATCTTAAGTGAGCCAATTATTTAGTGTCATCTGATTCAATTGCTTTAGATTAATTCATTTCAATTCTTATTTGATTTTTGTGTTTCCAAGTCTAGCCTTATTTTAGTATGATTATAATTTCCTTTGGACAAAATGTTTCTATCTCTTGACCCTAATTTTCAATTGTTCTACTTTTTTTTAGACACTATTGTGACTGATTATAACTACCTATGGGAAAATTATTACTCTAGACATAAATGAGTTTGAGCCTTTGTATTACTTTTGGTGTTGATTAAAACTACCTTTAGGAAAATTAGTATCATTTTATTATATTGATATCACTTTTGTTTTTTTATTTTCTTATTTTAGTTGTTTCTCCCTTTTTGTCTCTTTTATAGAGCCAAAGTCCCCTTTTTAGATCTCAATTTTTTCTACCTTTCGACCCTTTTTTAATCACATAAACTATCCATGGATCTAAACTTGCCTCATTACACACATAGTGGAGTTATGTATAAGCCTGGATATGGGAATTTTGTGACTAATGACCCTTTTATTCAATATTTTTATGATGACATCACTTATTAGATGGATCCTTATCCATCTTATAACATCCCATACATCAAATAAAGGCATGACTCTTTAGCACTCTATTTGGTGAATGTGCCTCCTTATCTAGAGAAAGAATTAGAGAAATGGTAGTAATACTTTGCTCAAATAATGCATAACATGGAATAGAAATAATAAAAAGATCCCTATTTTTTTATGACAACCATGAAAATTAGATATGATTCATATTTATTTGAACATCATTTATTGGAAAACATAGATGAAGTGTTAGTTAGAGCTATCAAAGTAGGATCTAAGTTTCCATCAGACTTCTGACATGAAAGTCTAAGCATTTTTTTTATAATTACTATTAATGTTGTTTGAATTTAACTACTCAAACAAACATCTACCAGTCATAACCAAGATTTAGTCCAAATGCCATAATAAGACCACAATACACTTGCAAAAGGAAAAAAGAATTATGGATGAATAAATGGAATAGGTAAAAGTATACCAAACCTATCTCAATCTATCTCATAACCTCAATGCAATGGTTATTTTTAACACATTTCTTATCGATATAGCTCCATTAATAGGGCAACAAATAGATGTTTTGAGCTACATAAGTCAAAACATAGACACTTTTAGTTAAAGAACGATGGTTGGTGATATGTATAATGTCCAAATTTGATGGAATAAAATATTTATCAAACAAAGGACTACACTCAAAATATTATGGATAACATGCAAGTGTAGTCTAATTTAAACCAAAGTGGATCTAGTTTACCGATAAGAAATAAATAACAAGTTCTTTTGAACAACATCATGAGTTGATCTCAACAATAGGTAATTGGTACACCTATTTCCAAAAACAAACAAGTAACCTCCACTCCTCAACCAACTACTTCCTCAAATGTGAAATAGGGGGCAATGAGCCAACAATAGACCAACTTAACACCACAAGTGTTGAACACTATGCCACCTCAACAGGTGAAAATAAATATTATAACACAAAAATAGAATACCAATACACCTTCTCAATAAAAAATGTTTCCTAACCAATAATGTATTCCTATTGGTAAAAATGTGTCAATTCATCAACATCAAAAAATACCAAATCAAAAATTACAAAACCCCCAACAAATGCCAAATCACTAATAAGTGCCAAATAAACAAGTGTCATTTCAAAAAATGCCAATCCAACAATAGGTGTTTAGCCAACAATAAGGTTCTTATTCACAACAAGTAATAGGTTCTTGGTATCAATTTCCTTTCACCCAATAGGTATCACACATGTAATAAGGATCTAGCTACCAACACTTCTAATAGTGTGGATCTAGTTAACAAAGTGTTCCCCATATCCAAAGGGTTAAACAATTAGATAATAAATTCCCTCCCAATACCAATAATACCAACACATTTCTTAGAGTCAAATGCCATTGTTGTATCTATAATTCACTAGCTAGGGTTATGTATCTAATCCTAACCAACATATGCTTTAACAATAGCATATTCTTCACCCATCGTATAATCCTATTACATATATACACATATCTATCCATATAGACAATTCAACCAATATCCCACAAAACACCTACCTCAGTTAAAGTAATCCACCTTTGATCATGCAACCTCCAAAATATCAGGTCATTCCTTTCGATTTCCTAGCCTAAGAGTTACAATAGATGAAAGATTCAATTTAGGTAATATAGGTGGGAAAAGAAATGAAGAGATTCAAATTGGAATACGCTCTTACCAATTTAACATGGAATATTTGTAAATAAAATTTCCACCATTATATGAGCCACCTAAATTCAACAAATATAAAGGTAAAGGTGACCCTAAAGCACATTTGATGGAATTCTTTGTCACCTACTAGTTGGTGGCCTATAGCAACATATATCTACTTTTTCTCTTCCCAAGGAGTCTAGTTGGACAAGCCTTATAATGGATATTAAAATTACCAAAGAACTCTATACTTGACTTCGATGATCTCTTAGATAAATTTGTGCAACATTTTTTATATAATCTCAAGCATGAGATTACTATTGTAGATCTAGGACAAGTTAAATAAAATACTAGTAAGAGATTCATTTCATACTTACAATATTAGAGATCTCTAATAAGTTTATTTACTCATAATTTTTTGGATAAATAGTTGGATTCTATATTTACCAAGAGCTTACATAGTGATACATCCTACCATCTTGAGCTATAGTATGCTCACACATTCAAAGAGGTTGTATAAAAAGGAATCCATATTGAGAAATCCCTTGTCAACAAATGTGTAATCATGTTATTCTATTCCAATTAGAACCAACATTAGAATCAAGGCCAAATCCATAATCATAACCAAACTCAAATGCCAGTATCCATGCCACATTAAGCCAACAAAAATTAAATACCTAAACTCTACAACTACAATAATAATGTTGTTAGTAATTGGGTTACTAAATCATGCCATGTTTAGATAGTGCAAACATCGAGTGTCCATATACCTTAACCCACTCAACAACCAATTCCTCCATACATTCTACCAAGACCTTTAAAAACCCAACCACCATAAAATCAAAACCAGTTACAAACCCCTCCTCCTAGGAGAATGCCACTCGTTGCCCACTAATTTAATGACCTTAGTGATCCCATTAATTTTATGTTCTAAATAATAGTTCAACCAAATATGATCATTTGGCCTATACTAAATCCATTTATTGATGATACTCCTTTTCTTAATTGGTATAAATAAAATGAATTTTGTGAGTACCATCATGTTAGAGGACATTCTATAAGATTGTGTGTACAACTCATACATGTTATTGAGAACATGTTGGAGAATGGAGAGATAAAAAGAGATGTTCATTCTCCTATGAACAATTATAACATTGGTATATACCAAAATCCATTTCCCCAAAATATTAACAATAAAAACCAGTAGTAGTACCAATAATAGTGGAAGAAAACTCCACTGTAGAATTAGAAACAACAATGCCATCCACAATATCAATAGCAAAATGGTCAGAACCAAGGGAAAAATGATCAAACTAATTAATGAGGTAATCATGTCATTATGTATACCTATTACAATGTTTTAGGACACATTTTAGGTGGTCATTATTCCACCATTACAATTAACCCTAGACCAAATACCAACAAATCTACACCTTCACATAACAATACCTACCAAACTTCCAATGCCAATGATTATTTTATGAGTTATGTTAATATTTATACTCCCTATCATCCAAGAATCATCATTCTAAGCCTTCAAAGCTACCCATTCAATTACCAAAGCCAAATTCCATATTGAGATTACATAATCTTAACTCGATGATCTAGATTCACTATCAGAGGACCGTATCCAAATACTACAAATGAGCCTAATCAACCTTCTATGTATATCATAAATTAAAAAATTAACAAATTTAAAGGAAAAATTTATGATATTATGGAATAATTAAAGATGAAACATACACACATATCCATCATGGATTTTTTGTGCACATCTACCATCCATAAAGACATCCTAAATGAGTATTTGAACCAATCCCTTGTGCCATATAATATCACTCCAGACAAATTCCAAGCCATGGTAGGACACATGGCCCCTATCCAACATCTCACCTTTGACCAAAGTGATATGTCTTATCTGGTTCCTATACATAATAACCTATTATACATTAAAGTTGGTATAGTGCACCATGACGTTAAATGTGTCCTTATAGGCAATGGTTTTGATCTCAACATTATGTCTCTAAAGTTAGTCAAACATCTCAAATATATAGTCACTGAATTACATCTTAATACCATCTTTATCAAAGAATATGATAATGAAGAATGAGAATCTCAAGGTACCATTATCCTACTAGTAGTCATCAGGCCTTTAACCCATGATACTTTTTTCCATGTTTTAGAATTGGATCTATCTTATAATATATTATTGGGCTGACCTTGGATCCATAAAATTAGGGCCATACCTTCTACATTGCATCAATGTATAAAGTTTCCACATTTAGGAATGGAAATGACTATATCTATTGATCTTCATCTATATAAGTATTATAAAATCCTTGAGGATGAGTATAAAAGCTAAAACTACTAGTTTTGCATGAATCATATGCCCAAGTCAAACAATGATAGAGCCAAAAAAGGAAAAGTTGTTGAATCAATCCTAGAAGCCAATTACATTGACTTAGATACCTTAACCTCTACCTCAACCAGGCATCCACTATATATTTCCAATCATTTATATCATTGATAAAGGTGTTAGATAATATATCATCCATAATTTATTCCATTTATCTAAATTTCCCACAAATCCTAAAGCATAAGGAGACCAATGTCCAAGACTACTAGTATCACATGGGACACTAAATGAAAATATTAGGTGAACAAGCCTATTTTATTCAAACTAGCCTTTGGCCTAGACTAGGATCCCTTAGTAGAATATGATTCATGGATCTACACTAATGAGCTATTTGATTGTTACCAAAGTGAAAAATATCCTATTTTAAATCATATGACGGATCACCTATCTTATGAAGGTTGAGACATTGAGTTATATCAACAAGGAACTATCAAAATAGTTTCAATTAATAACTACAAGGGAACTCATGGTATTATATTTAAACTAGCTAGGGGTGACCCCACATACCTAATTCATTTTCCAACACCAATGACTAGCAATGACAATGTTGACAGTGATGCAAGGTTTGATTATAGCATCTAAAATGACTAGCTACTATAAATTTATTTAACCCCCATGTCATCTTCACCATTAGTCATATTTACCAACTTACACATTTATCCCTTTACCATATAAAATTGATATACTAGGACCAGTAAGAGTCAATGGTATTGTTATATGAGCTCAAAAATGATGAGGCCATATATGAATTTCTAGGATCAAGGATTCATATACCCCTTGGAGACCATAATCAAGGATTTTCTATTAGATTGGATCATATTTCCTACTTTGGAGAGTGGGTAAACTTCCCTATCCAAAAACAAAAATAAAATCAAACATTGAGGTCTGAAAGTGAAAACCTCTTTGGGGTTCTTTCTAACCATGGAAAAAGTAAAGATAAAGGCAAGTCTCTTGGTGAAAACTAATTTTTACTCCATTATATGGGGATGTTCACCCCTCTTCCTATGAAGCATAGGAAATATCTAGCCCTCATCCTAATTATGGATCAGTTATCAACACTGATGAATGGAAAAATTTTGCATTGATTATTTAAGAGTACCCTAAGATATTCATATCATTAAAAATGCTATCATTAGGAGATTTTGATTATTTCTATTTGGGTGAATTAGATGAGACAGTTCATCTAGAAGACTTTGATATTACTAATTAGTTCAACTCATTACCAACTATTCAAGATGATGGTTCTACAATTTTAATTGAGGACACTTTAGATGTAAATATTGGGACTCCATAGGACCCAAAGTGGATTAAACTAGGCATGTCCCTCATTGAGGAGGAACATCATGCTTTTACAACCCTTTTGAGGGAATTTGTTGACATATTTGCATGGTCCTATTCATACATGCCAGGTTTGAACCCCACCTTGGTTGTGCAACATCTTGTTTTATATCCTGATACCAAGCCTATTAAACATAAGTTACATAAGATGTATCACAAGTTCGAAAAACTCTTAGATGTGAAATGCATCAAGCCAATTGACTATTCAAAGTGGATATCAAACATTGCTATAGTATGTAAAAATCCAAAAGTGATCTAAATTTACACTAAATTTGGAGATATCAATAAAGCTTGCCTAAAATATGACTTTCTTCTACCTAATATTGACATGATAGTGGACTCAATGGTTACTTATAAAATGTTGTCTCTAATGGATGGCTTTTTAGGATATAATCAGATCAAGATAGCACTAGAAGATCAACATAAGGTAGCATTCACCACTCCATGGGGAATGTTTTTTTATTAGGTGATGCCATTTGGGCTTAATAATTTTAGATCCACATACCAAATAGCTATGATAGTAATGTTTCATGACATAATGCATAACATTATTGAGGACTATATTGATGATATTTTGGCTAAATCAAAGACCCATGCTGATCACCTAGTTGTGCTATGTAAAATATTTGAGAGATTTTTTGAGTATAATTTTAAGCTTAATCCAAAGAAATGTCTATTTGTGATCACTTATATAAAACTTTTAGCTTTCATTATCTCTCACAAGGGCATTGAATTTGACCTAGCCAAGGTTCACACAATTATAGAAATGCCATCACCATCTAAATTGAAGTAGCTCCATAGTTTGTAGGTCAAGATTCAATCTATCAGACATTATATCTCACAATTAGCTAGAAAATTCCATCTATTTATGTACTTATTCAAGAAATGTGTCACATGTTATTGGAATGAAGAGTGTCAAAAAGAATTTAATCAACTTAAATAATATCTTTCCAACTAACCTATTTTCTTCCACCAATGCCAAACAAGCCATTGCTTTTTAACCTATCAACAATTGATAATGCCCTAGGGGTACTTTTGGAATAGCATGATGAATGTATAAAGGATCATACTGTGTATTATCTAATCCAAACATTGGTCTCATATGAGCAAAACTATACACCAATTAAACAATATTGTCTAGTTATGGTATTAATATCACAAAAACTATGTCATTATATGTTAAATAGCAAGACCATTATTCTCACTAAAATAGATCCTCTCAAGTATCTACTTTCCCATTTAGCTCTACAAGGTCATATGGAAAAATGTATCATCCTATTATGTGAGTTTAAAATTGAATATTTGATCTATAAATCCATTTAGGGGTAAGTACTCTCAGATCAACTTATTGAATATTCCCTTCAAGATACTTAACCTCTTAAATTTGGATTTCTAAATGAGATAATCATGACTGTTGAAGAAGTATATGCACCTCGCGAGGATAAATAGTGGAATATGTACTTTGATGGATCATTCACAACTCATGGATTAAAGGCCATAATATATTTTATCACACCTATTATGACATGTAATTGCACCCTTGTGGGAGTGTTACTCAAGCTATCTCACTCCCAACCATAATATTGGAGCAACCTTAGGTTTTGGGTATCTTATAGTGAGGTTAAACCTCTGGAGAAGGCCAAATTCCAATTAGTAGATCACCTAAACTACTATTTATGCTTGGAAAATGGATATAGAGGGGGTATATGGTAACTAAGGTAACTAAAATTATGATACACCAAATTTATTTAGACTCCCATAAGCTTGAAATAAACACTAATTTAGCATAAGACAATTCTTGCTCACACAACCTCACAAACTAGCTAATTTGCATAAGTATTTCAAAAACTACACTCACCAAACAATGAATGAAGTAAAAAGGAATTATAATATTCATACCAATAATCCACTAATGGTGGAAATATCTAAATTTTATGCCTACAACCAACTTAAAAATACCAAAAATAGGTAAGAAAGATGGACAATGGACATGGAAGAACACTTCTTCACAAGGCCATCATGCACAAGCTTGTTAAACATAATCTCCAAGAAAGAGATAGCTAAAAATTATTTATATTTTTTCAAAAGGTCTTTCATACAAATTTTGATATGGTATCCCTTTTCAAATGAGAGTCTCTCTTTTCTTTTACAAAATGGGGTAGAAAAGAGAGATATACGAGAAAAAGAGAAGAGAGAGAGAGAAGAAGTGAGCAAATAAAATTCAATAAATGAGATGAAACCACCCTCTATGAATTATCAACCACATTTGGATAAATTATTACTAATCCTTCCTCAATAAATTAACCTTTGTTATCCCAAATAGTCTTCAAGTCCCCTCATTAGCTGAGAAACACACTAGAAGATGAGAATTTGTTGAGGATGATGATGTCATGATTATCTAAGAAGGAAAAAAGTCTCCAAGACTTTGAAAATTCATTTAATTCTCCACTTACACTCTCCATCCTTCCAAAAATCTCTCCTAGACTTCTATGACCCGCTCCACTTGCCTTATAGATGATGTTTGGGTAAAAGTCAATTGATTTAACATAAGGTGATTAACTAACCATAGAAGTCATCTTTTATGTTTGCCTTTTGAGGAGTTATATTTTAAAATTGATTTTTCTCCTCTAACCTATAATAAACTCCATGAAACCTAAAAATCTTGTAGACCCCATTGATAGAGGATACAAGCTTGAGCCACCTTAAATCGGCTTCCTTGAAAACTGCTCCCAAGGCCATTTGGCACCCTAAAGACCACTTATAGACCTATGGAAGACCTCTAGGCACTTTGGAATAAATATGATGAAGAAAATTAAGATTTTAAAAAACTTTAAAACCTAAAACAATGGTATAATTCACCTTTAATCATACAATAATGCACCAATATGTCAAAAGAACTAGGTTTTTTACCCTTTTAGCTTAGTTAGGTAACATAAAAAATCTTAAGAAGAGCTCCAAGTTCCATAAAAAGATGATTTATGCCACATTAGGATTGTAAAAACAATATATTTTAATAGTTTTCATTGAATATACCACTTCTCAATATAAACCATGCCATCCCACACCCATTTGGATCCATTCATAGCATTCTCATCTTGTGTTAATGCCCACTACACCACACTTTTTCTCATTGTCTACTACAATTAGCTACAGTTGATTATGGAGGGGTCTTATAGGTGATAATATTCCTTAGAATCATTGACATATGACCAATTATCCTTTTGGTATTCTTTGGAGACAACTTGTCGTAGTGAATTTTTGTGTTTCCATTAGGTCTTCATGCCTAGGTTTGTGTCATCAGACTATAGATACTTACATCCCACTGTAGGTGGAACTTGTGATAAGGTACACATGTAGGTATGATTATTATCCCCAAATCCTAGTTCTCTAACCTTCATCGATGTTAATTGAAACACAAAAACCCTTATCAACTTAACAAGAGTGCTTAATCATGAAGATATACCTCATTTACAACTTTGAGATGTGAAGGTCATTTTAAGCTCAAAATCCTATAAGATATACTACCAAATTTTAGTGAATAGATACATTATTAGAGGTTTCCAAACCTTAACTTTTTTTAGTCACACACCACCCTCCTTATACAAGGTTATACCCCTATATTAGGGCTATAAGATAAGTGCACCTAGATTCCTCAAGACCCCCATGATATTGATATTTGACACCATAAAAAAGGGTTTGGACCTCTATTTTGGAATTTTCATAAAAATCTCCCCAAACTAAGTTTTTCAATTTTGATCATGTCATCTTGACTATAGGTCCTTCTTTAAGCTTGTTATAGATCTCCATTAGGTAGAAAACTAATTCCCATATTGGTTTTCAATACTATCATCAAATATATCAATCTTGATGTAGACTATCTCACTCTACCTAACCTATTAATATTTTTGTTCAACAAGAATATTGTTTGACTATTTACACACACAAGAATCAATAGTACTATCCCACACACTTCCTTCAATCATTGAAAACTCTTTTGATATTCCTTTCATGATCACAACTTTTCCCTTCGTCTAAAACCTAAACATAGGTCCACTATAGATGAAAATAAATCCCATTTATTGGTTTTCATATAGTAATAATCTCAATGCAAATATACTAGGCTAATTAGTCTCTTTATCATGAATAAAACATAGAACTTATTTATGGCATTGTACTGCCAATTCCTCAATCTTGAAGATATGCTTACCTTTCGAGAGGTTGTAGGTATAGGTTTTTTTAAGTGGATGATTGTATATTCATGGTGACATATGAATTTGAAGTATTTACTTTGTATCAACCTAAATCATATTTTTATTTCATATTCATACATTTTTATGCTTGGGTCCATGAATTATTTTGATCCTACATGTTTTCCTATGTGATATCTCTTTGCCATGTTCTTTATTTTATTTTAAAAATATGACCATTGTTGCTTCAGACATGTGTCCTCATCTTGTGCCCCTAAAAATTAATAAAATTTGCTTCTTTTATCTACTCGAGAGTCTTCTATCCTTTAATTTCAATGTTTTCCATTGATTTTTGATCTAGGATTCCTAGATTATGACACTTGGTAGCTTTGCATGCCTTTTATGTACCTTATTGTCAGTATCAATTTTATTAATGCTTTTATGCCATATGGAAGCCCTACATGCAATTTGGACTTATTAACTTTTCTAACTCAATTCACACCATTGATCTTTTATATGCATGATCAAACACATGCCATCAATCTGTTAAGCATACAATCAAATGTGGGCCATTGATATGCTACCAATTCACCATGATCATGACACATGGTAGCCATGCATTTAATCTCGAGATATTTTGACCTATTGACCTCTTTCTCATAGTTATATCTCCATTTACATGATTTAATGTACATTATTGATCTATCTTGACCTATTAACCCTAGTCTTCAATGTGAATCATTGATCAAAATTTGTACACAAGAATACACAACATCGATCTTGATCTAGAGACTTTGACTTGTTGACTTTGGGTGATCACCTATATGTTATTGATACTTGATTTTATCAAGTGAGGTTTCAAAACTTGGTATCCCTATGTTCAATTCATACCTTTTTGGAGATTTTTGAATCTAAATAACTATTTCTTGAGGCTTTAATTTGACATCCCCTAGCATGTCCCACACTGCTAGATCATTTTTGAAGGCTTATATATTGAGATAGAAGACACACTAAGACATAAAAATCACAAGATATATTCATGGAAAAAAATATATCATTTTCATAAAATTCTTAAACTTTGGCTGACTTCCCAAGTAAATTTATTAAATGCACAACCAAACTGACATGTTTATTCCTACATGATGTGCTAAGACAATCTAGTTCCTCTAGGCTTGTGATAGTCATATTTCTCTCTTCAAAAGGAAACTAGGAGGAATTTTAACTTTTCTAAGATACCTATGAGCTCCAAAACCATCTCTATTACCTTAATAACCTATAAGGGATGACGTTCACTTGTAGTTTTAGACCTATTTCTAAGCTTGCTTCTCAAAAACAACAAATTCACCTTAAATATTGCTTAAAGTATTTCAAAATCTTGCATGTGACATGGTCTTCTCCTTCCACCATTGGATCACTCACTCAACCATAACTCTTCTCATATTCTCACACCACACTAGGACCTCCTAAAACACTACACTACATCATCAAATCAGGATCATAAAGAGACTAGTCATGGGGGTAAAAGACTATTGAAAGGGTCTAAGAGAGTTTCCTAATCCATATAGGTAAAAGTTTTTTATGTAGGATAATTTGGCCACCAAAACCACAAGGTAATCCCATTCCCAAGTCTTTTTGCATTAGATTTACATGTACTAATAATATAGCCAAGTATGAAGCAACCATTACAAGGCTTTGTCAAATAGTAAAGTGGAACATTCATCATTTACTGGTATATGGTGATTCTTAGGTCATCATCAATCAGGCCACATATAAGTATCAAACCAAGGATTAGAAGTTGGTACCCTATAAAGGTATGGTCAATACTCTCAAGTAGAACATTGATAACTTCTAATTTGAAAAAATACCTCAGGCCAATAATAGAATAGCAAATTTTATGGCCACTATTGGTTCTATGATCTAGATCACCAAAAAAGCTAGGGATTATCAATTATTTTTTGAACATCTCTTAACATTGGCACATGAAAAATCAACCATCAAGATGTTTTATGAGATTATTGGTTCCAAGTCTCCTTATTACTCTGATATATACACCTACCTTTTAGACTGAACCATGCATCTTGATTTATCACATAAAAAACAAAAATCCTTCACCCATAAAGCCTCTCTCCATACCCTAATTGGACCTACCTTTTATTGTAGAAGATAGGATGGATTTCTACCTTTTTTTACTTTTAGTAGAATTTACACTAGTATTGAGATAATTCCATAAAGGAGTATATGGAGCCCACACTAGCAGGGTAATCTTACCTAAAAAGTTATTGTGTACCAATTATTACTATTTAATGATGGAATTAGATGCAACTACATATGTGAATAAGTGTGTTAAGTGTTATAATAATGAAAATTTGATTCAAATTCTAGCCAAAACACTCAAACCATTGATGACACCATGGCCATTCTCACTATGGGGACTGGACCTTGTCAAGAAGATCAATCTAACCTCTTTATATGGTCATGAACATGTCCTAACTACCACCAAATACTTCACTAAGTGGTTGAAATCCATTCCCCTCACTTACATCACTAGTAAGCAGATCCTTAAGTTTATATTCAACCATCTCATTTGCCACTATGGCATCCTCTCTGATATTATATTTGATAATTTTGGATCATTCAAGAATAAAGATGTAAAATTATTTTGTTCTCAATACCACATCTAAAAACATTTCTCTACTAATTACTATCCCCAAGTCAATGGCTAAGGTAAGGCTTGTAATAAAACCATTGTTAACATTCTAAAGAAGACTATCAATGATGTTGGTAGAAATTGGTAGTTACAACTATTTAATTCCCTCTAGGCATACCATACCATATTCTATACTCCATCAAGAGCTACACCTTATTCACCTATTTATGAAACTAAAACCATTATTCCCATTGGGGTCAAGTTGCCTTCTCTTTGAATTTCATTATAGCACATCATTGATGACAAAGGCTATAGAGTAGCTCACTTTCAAGGGATAGATTTACTTGATGTTAAATGTTTGGACACTTTGAATAATCTTTAATACTATAAAAATTAACTCAAATTCAAATACAAATAGTTTCATAAATCATCATGAATTTGAGATTAGAAACCTAGTACTGAAAGAGAATCTTAAAAATGTAAATGTTAAATCCAAGAAAGAAGGAAAGTTCCAACCAAACTGGTTGGGGCCCTATGTGGTTGTTTCTAACTATGGTTCTAGAGAATACAAACTCGCTAAACCAAAGGGAGATGAAATTGATGAACCAATGAACATAAGTCACCTAAAATGTTTCTATGCTTGAGGGATTCAGATTATTTTCTATAAGGACCATCTAAGTTAAAACTCTAAACTTAATAATCTATATGCATTCATTTGAAAACAAATATTAACATATTAATCTCCTTATCCATATGGGATGTTTGGTCCCACCAGGCATGCCATTTATATATCTGAGTGTGAAGAGGAAACAAAATTTGGATTAGTCTCTTGTTAATTAACATGAAAAAACATCAAGAACGATAATTTACTAAGACTAAACCCTCTTATCTAAACACTAGGGGGAACAAAACATAATAAGAAAGAGCATAAAAAATATATGAAGACAATTTAAACTTCTTAACTCCCTTCTCACATAATGTGCTTACTTGTTGGCATAAGAATGTTCATGCTTGGCCCATGATGATTATAATCTCTTAGAGATGATCATCCAAGGTGGTATCATCTCTGCAATAGTCACTTGTGTCTTGGTGTTAAATCTTTGCATAATTTTGGCATAATAAACCTACTCTCAAAGGGCTTCAAGAAGGCATTCTAATAAAACAACCTTACACACAAAATCTTGTTTATCAATGGTGTAGGCACTTATATTTATATCTCAAGGAACTAAATCTAACCATGGGTAGGTTAGGTTAAATTCTAACATAAGTTGAGTCTAAATTGACCTTAGTTGGGTTAGTCTAACTCTAGGAGGGTTTAAGACAATCATGAAATCCTAACACCTCAGTTTTAGATATTTGTGAGGCATGACAACTCACTTTTGATATTTATGATGTGTGAGTCATATTTTTGAATATTTATGAGATAATGAATCAATTTATTATCCCATTTGACTTTTTGACTTCATTTTTTGAAAAAATCCTTTTTAATGAATGAAATTCACTACTTTTATTTGGAATTTTCATTTAGGCAAGTTAATTAGGATTTATAATATAATTAGTCTTATTTATTGCTTTTTAGCTTTTGTTATTGGATTTAAATGTCATGAATTCATAGATTAATGTGCTAAAAGTGCTAAATTATTAGGTCATAATTTGACTAGGGTTAGAATCAAAATAGGTTAGAGATTCATAGAAGGTAATACACCATTTAAGATAGCCTCATCACACTTCCAAGAAATTAAATCCATTACGTAAATGAATTTAGGCAATTCTGATGATTTCTAAGCTTAAAATATGTCATTTGCTATAAATTGAACTAAATGCTACCATAGGCATAAAAGTGGCCAAATTTAGGTGTCTACAATTTTTCCCTATTTGAAAAGGCATTACAAGACACAAAAATAGTAATCTATTTTCAAAGAATGAATAAGTCATTAATCTAAATGGTTCATGCCTCAAAGATTAGTCTATAAGAACTTGATGCTCCCTCTAGGTAGCGAGTGATAAAAAAATATAAGCATTGAGCATTCCCTCAAAATTAAGAAAAATACATGATCTATATGGGATAATGGGGGTGGGATTACTAAATTACCCAACGGTGGTTATATAAAGTAATGAAAAACAAAGTCATAATGTTGCCCAAAGGTAGTTATTTTTCAGTAATAAAGGGTGTGACATTGGTTTGCCTAAAGGTGGTTATAATCAGTAGAATAGATGGTTACCCTAATAGGGTGGTAGGATGTATATTAATTTTCCCAAAGGTGGTCATAATCAATAACCAAATAGAAAACACTAATTTTTCCAAAGGCAGTTATAATTAGGAAAGGAAAATAGGAAAAAGAGATTGATTTGCCCAAAGGTAGTTATAATCAACAATGGAAATGGAAACACACTGATTTTCCCAAAGGTGATTATAATTAGCAAAACATACATTGGAAAAGGATAACAACATGTTTTCAACGTAAATGTGAGTTTTAAGATGTATGTTTGAACAAACATGGGATATAGGCTAAAAAATCACATTATGAAATGGGTCTCAGGAAGAGCCCCAAAAGGATAGTGTTGGTAAAGGATAATAATAAATTTATAGCCTAAGTATGAGTTAGAAGAGGCAAATTTAAACAAACATGGGATATAGGGTAATAAAAAGGAATTTTTAAATGGGTCACAGGAGTAGGCCCAAAAGGATAGTGTTGATAAAGGATAACAACATATTTTTAACCTAAATGCGAGTTTGAAGAGGTACATTCGAACAAACATGGGATATTGGTTAAGAAAATGGCATTTTTAAATGATTCTTGAGATGAGGACCAAAGGATAGTGGTTTCAAAGGATAAAAAACATTTATATCCTAAATTCAAGTTTAAAGAGGCACATTCAAATAAACATGGTATATAGGCTAATAAAAGGGTGTTGTTAAATAGGTCATAAGAGGATGCCCAAATGGATAGCATTGGCAAAGGATAACAACATATTTATAGCCTAAATACGAGTTTAAAGAGGCACATTTAAACAAACATGGGATATAGGTTAATAAAATTGCATTTTTAAATGGGTCTCGAGAGGAGGCCCAAAAGGATAATGATGGCTAAGGATAACAACACATTTCTATTCTAAATACAAGTTAAAAGAGGCATGTATGAAAAAACATGGGATATAGGATAATAAAATGGTGTTATTAAATGGGTCTCAAGAGGAAGACTTAAAGGATAGTGCTAGTAAAGGATAATAACACATTTCTAGACTAAATTCAAGTTTAAAGAAGCACATTCAAATAAACATGGGATATAGGCTAAGAAAATGGCATTGTTAAATGGGTCTCAAGAGGAAACCCAAAATGATTGTGATGGAAAAGAACAACACATTTATAGCCTAAATATGAGTTAAAAGAGGCACATCCAAATAAACATGGGTTATAGGATGATAAAATGGCATTGTTAAATAGGTCTCGAGAGGAGGCCCAAAAAAGGATGATTAAGGGAGGGGATGTTCTTTTGGAGTTTATCATCTTATTATGTTGTATGACTCATATGGATGTTTATTCAAATATTCTCATCTGTATAAAGACATAAAAAATCATTTATTTCACTTGTTTATTACTCATGAATTGAGGCATGTGTTAGGGTAGTGGGTTGTTGTATGACCATTAGAGAGATGATGCCATTACTAGAAGACTCCATGTGAGCATGGTTTTGATTTAGCTTTTAGTATTATGCATTATATTTATGGATAACTAAAATGGCAATGTATATCCTAAGTATGAAAAACTCAATTTAAATTTAAAGATAAACAACTTAAGATTAAGATATGAATAATCAAATCCTAAGTGTAAATATAAAAAATAAATCAAGTGTAAGAGTATATATAAAAATCCACAACCAAAGTACATGATATGGATAGTCAATACTTAAGTGTAAACACAATTTAATAATCTTACAACAACTGAGAATCAAACAAAAAATAAATAAATAAAAAGATAAAAACAAATGAGAATATAAACACACAATAACACCACAAAACACCAATAAAAACACACAAAAAACACCAATAAAAACATCATAAAAAATTAAAATAAAAATAATGATAAATAGACAGCAAAAAAATAATAAAAACAAACAAATAAAGTGAACAAAACAATTTTAAAAACTAAATAATCTAAATCAAAGAAAATTGTAGGAAACAAATTAATTTAAACATAAAGAAACAAAAAAATGACAAGGCACAAACAATGGTTAATCACAATGTTAGTGCACCTTGTTTTGAATATATTTAATTAAAAATGCGTCTTCTAGTCAAGATAAGTATATAAGGATCCACTAGCAATGGATTCAAACTAAGCAATTGCACATCCCTCTATAATTTTAGGGAATGGTTATAATAATAGTTAGATGTCAGTGTACCCACTCATAGTCTCACAAAAGGCTCAAAGATGTAAGTAAGGATAACCATTTCCATCCATTATATAAAATGTAGGTATTTGGAAATTAGGAGTTAAAGGTAAATATAATATATTGCATACAATAGGATTACCAATAATGGCATTAGAGTCAACCCAAACATGATACCCTTTACTTTCTAAATATAAATGGTGTACCAATTATGGAAATGACCTCTTGGGAAGGCACATTTGGGGTTTTAAGTTCATTTAAGGGATATATTATGTTTTTAATATTATATATTGGTACACTAGTGTGTATGGGAGAATCAAGATTTGGAAAAGGTTATTATTTAGAGATGATTGGTTTGGAAGATGAATTGAGATTTAATATAGTGTTAGTGTGTCAAGGAGATTTAACACTAGGAGTAATATAATCGACTTCTTAATATGTTTTAATTGGTAGGTTAAAATGATAGATATCATTACGTGATGCATTTATTCTCTACTTATAAGGAGAGAACAATGGAGAAGGATTTAGAGAAGGCTCATCAACACTATAAACATAATCATCATCATACCAATCCTCATCATAATCACTATAGTTATGATGGTCATGAGAAATAGAAAGAGGAATATTGTTATTTTCAATTATGGGTGACAAGATGGGCAGAAGATAACTATGACATGTAGGTACACTAGTATGTAATGAAGGAGAGATGATTTCATCAAAAATGGGGTGTGATTGAACCTCATAAGAATAAGTATAAGGAGGTTTCTCATAAAAAACCTCATCCTTGGGAGTAGGTGATAGACTAAAAGAAGAGGGAAAAGTAGAACAAGGGGGTTCCCTATTTGTTAAGGTAGTTTCTAAGGAATCCAAATTCTCATCAAAACAAGAAGATATAGAATAAATTATAGGTGTGATAATAGAAGAGTCATAAGGGAAGTCTAAAAGGATGTCTAAAGGGTACATTAAAAATAAATCTATAGGTGTATCTAAGGAGGATGTGAAAGGAATATCCTAAGATAAATCTATAGGATTGAATAAAGTAGAATCAAAATAGGGAACCAAAATGGTGTTTAAGTGATAGACCAAAGGAGAATCAAGAGATGTATCTAAGAAAGACTCAAAAGGAGGATCCAAAGAGGAATATGTAGTAACATCATCCTTTTTGAGGCATAAATTATGGGAATTGGATTTGTAAGAGTGGATGAAATAAAAGGCCTTATCAAAATCAAAATAGAAGTTAGGGTTGAAATGGTAAGGCTCTTCGAGTTAGATTGGGTGGTAACCTAAGAGATGGTAAGTAATCAGAGTTAGAATTCATCTTTGGCACAAAGATGGATTCTACTAGAGAAGATTAGGTAAGATCATGGGTGGATCCCAAGTGTATATCTAAGGTCAAGATGAAAGGAGTGATTATAGAGGAGACTATAGGTGTGACCAAGATAGAATCTAAAGAGAAATCCAAAATAGTATATAAGGGATATTCTAGAGATGTGTCTAGAGATGTGTCTAAGGAATGAAAAATAGGTGTGTATATTGGAGAGTATAGAGGAAGACTTAAAATAGGGCTTATAATATTATATAAAAAGGAATATATTAATGAATCGAAACACATTTCATTCTCTAGGATGAATGTATAACTAGTTAATTTGGATTCAAATTGTTTATATAAATCCATGTTATCAAAATTAAAATCATTCATATAATCATTTTCTATAATTTTTTAAATATTTCTATTTGTCTACTCAACTTGATCATAATAAAAGAGGATAGTATGGGTAGAAAACAATATATTTGATAGATTTGATGTTTCCATAGTCTGTATGAGTGAGAAAGTGATTGATGGGATTGTAACCATGTGTATGAATTTAATCGATGCATTTCAAATCACTATCAATGATTCATCATTAGGAAATGTTAATAAAAGGAACTATAGGATAGTTTACTTATAAATATTTTTATGGAGATGATAAATGATCAGTAATGGAAAGAAAATTGCATAAAATAATGGTCAAAAGAGTAATAAGTGTTGTAAATGATCACCTTGGGTTTGTGTAGCATGAGAGAGAGACATATGACCAAAGGAATGAGAAGATAAAGTGAAATGAGAGAATTATTAAAACTTTAATAAGATTAGTCTTTGACTTAATTAATAAATTTTTAATATTAATTTAGATCTACCTTATGTTTAGGATGTGTGCAATCAAAAATTCATCACATCCATAAATCAATCCTAACATGGAGAACATAGATCGTACTTACACTTCAGATTGGGGATACATTAGATAATCAGTAACATGACCAATATATGGATCCACTATACCCAATTAGGGGATATATTATCACAATAATAATATTAGGGAGGGTTCCAAAGCCTCCAGTCAGTCAAAATTACACAATAACCCTAACTAAGCCCCTATGTTTTCATATTCACTAAACTAATAATAAGTAAAACAAAAGTCTAATTTATTACTCATAAAATCTTGTGGCACAAAGTCAAGGTAATAAAAATAAAAAATAAACATGCATAGAAGAAATATACTCATGTCAATGTATACAAAATCCTAATGCATGGAAGGGAAGTAAAAATGCATATTTATCTACTCTTACAAAGGAGGTAAAAAGTTATGAATACTTACCTTTAAAGATGAACCCACCAATCCTCAATCTCTCCCTTGGCTAAGGTGATTTATAAGAGGTTGTTTTGGTATGTAATGATGACAAAGATAAATCAGATCTAGGCCACACAACCTATCAATGCATCCAAAAGACTTCTCCACATGACAAGATTTGTATCTCCAAATAAAGTATGAAACCCTAAGCTTGCTTCTCAAGTAGAATAGTGGATAATAAAACGTGTAATATTTATTAATTATTATTCTCTTATCTAAATAATGGAAAATTGATCTTGTATATATAAGTAGATTTAACCTTAAGCCCTTTTGAAAGTTTTGACTAATAAGGTAGACCCAATTTACCTAGTATTGATATTGACAAAAATTCACTAGGTCACAAGCTAAGCCGGCCAATAGCCGACCTATACCCTAAATGAATTTCATCAATAAGAGTAAAAGGTTAACTCAATTGACATAGTATTTTAAACTATCAAAAAGATTTTTATGTTAGGAAGAGGGGGATGAAAGGTGGGAAAAGACTAGAGGAGTGTACAAGAGATAATAACAAACTTAGGGGAATGGTTTTCAGGAGATAATCATGTAGATAACAAGTGGTAAAAGGGATAACAATCACATAAATCACTAATGATATACCCACCCCTTTCTCAATACACCCCTTAGGGTGTGCACTCAAAGAGATTGAGACTTGACAAGTTCTTTCAAGATAGATAACTTTAGTAATTGCTAAAAGTTTGAAAATATTGTGTATATATATGCCTCACTTGAAGCTCATCATGTGTCACGTAAGTGTAACATAGGATGGTGTTTTGAGAATAGAACATGATGACACATAATGTTGATGTTAAATAAAATGAAGTAAGGAGAAAATAGGATAAATGAAAGGATATAATTTAAAAACACATACCTTTACTTAATTTAGTGTTGTAGATAAAGGAGACTGAAAGAGATGTAAAGGCATCTAATGTGATGAACATTAGGTAAACATATAGAGATTATTGAAAAAAGGAGTGAAAAATTAAAAAAAATGGAATATAGACATATAGTAGTGGAAAATATTCTCTATGATGTCACAATTATAGAACTTTTTATGGTTCGAAAAACTAGTGAGTAAAAACAAAGATATGATCAAAATAAGGAATTTGATGGTAAATATTTGAAAGGTACAAAATTATGAATAGTGACTTTAAATAGGGTGAAAACAAAGTCATTTTTTATTATTTGACTTATTTAGAGAGAAAAATAGAGCTCTGAGAGACTGAATTGTTAAGGTGTGGAGCTAAAAGCTTCACCAAGTGAGCAGAGTGCAAAGTTGCAGGTTTACACAGTCATCAGCATCGGTCAACAATGACCGACATCAGTCAAGAGTAGACCAGGAGATGTCGGCATTGGTCATGGATCGGCCGATGTTGGTCACAGACAAATAGGTAGGAATTGATGTCAGTTACTTGTGCGTCTAGAAAGCTATTTCTATGGACAGAACAAATTGTTTGCATGTTAGTATTAAGTGATAGTCTTAAGTCTGCATCTCTATTTTAAGTAAGACTATTTAGAGCCCTTGATTAGGAGGTGCATTTGATGGCTATATTTGTATGCTCATGTTTCTTAATTATTATATAATAGGTAGATCTTCTTAGCTTATTGACATGTAGAATGTTGAAGAATAGTACAGAATTGTATATGTGAATCATTCCAGGTTGTTGGAGTTGATTGTAAGAGAGAGAGAGAGCTCTTGAGGGAAAGAGATATAGAGAGATATCTATACATTTGAAAGAGGTGTGGAAGAAAATAATTTTTTTCAATTGTATTCCTTCTGTAAAGATTTTAATACAAGTTTTCAGGGTGGTTTCTTGTATCTCTTGTTCTTTGCTATTTATCATTCTAGTTACTTATCATTCTGGATTAATTTCACATTTAATTGCTTTCATAAGTGTAATCAACATTGTTGGTTGATCCCCAACAAGTGGTATCAGAGCTCAGGTTGACTAACAGGTGTTTTAGATCTAGTTAGTGTGCATTGATTACAAGGTACTCACAGGGGTTTTTACAGAGATTTTTGTTTGAGTGGGAGAAGCAATGGAAAAACAAAGTAAACTGAGAATGGAGAAGTTTAATGGCAAAAATTATCAACATTGGAGAATACAGATAGAGGATTATCTGTATCAGAAAGATCTATACTTACCATTAGGTGGGATTGCAAAGAAGCCCAAAGACATGGATGATGAAGAATGGGAAGTTCTTGATAGAAAGGCTCTGGGGTCTATAAGACGGAGTCTAGCATCTACTGTGATATCTAATTTATCACAGGCAAAGTCTATGGTAGATTTAATGACTACTTTATCAAATTTGTATGAAAAACCCTTAGCTTCTAATAAGGTATATCTTATGAAGCAGTTATTCAATTTGTGAATGTAGGAAGGTGGATCTATATCTAATCATCTGAATGATTTCCATGGAATTGTAAATCAATTAAGTTCAGTCAAAATTGTGTTTGATGATGAAATTAAAGCTCTTTTAATATTATGTTCTTTGCCTGAAAGCTGGCATAGCTTAGTAATGGCAGTTAGTAACACTGCATCTGCTTCAAATATTTTAAAAGTAGAGGATGTTTTTAGTGTAATCTTGAATGAAGAAATTTGCAGGAAAAGCATAGAGGAAACATCTGGGAATGCTTTAAGTTTTGAGAGTAGGGGAAGGCAAAAAGAGAAGAGCAAGAAAGGGAGATCAAGGTCTAATTCAAAGGTGAGAGTTAGATCCAAATCTAGAAATGGCAGGAAGCCACAATGCTGGAATTGTGGAAAGATAGGGCACATAAGCATAGATTGCTGGTCAAAGCCTAAGGAGGACAACCAGCATGAAGGAAAAAAAGAAGCAAAGGTTGCAGGTATTGCACAAGATGCTTTAATATTCTCTTTGTATAATAATATAGAATCTTGGGTTTTATATTCTAGTGCATCTTTTCATACTACTCCTAATAGAGAATATTTTAGTGACTATATCCATGGAGATTTTAGAATAGTGTATTTAGGGGATGATGAGCCTTGTAAAACTATTGGCAAAGGAAAAGTGTAGCTGAAAATGTAGAATGGCAACACATGGGTGTTGAGAGACGTCATGCATGTTCCCAGCTTGAAGAGGAATTTGATTTCTGTAAGAAAGTTAGGGGATGAGGGTTGTACAGTAAGTCTCACAGCTAAATCTTGGAAAGTGACCAAGGGTGCACTTGTATTGGCCAGAGGTAAGAGAGTAGGTACTCTATATTTATGTAATTGTGTTACTAATAATTCTCCTTCTATATTATCTACTTCAGATGTGGATGCAAAGTTGTGGCACTCAAGGCTTGGCCACATGAGTGACAAGGGAATGTCCATTTTTAAGTCAAAAGGTAAGCTTTCAGATTTGAAAAGCATAGATCTAGATTTTTGTGAGCACTGTGTTTTTGGGAAATAGAAGAGAGTGAGTTTTCTCAAGACTGGGTCAACAAAGAAGAAGCATAAGTTGCAGCTTGTTCACATAGACATGTGGGGACCAGCTCAAGTTGCTTCTATTAGAGGATCACAGTACTATGTTTCGTTCATAGATGATGCTACAAGAAAGGTATGGGTTTATTGTATTAAGAAGAAATATGATGTATTTGAGACTTTTAAGATTTGGAAAGCTATGGTTGAGAATGAAACAGGCAGAAGATTGAAGTGCCTGAGATTTGACAATGGTGGTGAGTTCTGCAGCTATAAGTTCAATTGGTATTGTTATATGCATGGAATACATAAGCAAAGGATGGTTCCAAGGACACCTTAGCAAAATGGAGTTGCTAAAAGGATGAATAGAATAATAATGGAGTGTGCAAGGTGTATGAGATTGCATGCTGGTTTGCCCTTAGAGTTTTGGGCAGAAGCTGTTGATACTATAGTGTACCTGATTAACAGAGGACCCTCTACAGCTCTGGATGGTGGAATTCCAGAAGAGGCATGGACAAGTAAAAAGGTAGATCTCTCATTTCTCAAATTTTTTGGTTGTGAAGCCTTTATGCATGTTGATAAGGAAAATAGAAAGAAGCTAGATGCTAAGTCTATGAGGTGCACATTTATTGGCTATGGCTCTGATGATTTCAGATTAAAGTTTTGGAATCTAGGAACTAACAAGATAAGTAGGAGCCGTGATGTTGTTTTCAATGAAAAAGTGATGTATAGTGATTAGCTGAGGAAGCTAAATCAATCTGGGTAGAGCAATGGAGAATTGGATGAGGTAATGGTCCAAAATGAGCTCGTGGGAAAAATTAATCACAGACAGGAAAACATAGAGACCGACGTCAGCCAGTTAGGAACCAATGTCGATAGGATAGAAACTGATGTCAGTCATATAGTGACTTACATTAGCTAGGAAGGAATTGACATCAGTCAGGCAGAATCGACGTCAGCCAGTTACAGGCCTGGAAGTGACCAAGGTCGATCACTGTCAGAGAATTTGGGTGGATAGCGTGTTGTGAATGAGTCTCAGACACCCATCAGGAGGTCAAAAAGGGTAAGTAAACCTCCAATTCAATATTCCCCTTCATTATTCTATTTATTGCTTACTAATGGTGGATAACCAGAGAGTTTTGAAGAAGCAATATAGGTAGAATCCAAGAATCAGTGGGAGCGTGGCATGGTTGAGGAAATGGAGTCCTTGAAAGAGAACCAAACATGGGATTTGGTTGAGTTGCTAGTAGGAAAGAGGACACTGAAGAAAATATGGACCTACTGGTTGAAGGAAGGTGAGAATGGACAGATGAGATATAAGGCCAGATTGGTAGTGAAAGGATTTACATAAAAACTAGGTATTGATTTTGGTGAGATTTTTCTCCTATTGTTAAAATGACTTCCATATGGACTGTATTCTCTTTAGTTGCTATTGAGGATTTGCATCTTGAGTAGCTTGATGTTAAGATAGTGTTTCTTCATGGAGATTTGGATGAAGAAATATATATGGATCAGCTGGAAGGATTTGAGGTCAAAGGTAAGGAGAAGTTAGTGTGCAGATTGAAGAAAAGCTTGTATGGCCTCAAGCAAGCTCCTAGATAGTGGTATTTGAGATTTGATAGGTTTATGACTGAGCATGGCTATAGTAGGTGTCAATCTGACCATTATGTGTATTTTAAGAGATTGAATAATGGTAGATATATTATTCTATTGTTGTATGTAGATGATATGCTGGTTGCAGGATCACACATGCAGGATATCTCTGAGCTTAAGGTGAAATTAGCTCACACATTTTCCATGAAGGATTTGGGAGCATCAAAGAAAATCCTTGGCATGAGCATTAAGAGAGACAGGAAAAATCACAGGTTGATTTTGTCTTAAGAGGATTATGTGAACAAGGTGTTGAAATGGTTTAATATGCAGGATGCAAAACCGGTAAGCACACCTTTGGCTGGACATTTTAAGTTGAGTAAAGAACAATGTCCTAATTCACATGATGAGGTAGAGTACATGAGTAGAGTTCCATATTCTTTTGCAGTAGGGAGTTTAATGTATGCAATGGTTTGTACTAGACCAGATATTACCCAAGCAGTGGGAGTTATAAGTAAGTATATGGCCAATCCAGGGAAGGAGCACTGGAAAGTAGTTTAGTGGATCCTTAGATATTTGAGAGGAACTAGTAGTAGGAATTTGTGCTATGGAGGTTCAGATATTTCTCTACATGGTTATGTAGATTCAGATATGGCAGGTGATTTGGATGGCAGGAGGAGCACCACAGGTTATGTTTTCACTATTGGTGGAATGGCGGTTAGCTGGATATCAAAGTTGTAGAAGGTTTTTACCTTGTCAACTACAGAAGCAAAATATATTTCAGTCACAAAGGCTAGCAAAGAGATGATATGGGTGACACGGTTCATGGAAGAGCTAGGAAAGGAGCAAGAGAGTTGCAAATTATTTAGTGATAGTCAGAGTGCAATTCATTTGGCTAAGAATTTAGCCTTTCATTCAAGAACAAAGCATATACAGCTTAGGTACCACTTCATAAGATAGGTATTGGAGGATGGTGAGTTGAAGCTGGAGAAGATCCATACAGATAAGAACCCTGCTGATATGTTAACCAAGCCAATAACAAAGGAGAAGTTGAATCTTCATTCAACTTCTATTGGTCTTCATGATTGAGTTGAAGATGGAGGAGCTAGAAGATGTTGCTGTATAGGTACTGGTGCAGCTGTTTATCTCCAAGTGGGAGATTGTTAAGGTGTGGAGCTAAAATCTTCACCAAGTGAGTAGATTGCAAAGTTGCAAGTTTACACAGTTGTCAGTGTCAGTCAGGAGCGACTGACGTCGGTCAAGAGCAGACCAGGAGATGCCAGCATCGGTCATGGATTGGCCAATGTCAATCACAGGCAAACAGGTAGGAACTGACGTTGGTTACCTGTGCATCCAAAAAGCTATTTCTATGGACATAACAGATTGTTTGCATGTTAGGATTAAGTGATAGTCTTAAGTCTGCATCTCTATTTTAAGTAAGACTATTTAGAGCCCTTGATTAGGAGGCACATCTGATGGCTGTAGTTGTATGCTCATGTTTCCTAATTATTATATAATAGGATAGATCTTCTTATCTTATTGGCATGTAGAATGTTGAAGAACAGTACAGAATTGTATATGTGAATCATTCCAAGTTGTTGGAGTTGATTTTAATTGAGAGAAAGAGCTCTTGAGGGAAAGAGATCTAGAGAGAGATCTGTACATCTGAGAGAGGTGTGGAAGAAAAGAAGTTTCTTCAATTGTATTCTTTCTGTAAAGAGTTTAATACAAGTTTTCAAGGTGGTTTCTTGTATCTCTTGTTCTTTGCTATTTATCATTCTAGTTACTTATCATTCTAGTTTAGTTTCACATTTAATTGCTTTCATAAGTGTAATCAACATTGTTGGTTGATCCCCAACATGAATGAAATCCAAAAGATCCAAGATGTTAAGGAAATGACAACCAAGACAAGTAGGATGCCTAAAAGGTGCAGCACAAGTAGGCCATGGAGAATTTCAAACTTGTCTTGAGTATTTTATTGAAAATTAAGTATTCTATATATATTTTTAAATTAGACCAATTCTAGAAATTAGAATGAACCCCAATAAGTTGATAAGGGTACTAGAGTCTAGATGGGGAAATGGGTTGCAAGGAATTAGAATAATAAATGTCAAAGGCATTTATTACAAGCAGGTCAAAGAGTTAGTAGTTTCAATCAACTAGGTCATTCCAGTCAACCTAGTAGATTAAGAAACCTAATTTGATACTACTAACTTAGTAGGCATGGGTCGACTTAGTTTAGGTAGAGTGATGATGTAGTACCCTTGTACCAATTGAGCTGATTAATCCACTTTATCGACTTAGTACTAAGGTTGAAATGAAAGGGTTGACTTAGTTTATTAATTCCACATGGTCGACCTAGTACTATTTGGTCAATTGAGTATGTAACTAAGTAGCCAATATAGTACTAAAATATGGGAAAATGGCTAAAATAGTATGTTTAAGGTCTAGGTTGACTGAGTAAGCACTAAAGTGGCCAAGTAGGCTAAGAATAGGTGAAATTGGTCAAGAATTACTGTATTAAGTCAAATTAAGGATTGTTTGTGTTAATATTTTAAAAGAATGTATTTGATTATAAGTGTTATGGAGGTCTAATACATCTTTTGTTATTTGATGGTTGTAGGGGTTTTGTAAATTCTAGTAATTAGTGGACACATCATGACTACCAGATCTATTGGAGTGGTTGATAGTGGAGGATCAAGTTAGGTTAGTCGTACTAGGCTTAGGAGGCATCATGGAGATGTGATAAGTACCACTAAGTGTTAATTTGGTAGTCATGTTATTGTAAGCCTAAGAATGATTAACTAATATCTTTAGGTGGGTAGTGGATGGTGATACCATTGAGGTCATGCCTAGAGTATGTCCATGTTTTACTTGGACTTCTAATAAGAGGGACACTAGTGATCACTAGGATATTAGATGGGTAGGAGGAGAGATGAGCATTAGCCTGATGGGAAACATGCTTAGAGAGCATTTACCAAGGACTGAAGGTGAGCCTATTTGATGTTTATATAACCTAGATTCTAGATATATAAAAAGTAATGATAGGACTTATGATAGCATGGGTGTTATGTCATAATTTAGATGTAAAATTACCACAATATACAATAAGATTGTGCTAATCAATATTAGAGTAAAGGTAACTCTATGACCTAGTTCTATCATATAGGTTCAACTCATGAATGATATGTATGGCATGTTGTCCAAAGGGTATAATACCATAGGGATAGTAATTTTACTAATTGCCTAGATATATGAGAGGTTCTCAATGTACCAACCAAATGGGTTACCTCATGTGATCAATGATCAGTTGCCTTGGGTGCTAAGATAGAGATAGGATGAAGTGGCATGGGTCATGCCCTATATGTTAGTGATAAAGATGGTCACATGAGAAGATATCATATGGCATCTATATTCACACATTGTGATATTTTATCCAAGATGGAAGATGGTGGCACTAGAGTTTGCATGAGTACATATTATAGGCCACTACACCTAGTGGATAGAACTACATCTAATAAAATGCATACCAAGATAGTTCAGACTTCCTCCCTTAATAGCTCTTATAGTGGTGCCCATATTTTAGGTTAGATATGAAAGAGATATAAGGGGGAGAGGAAGAGAGGGAAACAAATTATGATACTCAAGATTAGTGTTGGAAAGTATGTTTCCATTGATGTCAAAGGTAATGACAAAGAGGTGATATCATTGATGTATGGATAATCTTGAACTTGGAGTTGTGCAAGTCATGATGATCAAATGTATATGCATATGAGCTAAGGTGAGAATTATTTGAGGTTTTTCATGTTGTGTCTAGTATGTTTATGTTGTTATAGGTCAAGGAAAGAAGACAAAGCATGTTGGCATAGGCTTAGTAACCTTATATGGTGGCATAGGCTTGGTAACCTAGTATGTTGAGAAAATTGAGACTAAAGAGAAGAATTTTGGTAGATATTGATCATTTAAATAAGTAATATAAAATATTTATAAGGTGGTGAGATCATTTGATGAGGCTTCAAGGTGGTAGCAAGGTCAAGGTTGAGACCTAGTTTATGTATATTGACCTAGTGAAGACCAAATGGTGGGTCAAGGTGTGTTTCCAAGATAATATAGCTCATATAAGAATTAAATTAGGTGTCATAGGTTATTTCAAAGGTTTTTACCAAGTTTTAGGTCTTGAGGTGGAAGATAAATCAAGAAACAATGTTAGAAGGGCACCTATGCATGCAGAATGAAGGTTTCTTAGCCCGAGAAGAAGTTTGTGATGTTCATCAACACATGTAGATTTTTCATGGTGACCTAATAATTTTGGGAGAGGTATCACATATAACTAAGAATTTTTTCCAAGTATTTATCATTAGTTTCAAGTAAAGATATTTATGAACATTCATTAAGAATGTAAAATGGTCAAAACCCTCCATAAACCCTGATAGTAAAAAGGTTAGAAATAACTTGGTAAAAAGGACCCATAATGGATAATTTTACAAATTTTGAATATTTTATAGTACAAATGACTACTTTAGGTGTCTTTAGGTGGTATTGGTGTGCCAGGGTAGTGAGTAGAAGGTACATAAATAGGATTATTTTTTAATATTTTTGTACTACATACAGGGTTGACTAAGTCAATGCATGAAAGATATTAGAGGTAAAAGATAGAGAATTTTTATAAAATTACATTAATTCATTTAGGTATTATTTATTCTCTTTTTCAATCATTTTAATTATCCAATTCTACTAGTTGCTAGAATCCAGATAGTGGAAATAGTGACAAAAATCTAGTCAGAGTGAATATGAGTTTAAGGAAGAATTATAGGTGAATAGGGATGGATAAAATGAATTGAGGTATTTTTTGAGACATATTAATAATATAATTTTTTTTAAAAATTGGTTATTATTCTCATACACATGTAAGATAGTGCCCACAAAGTGACTAGTCTGTGTGAGACAAGACAATGAAACCCAGGATAATGAGAATAGTTTGTTGAAGAAAAATTTCCATTATAAAATATGATATTAATGTTTTAATTTATTTTAAGGATTTTTTAATACCAAATTAATTTATTTATAGATAATTATTGTTCCCATATTTATGTAGAGAGTCAAAGTTTGTTGACTAGTTATTGGCAGTGTTTGGTGGCTCTGAGTGAGCTTCTTGTAAAGAATATTTTGTGGTTAAAGAGGTTGAATTTAAGACCCTAATGATATTTAAAATTACCTTTACGTCATTATGTTCCTATAAATTCATTTTTTAATCATAGTGTTTTGATAAAAGTGTGGTTTTGGTCTAAACAATCTTGACTAAGTTTTAGAAGCTATAAGCAGTCTAAGTGGGCAATTTACAAAGGTAAGTTGAAGGTGCCATATCAAGAGTTGAAGAAAAAAATTAGTATTTATATATTTTATAAGTATAAAGGTTTCATAAAAATTAATTTAAAGTATTTTTGTGTCCCTAATCAGATGTGTAGAGTCAAAATGCTTTGATTGTATGTGACTAGTCTGACTGGTCATCTTGAGAGAGTTGGTTTGAATCCTATTGGCCTATGTTGGAGTATCTAAATAACAATGAGGATTTTAATATTTATTTTGGGTTCCATAAATATTATTTTTTTATACGGTTATTTGATAAAAAAATTAATACTTCATAAGTCTAAGACTATGTTTTATGTGTATCAAGACCTAAAGAGTAAGGAGACCTAATTACTTGGTTCAATGTGTGAATTTGTGTTCTAGATGGTGTGTAACAATGATGGCGTGTGAAATTTCCTATTTTATACATTTTTTATGTGTTTTAATCATTTTTGGAATTTGAATTTGGCCAAATAATTTTCAAGGGTTATGTGTGCATGTGAAGGCTTATTTGTTTTAGGTCTCATCTAAGCCTAATGGAGGTTTTGAGTCTTAAGTAATTTGGCTGACCTATGGAGTGGAGTGTATCACCTATGTAAAATTTTTGTATACCTATTATAATTTTAATACAAATGTGTGAATCATCTTGGTTGACCAAGATGAGTTAAAATGAAGAATGTGGTATAAGTACAAGGCTTAATTGGCATATTTGTGTTAGTTGAGCATGTGTGGATCCAAGTGAAGGAGAGAACCTTTGAAAGAGAAGGTATGGGTAATTTAGTACCATTATAGGTTGAATAATATCAGTCATTCATATATGATCAATTTGGTAAAGGAGGATGCACAAGTCATTAGACCTACTAAGCCTAGAAGAGGCTATTTGAACGAGTAAGCCCTAGAGGCTTTTTGAGAGAACTTGAAGGGTGAAGAGTGAAAACAAAGGAGTTAATCATAATTTTAAGAGTATAAATATGTGTTCAAGGTGATTTTAGTTTCAAGGTAGCTGAGTGGGTGCCTCATTGCCTATGTGGTTGGTTCCTCCTTGCAAGGTGAAGCTTGCAAAAGTCTAGTTGTGTGGGTGCTTAGCTCGATAGGGGTTATAGCTCCTTATGGGATGGGTGTCTTACTAAATTTAGATATTGTTTTTTTATTATTGTATTCTATATTTTAGGGTTTAGTAGGTTTTATCTCCCATGAGGGTTTCCCACATAGATTATGTGTTCATGTGATGTATTCTCTTGTTCGTGCTTTAGATGTATGTGATTTCATGATTATATTTCTAGATCAAGTTGATGTATGATGGAGATGTTTTGGAATTGAATTTGAATTTTTGTCTACTAATTCACCCACCCCCATCTTAGTAGCTACTTATAATAATTAGTATATCAGATCCACACCTTTGGAGAAGGCTTAGCAGCCTAAAGGTGATCATAAGTAGCTCAATATGGCTAAGTAGTTGAAGAAAGAGAATTAGGAGTTGAGGACAATGGTTAAGAATCTTAGAGAATAGGTCAAGTCTTATAAGGAACATTAAATAAAGGAACATGTGGACATTTCCAATGCAAGTTTAAGATAAAAAGAATAAGAGTGTAACCAAATGAAGGTAAAGTTAGTTTCCATAAAGGATGAGAATGAGAATCTCATTGTCAAAATGAGAAAATCAAAGAAAGGGTGTGACAAATAAAATTAGGTCAAGATCAAAGAGAAGAAGTTCATCAATCAACTAAGTGCTTTCAAGTATGCTACGTCTTTTAATGGCCATTGTTATTCATGTCATCTTATTTGTTATAAGACAAAATAATATGTAAGGAGAATAAATTAGTCTAAGGAAGATCATTATCAACATTAAGTAAAAGGTATGAATGATGTTATTTATTTCATTTGTTATCAAGTTGGTCATATTTCAAGGTTTTTTAAGAACAAGCTCTCAAGTCACAAGAAGGTGTATGAAGCTCCTAAGATAC
Organism: Torreya grandis; assembly: GCA_037957365.1. NCBI lineage: Eukaryota > Viridiplantae > Streptophyta > Pinopsida > Cupressales > Taxaceae > Torreya > Torreya grandis. The sequence continues at coordinate 547,306 of JARHVA010004322.1, read as the reverse complement.
ATGATAAAATGATAATGTAGGTATGGAGACCTAATATAGTTAATCTTGATCAAGATGAACCTAAGAGACAAGATGGTATGTTTACTAAGAAAATTCAAGAAACTCTTTCACCTACATGTGTTGTCAATTCCCAAAGGGTTATGAAAACATTCTATGATTCTACTGAGATAAAAGAGAAAAAATAAGATGTTACCAATCATAGAGAGTTTTAAATCAAGAATAAGATTATGAGGTTAAAATAAGAAGTAGAAGACTACAGGTCTCCTACTTTCACATTGTTCTAAAATCTACATGAGTGAATGTGTTTCTATTGAAGCTTCATAGAGGCATTCATCATACAAGGAAGAGAGTGATGGTTGATCAAGGTCATATGGATATTTTTTGAGTGTATGATAGCAACACAAGTCTTATATGGAACGGAGGATGATCTGGTGTACTTGTGGAGATGATAGGAATACTTTAGAGTGTTTTTGTGTTTTCCCAATTCATCCTTGTTCTCTTGTCAAATCAGGCTGAGTTGGCATATTGATGACATCAACATTCACATGTGTGAATGTTTAAAGAGTATTTTGGTATATATATGGATTTCCTTATGATAGGATATCTAGTCTATGTTTTAGGACTTGAATTGATGTCTATCAAAATATATGTTGGTGTAAACTTGTTATCCTAGGAAGATTTCCTTGTTTTCATACTTAGCCATTTTTTTATGAAAATATGACCATTGGAATTTTAAATTTTAAATGTATCAAAGGAAACTAGTTTGTAAATAATGACTTGTATTATCTCTATATGAATTCAATTCAAGATGAGTTCAGAATAAAATTTGAAGAAGACTCAGTGTAGAAGACCCTCCAAGTGGTGGTTTTTTTAGTTGTTTGTATAGGTGCAATAAATATGGATCAAAGTTGACTGTTGTAGTCTATGTTTGAAATAGAGAATCTAGTTTGAGAAAAATAGGAGTAGAACTCATCTAATGATCTAGTTTTGATTTTATAATAATTATATGATTCTTTTAACTCATCATAGTATTGATCCATGCTCTGAGAGAGATCTGAATGTGTTCATTTGAGCAATAAAATCTTCATGGAAGGTGACTATGTGTGAAGGACTTTGTAGTTAGTAGACTTGTGTGATAAGGTGAGTTGTTTGATACTCCAAGAAGATCAAGGTAATTAGTTAAATTTTTTGAACATGATTATTTATGTCTTGTATCTCATTTATATCCTATCTATATGACCAAGTTTGTTTCTTAAAAGGAAGATCTAGCTCAAAATATGAAAGGTAGTGAACTGAAGGTTTGATGTTTACAAACCTTAATGTTGTTGTTCTTGATATGATTGGCCTTGTAATGAATTATGTTTCTTTATGATCACTATGAGAGTTTTTCTCAATTTTTTTTCTAATTATCTACATGATCATGAAAAATATAAAGCACGGGTATGAAAAGTTGTTGATTGGTTTTGAAGACCAATACTAGTGTAAATAGATGATTGGTCGTCTATTCTAAGGATTAGAGGTGATTTGAGAAAGTTTTTATCATTTTAAAGAACCTTGATGATGTTCATAAAATTCTTGTAGGTGATTTTTTAAAAATTTATCTTCTTTCCTACAAAGATTGAAGGATATTTCCATAGTATGCTCTTGAGACTATAACTTGAAGTGCAATGGTTTGTTTTATGACACGATTGATCTCATAAGGTCTAATAAATTTGTGATATGTTGCAAGTTTAATGAGTGAGTTCACAACATTCTAAAGGTGATATCAATTTATGCATGTCTCATTCTACATTTTTCATGAATATATAGTTAGAGTTGGTAAAATTATTTATGTTCCTTGTCATGAAAATGAAGATAGCTTGGTGAGAAGTAGAATGAACCAAGGAACATGTATTTCTTGTATTCATGTTATTTATTCCTTAAATAAACTATGAAGGAGTTCATAGTATTCTAAAGGATTCTAACTGTGTGTTATTTGAGACATTGTCTTGAGGTGTTTGGAACCTTGATGGCTTAAGGATCTTGAAGAGAAAGATGCTTGAAGGCATCAGGAGTTTGTTTATAGAAGTTGTTTCTTTTATGTTCATATTGATCCAAGAAGATAGAGTTCTTTAAATAGGCATTTTTATACCTAAATAATATATGTTGAACATGTCATGATCCAGGTAGAGCATGGAGTTAGGGGGAGCTAACTCAAATAGGTTGAGAGGCTTGAAGAGGTGTACACGATGTGAAGGGGAGCATATGTGAGATGCTATAATCATGATGAAGATGTGGAGATGTATATTATAGATGTGAACTAAAGAAGATTGATATGATGACTTCATCAAACCAAGTCATGTGTTTTGATAAAGTATTGTATCTTCATGGATGGATAAAGGAAGTATGTGAGATTTATACGAGGTTAGGTCCTAAGATCAAAGGAATATGTAAACAAACCTGAAATGAGCACATGTCCACTTTGTCATTAATGGAAAAGGGGGAGAAGGAAAATAAGAGGTTGTCATAAATGATTAAGGGGGAGATTGTTGTAAATTATATTGTCATTGATGTCAAAGGCTTAATGTCAAAGGTAATGACAAAGTGGTGATATCATTGATGTATGGATGAGCTTGATCTTGGAGTTATGTAAGGCATTATGATCAGGTGTATATGCATATTATCTAAGGTGAGAATTATTTGAGGTTTTTCATGTTGTGTCTAGAATGTTGATGTTGTTACAAGTTAAGGAAAGAAGACAAAGTGTGTTGGTATAGGATTGGTAGCCTTGTATGGTGGTATAGGCTTGGTAGCCTAGTATGTTGAGTAGATTAAGACTAGAGAGAAGAATATCAGTAGCTATAGATCATTTCATGAAGTCATATAACATGTTTTTGAGGTGGTGAGAGCATTTGATGAGGCTTTAATGTGGTATCAAGGTCAAGGTTGAGACCTAGTCTATGTATAGAGACCTAATGAGGACCAAAAGGTGAGTCAAGGTGTGTTTCCAAGATTTAAAAAACTCATGTAAGAATGGAATGAGGTGTTATAGGTTGGTTCAAATTTTTTGACCAAGTTTTAGGTCTTAAGGAGGAAGAGAAAGAAATAAATAATGTTGGAAGGGAACATATGCATGCAGAATGAAGATTTCTAAGCATGAGAAGGAGTTTGTGATTATCATCAACATGTGTAGAGTTTGCATGGTGACCTTATCATTTTTGGAGAGATATCACATGGACCTAAGAAGGTTTTTCAATTATTTTGTATTGGTTTTAGGTATAGAGCTTTATGAACATTTGCTAAGAATGTAAACTAGTCAAAACCCTCTATAAATCCTTATAGTAGAGATATTGGAAATAAATGGATTGATTGACCAATTTTCACTATTAGATGGTGTAGAGGACTCTTCCAAGTGTCTCTAGGTGGTATTTGTGTGCTACAATAGTGAGTAAAAGGTACAAAAATATGCCTTCTTCTAAATATTTTGTACTATAGGTAGGGTTGACTCAGTCAACACATGAAAGCTATTAGAGGTAAAATATAGAGACTTGTTCTAAAATTACATGAAGTAATTTGGGTATTATTTATCTTATGTGTCAATCATATTTATGATCCAAATTTGTTAATCACTAAAATATAGATAGTAAAAATAGTGAAAAAATATAGTCAGAGTGAATATGAGTTTAGGGAAGAGTTCCAAGTGAGTAGGGATGGATTTAATGAATTGATTTATTTTTTTGATACCTATGCCTCGTAATAGATTAATTGTAAAGTTATGATGATACTCATACATAGGTAATATATTTCTCACAAATTGACTAGTCTATGTGAGAGAAGATAATGAAACCCAAGATGATGAGAATAGCTTTTTAAAGAACTTGCTTGTGGATCTAAGTTTAGTTTTGAGAAACAAAAAGTATTTAATCAAATTTTCCAAGAATTTCCAACTATTTTTGTTACATGGCCAAATCTACCATTAAGGGACTCATATTCATCATGCCTAGGAGAAGTTGAAGAGCAAGTCCTAATAGAGGACCCTAACATAATCTAATATTTCAAGTCATTACCTACTATCTTAAAAGATGATTTGACCCTTCTATTCAAAGATACAATAGAGGTAAATATCAAGACACCATCAGACTTGAAATGGATAAAACTAGGTGCATCCCTCACTGAGGAGGAATGCAATGTCTTTACAGCTCTATTAAGAGAGTTTGTGGATATTTTTGCATGGGCCTATTCTGACATGCTATGTTTAGATCCTTCCTTGGTTCTACACCACCTTTTGGTTAATCCTGACACCAAACTAGTAAAAAAAAAGTTATGTAAGATTCATCCTTACATTGTTGTATTGGTAAAGAAAGAGTTGGAAAAACTCTTCGAATTAGGATGTATCTGATCCATTGACTACTCTAAATAGATCTCTAATGTTGTACCTATTAGTGAAAAGATAGAAGGGATCAAAATCTATACTAATTTTTGAGACATCAATGAAGCTTATCCTAAACTTACCTAATATTAACATGATTTTTGACTCTATAACTGGTTATGAAATACTTTCACTCATGGATGGCTTTTCAGGACACAACTAGATTAGAATCACACTAAAAGACTAATATAAAATAGCATTCAACACTCCATGGGGAACATTTTGTTATCAAGTAATGCCATTTGGACTTAAGAATGTTATAACCACATATCAAAGGGCCATGATTGTCATATTCCATGATATGATGCATGATATTGTTGAAGACTATGTCGATGATATATTAGGAAAATCCAAAACTAGGGCTAACCATCCAACAGTGTTGCATAAGATATTTGAAAGACTATGAGAGTACAAAGTCAAAATAAATCCAAAGAAATGTGTGTTTGATGTAACTTTAGGCAAATTACTTGGCTTTATTGTGTCTCGTCAATGTATTAAAGTTGATCTGGCTAAATTCCATGCTATAACCAAGATGCCACCACCAACCAATTTAATTCAACTCCATAGTTTCTAGGGTAAGATCCAATCAATCTAATTCTTCATCTCTCAATTAGTATATAAGTTCCATCCATTTACACACCTTTTGAAGAAAAGAGTTACATATCATTGAAATGATCACTACCAAATAGCTTTTCAATAGCTTAAATACTATCTTTTTAATCTACCTATTTTATTACCTCCTATTCCAAGAAAGCCATTCTTGTTATACTTATCAGCTACCGATCATGCTCTAGGGGCACTCTTGGATCAACATGATGATAGTATAAAAGATCATGTTGTATACTACCTAAGCCATACCCTAGTTACATATGAACGTAACTATGCATCTGTTGAAATTTTTTGTCTAACCATAGTTTTCATAACTCAAAAACTATATCATTACATGTTGAAAAATAAAACCATGGTCATTTCAAAAGTATATCCTCTCAAGTATCTACTACATAAAAGAGCTTTGTAAGGTAGAATGGCTAAATGGATCATGCTTATCATTGAGTTTGACATAAAGTATGTCAATCAAAAGGTAATCAAAGGACAAGTTCTTGTAGATCAGCTTTTTGAACACCTCTCATAGACACACAACCACTCACATTTAAATTTCTTGATGAATCTATCATGACCATCATTAACACACCCCTTGAGGAGTAGCCCTGAAAGATGTATTTTGATGGTTTATTTACTACACATGGATCAGGGGTAGGCCTTTTATTTATTACACCACAGGGGGATCTAATCCCTAAATCATTTAGAATCAACTTTCCATGTATAAACAATATGGCTGAGTATGAAGCACTTATTGTAGGACTTCAATAAGTAGTGCATTAGAATATACCTGATATTTAATTTTATGGTGATTCTCAATTGATCATCAATTAGGTCATAGATCATTTTTAGACCAAAGATGACAAGTTGGTTCCATATAAATCCATAGTTGACACTTTTATGTAATAAATTACCAATATTTAGTTTGAGCACATACTGAGGGCTAGTAACAGAACTTCAGATGCCATGGCTACTATTATCTCTTTGATTCAAAAAATAGATAAATCTAGAGAGTATCAGTTCCTCATCAAAAAAATTTTAGCATCAACTCATGAACCTTCAACCATTGCCATGATTTGTGATATTGTTGATCCTAATTCTATCTAGTACTCAAACCTTTAAAATTACCTTCATGACTAATCTCTACCACCTAACCTATCTAAAAAACAAACCAAAGCCTTCATTCATCATTCCACTCATTATACTCTACTTAGATCCACCCTTTACCATCATAGTTTTGATGGAACTCTGCTTCATTGTTTAACTTTGGTAAATTCCACATTAGCGTTAAGAGAAGTTCATAAAGGAGTATGTGGTGCTAATTATAGTGGGGTATTCCTATCCAAAAAGCTTTTGTGTATTGGTTATTTTAGCCCACAATAGATGCAGAAGCCACTGCATATGTAAAAAAGTGTAATAAATGTCAATGGCATGCTAGTTTGATTCATTTCCTATTAAAAACTTTGAAATAAATGTTGACACCATGGCCATTTTCTACATGGAGACTTGACCTCATTGGGAAGATTAACCCCACTTCATATGATATCCATAAACATATCCTTATATCCCTTGAATATTTCATTAAGTGGGTTGAAATTATACCCCTCACTTACGTGATTGGAAAGTAAATTTCTAAATTCATCTTCAACCATCTCATTTACCACTATAGTATCCCCTATGACATTATATTGATAATGGAGGATCATTAAAGAACAAGGATGTAGACTAATTATGTACTAAATACAACATCACACAACATTTTTCTATAGAATATTACCCTCAAGGTAATGGCTAAGCTGAGGCATCCAAAAAAACTATTGTCAACATTCTCAAAAAGATTATCAATGATTCCAGTCACGATTGGCATCTATAGATATTTCTTACCTTTTGGGTATACCATACCAATCATCATACCCCCACAAGAGCCACTCCATACTCACTTGTTTATGGTACTAAATCCATCCTTCCCATTGAGGTCAAATTGCCTTTACTATCCATCTCTTTCAAGCATGTCTTGGATGATCATGACTATCGAGTATCTCACCTATAAGAGTTAGTTCTACTTGATGAAAAATGCATAGTTTCACTCAAAAATCTTCAAGCATATTATAACTGGCTCAAAGGCCACTATAATCAACATGTTAAGTATAAAACATTTAAACTTGGTGATCTTATTCTTAAAGAATATCAAAATAATACCACAGTTGAGAAGAAGCATAAAGGGAAATTCAAAACAAACTAAATAGGGTCTTTTATCATCACTGTAGATTATGGATCAAGAGCATACAAGCTTAACACACCCAATGGTGATAAACTTTTAGAGCCAATAAATATTATTGATCTCAAGCATTACTATGCTTGAATGCTAAGGTGTATTGTCTGAAAGGACCATTTTAGTTATGCCATTTTATCACTATTCTTCTTTGTACAAATACCATCCTTATTTGTCCTTTTCACCATTTTCACTTTTTGCTTCCATTCTATCGATCTAGTATCTTCTAAAGCCTAACCCATTTGACCTTAGTTTTTGTCATTCATTATGTAGTTTTAGCATCAAGGTATCTAATTAGTTCATTAGTTAGTTTAAGTACTTCAGATAGAGAGCATATTTTGGGATAGTGTGATAGAATTTTTGGTAGTTACATCCTTCCATTCTTACCACTGATCTTGCTAATAATCATAATCACCTTTAGGAAAATTAGTACCATTGATATATGTTATTGTGTCCTAGTTATAACCACCTATGGGAAAACTAGGGGAAACATTAAGGCTTGACATACCAACTTCCCACTTCCTATGCCACATTGTGTCTTTTTACCAACTGTGCCTATTTTGATTGAAGTGATTTCTACACTAGTCAAATTCCTCTATTGTAAGGGTGGAACTATAGTGACTTGAGGTCCTACTTTGAGACTATGTAGTAAGTGCTCAATACTTGTTGACATCATCTTACTCACCCTAAGCCATGCTCTCACCATTTTATGAGCAACCTAAGCCATCCTCTCTCCATTTTATAAGTAACCTAAGCCACACTCTCATTATTTTGTGAGCAACCTCAGTTTGAATGCTCTCACCATTTTATGAGTTTGAACCATTTAGTGTCTCATCAATCTTGATTAAGTTGAGATGATTCAAACAATTCTAAAAACATTTTAAAAAATCATTAGAAAAGAATTAAAACATTGACCACTTCTTTGCCTTAAGGATTTTGGGAACCCTTAGTAAGTTACAAGAAAATCCCTTGTCATTTAGTTTTCATTTCCTTTTTTGCCTTTTCTCTCATGCACTTTCCATTTTGTAAGACCATTCCTATTCTTATATCACATCCATTCTATTTGTTTTTCTCAGTTATCATATTCTTTCTATTATCTGGGAGAACTACATTTGGTCTAAAGTTTTTTATTGAATATTACATCCATGGAACTATGTAGGTAGCATCCACTTGCCTAGTGCATATGGAGACATCTCAGACACCCCCTTCCTTTTTTTCTATTCCCCCATTTTGTTCAATTGTTTAGTTGTCACCTATTTTCTAGGGGTAATGTTTGTATGGTTTCTATTGCAATATTTATTTTTTTATTTCTGCTTATTTTGTTTGTTTGTCTATCTATTTGTTTACTTTCTACATTATTACCTTGATTCAGTTTATGTGTGTTCATTAGGTAATTCCTTGACCACACTTATACTTGAATCCATCCATATTCATATGTTTACATTGTCATCATGGTTTCTATCATTGGTGCATTGTTTTGTATTGAGTATTGGATTACAAGAGTCAGTCCTTATGCATATTTTGGCCAAGTCCTCATGATATTATATTATCAACATGTCATACAACAAAATTAAGCTTCAAGAATTTTATTTAGTAATGGTGGCATCTCTTCGACACTAACATCCTGATTTCATCCTAATCATATTCCAACTAGAGTGATTAACCACAAAAAAAATTCAACCTTTATTAGTTTAAATGAGCATCTCCCTACTAGTAGGTTGTTCCAATTCATCATTACCCTTTATGTTAAGTTATCATCATCCTTGACCAATTTTATCATGTTTGTTATAATTGGGCTCTAACGATTATAACCACCTATGGGAAAATAATTGCACACTATCCCACCTACATTTCTCAATGATTACAACCACCTTTAGGCAAATAATTATGTTATCACCACTTTACTTTTTATACATATACAGGGGCATGATGTTATCTTGTTTGTCTATCCTAACTGGGGTAGCTCCATCTTCTCAATGATTATAACCACCTTTGGGTAAATCATTATGTTATCATACCACATTGCCACTATCAAGGTATAACATTTATAACCACCTTTAGGAAAACCATTGTTCACCATCCCACTAGTATTATCAATGATTTTGACTACTTTTTAGTATCATTGTGTTTTCACCCCATCTTCTTTCTTTTCTTTGGTCCCCTTATTTCACTTCTTTCTTTTCAAGGGACCGTTTGACAACATGCTTGTGCTAACCATTCCCTTGAGGGGGAATCATATAGTTAGTTTATCATCATTGCAGTTTTAGGCATATAGCACCTTTTCATTCTTTGATAAGATGTTACTATGCTTATAGCTTGTAAAACCTTCCGAAATAAGGGCAAACTATAGACACCTAAATCTAGCCACTAATGACCTCTAACCAGGCTTTTGGCCAATTTACACCCAAAATGCATAATTTGGCCTAAAATACTAAAACATGTTAAATGATGTGAAACTAACATATTCAAGTGCTAATTTTGGCTAGGGTATCCCTAAATGGGGCAATGCAATTTATGGGCTAGCTAACTTTGATTAGTCCATTTTATGTCAAAATATGAATTTTACACCCACATGCTCTGGATTGCTCTTTTCTATCAAATCTTCTACATAAGATGCATGTCTTTGTTATTTTTTTTGGTAACATCCTAAATGGTAATACGCATCCAATGCATCTGACATTTCTTTCCTATTCTAATCTAGTCAAAACTTAGACCAATAATAGGTATTTTGATCAATTTGGGTAATTTGTGCATAAAGTGTTTAATCATTATTAAGAGCTAATTAACCCAAATCAAGGCCTAATCAATAATTCCATGGAAACTTGTTGAATACTTATTTTTTGAAATGAATATTGAATATCTACATCATCAGGTGACCTTATTTCTTGGGAAGACATCCCTAGGCCATAAATTCCACAAATATCAATATTCATGCCTCTCATGCCTCATCAATGCCTTCCATGATGCCCTCCATTCCTCTTAATTACCCCTTATTTCAATGTCATGCTGAGGATAATTACAAATTTAATTCTAAAAATTTAATTAATCCTCGACCACCCATCTCAATCTTGAGATGGACAGTTGAGGTTGATTCTGATCAAATCTAAAAATCTATAAATAGAGAGGCCAAGAACATCATTTTGAAGCTATTTTGGTACAAAGTTATAATGCACAAATATCTTCAAATAAGCCATTTATATTAGTGTTACCATGCCAAATTAATTTCAAGTTATGCCAAGCCAAAGCCAAAGGTACCAAGGAGAGATAGAGGTAGCCAAGCTTCCACTACCAACGACTTCATGAGTACAAGCTGAGCAAGCCACTAATACAAAGGCATTTGGAGCATCCAAAAAAGGTGAAGGAACTCTAGTATTTGATTCCTTTCTTTTTGGTTATGTTTGTCATTTATTTTTGTTAACTAAGCTTTCCCTAGTGTTTAGGCCTAGAGATGTTATGTTATTAGTGTGTTTATTTCATTTTGTTTTCATTTTGGAAATAACACCATACTAACCATCCTCTCTTTAGTCAAATTCCTAGATCATAGTTAATACCAGTTATGCAAGACTAGGATAGTGTCGTGAACTACGATCTGGATTTTATTCAGTAAAAGCATAAGAGTGTCAAAAACAAAAAACTTTGGGGTCTAATGCTATAGTCCATGTCCTACCATTATTGTCCAAATTGGTCATAAAGATCTATTTTTTTTGGGATTTTTCCATTATTCCTATGTTAGTGTGTCTATGAAATTTTAAACCGTGACTATCAATAGAGATCCTTGTATAGATTATTCAATATCCAACTTTAGACCTTCATTATGCTTGAATAAAATTTTGAGAAAGAGGGGGATTAGTGTATGTAAGATGCACTAGATGTATATCCATACCCTTTGTATGGGCACATTACCTAAATACCAATACTCTGAAGAGGAATCAAGCCATATGTAGTTCTCCCACTTGATGTGCTTTGTGTAATAATGTTATGTGGATACAAAAATGATAAATTGAGAGTTCTTGAAGTGGTTAGGGACTAATGTGAGGGTTTGAATATACTGGTAGTTGTGTTGCATACTTGTATGTAGAGAATAGGTAAATTTGCCTTAATGGTCTTTTTCTTATATTCTTTATTTATTTTTAATAATTACTAACCCCTTATAAATGAACTTTAAATTGGATTTTATAGAGATCTATTAGTCATGGTTTAAATTCATTCATGTTAGGCCAACATAACAAAGAAGAGGAATTAGAAGTAAATATTTATCTAGGCTCAAAATGTGATTGGATAAGAGTGCTATAAATAAGACACCCTAGGGTCCAACACTATAGTCCAAGTTGGGTGATATTGTCCTATAGGTACAAAACCTAGAGGAATGGAATTAGTATGGGAAAAGTAGCCTAGTTGAGCTAGAATTAGGTCTCGAAAGTCTATGGATGACTGGGAATAAGAAAAAATCTGTTTAATAGGGCCATGAGATCATGCAAGAGGGACCTATGGGTTTGGTGTCACAATCCACACTCAAGCTACCAATTTTGACATTTTATATAACTATAACCATTCATGGAAAGAGCATCCAAAGGAATTCTCCCTCCACAATCTTTGACCAAGTAATAACCCAAAAATTAACCAATGACCAAAACAACCCTTGACACTTATGCCTCAAATTACACCTAGCCTAACACCAAACCAACCTTAAACTTAAAATCTTGATCAAACTTTTATCAATAACACAAACTAACCTAAACCATAACCAACCACCATCAAGCCTAAAATCTATTTCAAGCCTAACCATCATTACCTAACCAACCTTACCTCTTACCTATGTCAATCCAAAATCTTTTCCATATTTAATCTAGTGTTGAAAATTAATTGGGGGACCTCTTCATTCCTAGTTGGCTTAAAACATTTACATATAAATATGGATCTGGGGCATATCTGAACATGAACCCCTCAATGATTTACTTTTGCATCCAATATTTTGTTAAACCAATTTCTTAGTCATCTTGTGTCTAACTTAAGCTCATCCCTTATTTTCATCCACCTTCATTTCCTTATTTTAAGGACAACCAATTAAAAAAAGATCATGTGATTATCCATCACAACCTTAGCCTAATCCTAAGCATGGGTACCTTGGCTCTATCCATGGCATGATTCCCATGGTACTTTTTTCCCTTTATAGGATGGATTCCCATGGTTGTTATCAGTTAAACCTCTTTCACCCATACTTAACCTTTTTTTTCTATGGTTTTTCCTCCATAAAGGAAAGCCTTGGGCCTATATAGACTTTTCCATGTCTAAAACCAACATAAAAATCAATTTGGGATATCAAATATCACTTGGGTCATCTCTAGCATTGTAGACTACTCCCTTGAAGGATAGCTACCCAAAACCATCAAAATTGCTTAAAATAGTAGACTAGTACCTTGAAGGAAATCTATCAACATTAAACAAATCCAATGCTTATACCACACTCTCAAAGGATGGTTAAGACAAATTTGTCAAAATAAATCACTCAAAAGCTCCCCACATCAATCAGCTTCCCAAACCCATTAAAAAAAAGCATCAAAATACCCTAAGTCAAATGTCAAAAGTAAAAATAAAGAAATCCCACATAAATCTTTCATCATCTTTTGCAAAACATTCATAGACTTCCTACATCGATTAGTTTACACCAAATTAAATGCATACACTTTATCTATAATAGTTCTTAGGTCACCTACAAAAGGGGTAAGACATCCCCATAATAAGGTTATAGTATCATCTATTCACCTCTTTTCCATTACCATCCACATCCCTTTTTACCTCATAAAATTAGGCAATTTTGAGCTTACCTAACACCACATGATCAAGTCACTTTTTTTAACAAGTGAACCAATAATAATACAAAGCATGAAAGAGGATTATCTTCATAAGCCTAACCTTCTTATTATTATGGCCTTTTCCAATTGGAGTCTTTAACCTCCTTCTACTTTCATGACCATTTGTTTAAAATGGTGTATTCCTTCCATCTTTGGGTCATTGGCACTACACCTACCAAACTTGCACCCTTTTCACCATAAAATGGGTTCTCCTTTTACCCAACCAAGTGGTACATCAAATCAAGCAACCAATTTGAGCACTACCTAACCAAACAATTTCATATTTAAGAAACCACCCCACTAAAACTATGTACCTATTAGAGATCACCTTATTCTCCACCAAAAATACCCCTATTAGAGATCAGCTTATTCCACACCAACCAACAAATTAAATAACCTAAACCTTGGTCATTTTGGCCTCATTTTTGTACTTTTTATGACCAATCTTTCCTTGATCATTTTGATCACACCGATTACCTTGCCATACTTGAAAACCTTAAAACCATATGCTACTTTTGTACACCAACCATTTAGGTGCCTTGGATCATGACCCATTTTTGGTCCTAACACCTATGACCTATTCTATTTTCATAGGCTTACCCAATGTTTGGATCCCTATGACTCTAAACACCTAGCCTAGAATACTTGAGTTTATATGAGTAAACCATATCATCTATGCCTAATGATATGGCCTAGTTACCCTATCACTTATCATTTTAATACCAACCCTATTTTACCACCTACCTCAATTATGGCAACCTATTCTATGTTTGATCTATGATATCACACTTAGTCACATTCTTTACACTTGTTCTCACTTACATATCCAACCAACCAACCCTGTCACCCACCTATCCAACTCATCAAACACACCTAATTTTGCTTCACCGCATCGAGTCTTGGTTTGAAGGGGAACACCTCCTCCCATACATTGGGCATCCAACCTTCTACCAACCATCAATTTTTTATTTTAGCTTACTAACATAAAATACAAAATAAAAAGGGGGAAAATGTAAACACTAAAAAACCATACTCTATGGTTCTAGATGTCACATTAACCTTTAAGCCACCCCTTAGGCCCCTCTTTGATTATATTACCCCTTTAACACACCCATTTACCTATTTAGCTAATTTAATTATTTAAATAAATTAGTTAATCCTATTTTCCACCTCACCTACCCAAACCCATGGCTAACCTATCAAAACCTAGTCTAAAGACCATTTTTACCCTGACATTTAATGTCTTAATTTCTTAAGACTTATTCCTCATGCATCCCCATGCCCATTTAAATACACTTAAACCATTTCCAAATGAATTAAATACCAATTATTAGTGTAAATGGATAATTTTATCCATTTTAAACTGTTTTTCCTAACTATCAATGGTCAACCTTGATCGATGGTAGTTTACTAGGATAGTCAATGGTTACATAACACTTGCCCAAGACTCATACCCAAGAGATTGAATCATAGAGTATAAAATGGGGATCATTCAGATCAAAAGACAAACAACTCTTAGTGGACCAAATCCAAACCAAAACTAATATAGAGACTTAAAAAGCACCTCACCATCCCAACACAAAAGATTCAAGTGTTGTCACTTTATCCTCATAGCTCTAGGCTCTTAAGCAGCTATTTATTTTTATGTTATTTTATTAAAAAACATTTATTTTGAAAAGCATTTATTTATTTTGATTAATTACTTTCATTACATGTTATGCAACCTTTATTATTAGCATTTTCATAACATTAACTTGTCTAAAAGGTGGATTGATAGCCTCTAAGGAAGTCATGTACTTCGTGGATCAAGCTCACACTAGGCAAACCACCCACCTACATAACTAATTGACCATTTTCTAGTTTCTATCTTACCTGTAGGTCACCCTCCCAAGCCAAAGAGGAGTATTTAAAACTATCTAGATTCAAGTGTGCATAATGAAACTAGGTTCTTATACTACACCCTTTTTTTAATTTTTACTCATCTTTCTTAAAATAGGAAAATAAGCAAAAAATAGTGAAAGGGTTTGTATCATCTCTACCCTATGATAAAGGAAAAAATACTAAAATTGGGAATGATATACAATAGAATATGAGAAGATATATTAAAATAATGAAGCAAAGAGGAATGATAACAAATAATCTTAACATCTTAGGCTTGAAAAAGACCTCCTAAGAATAGATCATCTAATGTATAACCATCATCATAATCAGGCGTATGAAGATCAATGACACAGGTAGGGATGACATTGACATCTGATGTGGTGTGATGAATGGATTGCCGAGTCTTAGTTAAGACAATGGGGATGTCATCACAAGGTGGTTGATGAGAATAAGTTTACAAATAAGTAATAATATAAGAGATGAGATGAGGTGAGAGATCTAAATTTTTAATCTTGAGATTAACCTCATCAAAATCTAAGAGGTTAGGAGGAATATTACCAATGAGTTCAGGATCACCACTGTAACCTTGAGTGGAATTGATAGGAAATTTAAATTGTTGAAATTCATGAAATGGAATACTTGGTAAGGGTTCAAGGGTAGGAATCTTTAATACACCCCAATCTTAGATTTGTTCAAAATTCCAAATATTGGTGACACCTTGAATCCTATAAATGGTTCTATTTTGAGGAAATTTGACACATTGGCAAGCAGAAGAGGCAAATGCTCTCATACAATGAGTCTGTGGCCTACCATGCAAAAATGTTTTAAGATAGAGAAAAGTTATATATCATCACCTTCACATGAATAGTGTCAAGTGGGATGGCAATGGGGAGCCACACATAACCTAAAGGAAGAATTTTCCTTTGATCATAGCCTTAAAATGTGTTATGTGTGGATTTAAGATTGCATTTGAAATATCTGAGGGTTTTGATAAAATCGAGAGAGGAAACACAAGTGCCATAACCCTCATTAATAAAGGCACACTTAACTTGGATACAACCAATTTGGACACTGATGAATAGAGGAGGATCATTCACATGAATAAAAATCTCATCGGGGATCATAGAAACAATGGTGAGTTTAAAGGAAAGAGAAGTTTCCATTATTTCATCAACATGTATAGACATCTCTTTACACTATTACAAAATGCTATCTTCTGATCTAGATAAGGTTGCTTTGCATCTTACTAGGGAAGGATGAGGAATGTTCATTTAGAAAAAAAAATATACATAATATGGTTAAAATGATGTGGAGAGGTCCTCATAAGTTATATAAATGGGACTTGGTATGGGAAATTAGTGAGTTCTATGATAGGATCCCACTCATCATAACCCATAAAAAGATTATTGGAAAGAGGTGCATAGTGTTGAAGGAGGTCCTCAAAAGGAAGAACCATAGTACATGTGAATTATTTTGATAATAGGCATAAGGTTTAATAGGATGTAAAGTTTATATATTATGTTGAGAAGATGAATAAGTTGATGCAATTTGGGTTTGAGAATTGTTAGAAGAAGTATAAATAGAACTTTGAGCATCATTGGTGTTAGGTAAAGAAGATGGATGGATAGTAGAAATGGTATGGGAAGTGTTATCTAAGGGAGGTGTTGGAATTGGTTCATCAAAATATATAATATCATCTTACCTTAACTCATTTAAGTGATTTAGAGAAGAATCTTGGACAACAAAAAATGTGCAAGATAATAGAGGTGTGTAGATGGGTTGAGGATCATTGAAAAAAACCACCCTTCATATATTAGTCATATTAACAATATTCTCTTTAGGATTTGGGTTAATAATACTATAAAAATTATTGGTATAATGGGTAGGATTGTCTTGGTTATTTTTGTGATTTGGAAGATGATCTTTATAGATGGCTAAATGAGCATTAGCTTGAATTAAACCTTGAGATTTAGTATGTGTTCCATGGGCTTTGAAAGCAATGTAATAGGATTGTTGGCATTGACTAATGATAGAATCATGCTCTAAATTGGGGCCAAAAATGAAATTCATAGAAAAATTATGAAGCTTCCTATAGGTCTCATGAGAATGACCTCAACTAGTTTGAAACCAAAAAAAATTGTTGGGATCATACTAAGATTTTACAGGATGAGTGGGATCAATTTATTATGGGAGAGGCCTTGCTAGACATTTTATTAATTATATTGAGGATAAATGTTTATTGATATTGGTGATATCGTTAGGAGGGGAAGCTTGTTCCAAATATTAGTTAGGAACAACTTGAATAGTGTGAATGATATCATAAGAGTCTATGACACCATCATTGGGAGCATGAAAATTCTTACTCTTAAGTATGATGTGAGTACTCATAGAAGATTTAGATGGCTCAAATTGATGAATAAGGAAATATTGACATCTAGCTTGATCAATAGCCTCCTCCAAAGTACATGGAGAGAGAATCTAGACCTAATATGACAACTTGGGAAAAACAAAATTGGTAAAGAGATGGAAAAGTTTATCATCTACCATATTATGTTTTAATTTTTTATACAAGGTCTTCCATGATTTAATGAAATTTTGTGTAGTTTCAGTCTTATGTTGTTTACAATTGATAAATGGGCCTAGGTATTCTCAAAGAGATCACTAGTTTAGAACTCTTGGACTAGAGCATTTACTATATGTTCCAAACTAGAAATAGAATGAGTTTTAAGTTGGTTATACCGATCTAAAGAATCATCCATGAGATTTTTGGCTAATATTTTAGTAGATGTAAAGGTATATAATTTGAATCAGTATTTATATAAATTTCCAAATTTTTTTAAATGAAGAGTAGGATTAGTTGACCCATTGTAAGAAATGGTAAGGGTGATACCTCCTATATCGATAGTAGTGATTTGAGATGTAACAAGCTCATTTTTAATATGCTTGATTGTCTTTTTGACAAGAGTAAGTTGAGGGATAAAATTACAATGGGAATCCTAAAAAGGAGGTGGGGAACATTTTGACTATGCATGCCCCATGGCATCTATTGAGGGTGGGTTTGAAGATGGATAAGGTGATTTTTCATTCACATCATTTGATATGCATTGTTATCTTGAAAAGAATTCATTTGATTAAGATTTTATAATAGGATTTGATGTGTTTAATTTTCATTAGTTTTTTAAGCATTATAATTAGTAGTAGTAGCTTAGGTACCACTATTGGTGTTAATAGGAACTTGAGAAGAACTGTTAGTAAGTGAGGCACTAGTGACATAATTCATTTGTTTGGAAAAAGATGGACTAATAAAGGGATGAGAAGAAGAAACACTATAATCATGATTACCATGGGTAAAAAATGATGCACTAGTGTAATAATTGAGAAGAGTGGGTCTTGGATGGGGCCCTCTAGATATATAACTTTCCATGTTAGTAGAGATACTAGTCATGGAGGTAGAGGAAGTCAAATAATAATTCATGGTGTAAAAAGGGGTAAAAATAGAGGGAATAAGATGGTATCCCCAAATCCATGTGAGAACATGGGAGAAGGTGAATGAGACTCCTCAACTTAACCACTTATCATGAGTTGGTAAATAGTAGAGGGATCATTTCCATGATGTTGAGGAAACTCAATGTTGAAGAAGATCATTTCAAGTGTATACTCTAATTTTAGTTCATCTTCAAGTGAAAAGAGATGATTTTAAAGTGAAGAATAATGAGTAAGTGTCCCATAATTTTTTGTGTGAGTGAATATATAAACATTACTTTCATCCAAGATAGGAGCTACAAACTACTTATGGGTGAACCTATTAGGGTGGGTGAGACTAATCATATACATTAAATTCAACTCAATTTTTTCTTAAAATAATAATTTCAAGATGAAGGAGAGAGATTAGTTAAGGAAAAGGTGATGCAAAATTAAGGAAATAGGAAGGGACACATAAGAATACAGAGTCGATTGGGTCAACCTAATACTAGAAACAAGGTCTAAAACTTAAGTGAATAAGGATACCGAGTTGATAAGGTCAACCTAGTATTGTAACCTGAGATAGAAAATAGCCTAATAAGGATAAAAAATTTATAGGTTCAACTTAGTACTATATATTGAGAGGCAAAAATGAATACTAGGTTGACCAAGTCAACTTAGTACTACAAGTAGGGAAAATAAATAGTCTATTAGAGACTGTGTTGAATATAATCATAATATACTAAAAATAGGGAAAATTTTTGAAATGTAATTTAAATTAATAAATTAAATGACATACATAATCAATTGGATCAATTAGGATGATACAATTGAGGCACATAACACAAAACCTTACAATAATGCTAGGCAATGCAAGTTTTTGCAATGTAACATATAATGAGTAAAGAACAAGCAATCAACTTGAAAATTAAATGCTAACTGAGTGGTCATCCTAAATGTTTTTATATTTTTATAGAGTTATTTTAAGTTTTAAATGGAATTCGGTTGAAATTAGGTAACTAGAAATCAATCTATGGATGGTTTCAGGACATTTAGGCTAAAAGGGATTTATGTTAGCAATGGTACTAGCTTGGTATTGGGGATTACCCCCTCACTTCATAATCTTAGAGTGATAATGGTGTTAGGTGAGTTTTCAATATATACCATTAACTAAATGTTTATATTTGGACAAAAAATCAAGTCAAATTCCCCCTTGGTGATGAAATACAAGTAGGTAAGCCTTGGGTAGACAATTGTTTAAATGCATTTAGAAATTATGTGATTTTGTAGTGTGTGCAAGAAAGATAAAAATAGTAAAACTAAATTTTATATTAAAAACCCACCTAATTATACTATGTGATCTATTCAAAGTATGCAAATAACTAAAAGTGAAAGTGTGAAGTGATTACTAGTATATAGCTGTTAATTTCCAATTTGAAACATAGTATAGTGTTAGTTTAGATGATAGTGTATGAAAACATTAAAAAATAGAGTTGATATATTTCTAATTTAATATATAAGAAAGGTTATTTACTAAATATGTCGACAATTCAACCTATTTTTTAGATAGAAGATAGAATATAGAACTAGGTTGACCAGGTAGACCTAGTTGTTGTATGATGGTAGTTTTAAGGATTGCAAACTATGCAAAAATAAAGTTGTAAGAAATAATTGAAATGAAAAATAAAGAGAGAAAGGAACCTTGGTGGTTTGTAATATGTATAGGAATGAAATATTGTTGTATAAGTGACTTGAATGTTACTTGAAAAATCTACCAATTGTGTCGATTAGGTTGACCTAGTTAAATAGTGCCCTATTTGTTGAAGACTATAAAGATGACTATATCATCCTGGTCGAGTTAGTATGTTTTTTGGAGCTATTTGGAATACTATACCATCTTGTTTGACCTAGTATGTTTTATGGAATTGAATAAGATTAATATGTTGACCTATTCAATCTAGTAACTTGTATATGATGAAGACTTACACAGAAATAATAAAGTCATTTTTTATGTGATTGTGTGTTAAATCTGCACACAAAAGTTAGAAACTATACTATCCCTCTCAACCTAGTATCACAAATATAAAAAAATAATAAATAAAATGATATAAAAATGAAAAACATGAAATAAAACCTACAAGGATTAGATTCACATTAGATTCACTAGAATGTATACAATCAAAAATGGATCACATCTATAAATCAATCCTAACTCATGGAAGATAGATCCTATTTACAATTTTGATTAAGGATACATAAGATAATCAAGAATGTGACTAATATGTTGATTCTCTAGACCAAATTAGGGGATATCTTATCATAACAATAATACTAGGGAGGCTTAAAAAGCCTCCAATCAAGCAAAATCATGTAATAACCCTAACTAAGCCCTATATTTTCATATTCACTAAACTAATAACAAGTAAATCAAAAATTTGATCTAGTGCTCACCAAATCTTATGGCACAAAGTGGGGGTAATAAAAAACAAAATTAAACATGTATATAATGCATATAATCATGTCAATGTATATGGAATCCTAATGCATAGAAGAGAAGTACAAATGCATATATATCTACTCTTACAAAGGAGGAATAAAGTTATGAATACTTACCTTTTAAGATGAACCTACCAAGCCTCAAAATATCCCTTGGCCAAGGTGTTTCATAAGAGGTTGTTGTGGTATATAAGGATTACAAGGATAAATCAGATCTAGGATACATAATGTATCAAATCATCTAAAAGTCTTATCCATAAGACAAGATCTGTATCTCCAAATAAAATTTGAAACCCTAAGATTGCTCTTCAAGGAGAATGGTGGATAAGTAGATGCATAATAGATCTTAATTATTATCTTCTCTAAATAATTATGAAATGATCTTGTATATATAAGTGGATTTAACCCTAAGCCCTTCTAAAAGTTTCAAATGATAGGGTTAACCTAATTGACCTAGTACTAATATTGACAAAAATTCACTATGTTAGGGGCTAGATTGGTCAAGAGCCAACATTGACCCTAAATGAATTTCATCAATAAGAGTAAAAGTTTAGCCTATTTGACCTAGTACTATAAACTATAAAAATGGGTTTTAGGTTAGGGAAAGAGGAATGAATGATGGGAAAAAATTGTAGGAGTGTACAAGAGAAAATAACAAACTCAAGGGAATGGTTTTTAAGAGATAAGTATGTAGATAACAAGTGGTAAAATTGACAATAATCTTACAAAGTACCAACAATATTCCCACCCCTTTCCTGGTGCACCCTTAGGGCATGAACTTAGAGAGATTGAGACTTGGTAGGTTCTTATAAGATAGAGAGTGCTAGTAATTGATAAAATATTGAAAATATTATGTGTATACATAAGCAACCACAATTAAAAAGAAAAGGCTAAGATGAATTTAAAGAGGGAAATTTTTATTAAGCCACAATTTTATTCAACCTATTAATTATGGGTTTCCACATGTGATTAAACCCTATTCCATTGTCATAGTCTAAGTTTAGGGTATGTTGACCTATCTCAATGGATTCCCTTAATTTTTATTTTTGATAATGGTTTTCTATGACAAGAACTTGCATCTTCTCAATGCAAATGGAATTTTTATTTTTAGGGAGTGTTTCACAAGTGCCATTTTTTATAAATTCTCTAGTCTCATGTCTATATCATGTTCATTTATTTTGGTTTGAATGGATCTCCTTGTCTCACCAATATATGAAACTTTGTAAGAACACTTTATTTTATATACCCTATGTTTTTACCAAGGTTGAGTGTGGTCCTTCACTAATTTTAAAGAATATCTAAGTTTGTTAATAGGTAATAAGGTGGTGTGGATGCTTTGGAATTTTAAGATCCTATAAATCTTATTCAAGAATCCTTCAATGTATGGTAAGAAGCTAATAGGACCAATGCTAGAGGCATTAATCTTAAGATATCTATTGTGATCTCTTTTGGCCTATTTTAATGACTTTTAAAATTTTTTACCTTTGTATCCATTTTTCTAGAAAACTTCTTTTAAATGGATTAATTCTTGTTTTAAGTTGTCATCACAAACTCTAAAGGCTCCAGTGGCTAGAGTTTTTAACATAACTACTTTTTGGTTGGGTGATGGTGAGAAGTGGCATGCAAATAAAGGTGTGTATGTGTTTTTTTATTATACTTTATTATCCAAAGAAACATTTCCCTTGCATGAATGGAGGACATCCAATAAAGGTAAGTTGTCATCTTTTTCCACATCTATAGTGAATTGAATACTTAGAACTAAGTTTTTGAATTGAACATGGAATTATTCTATGGTGTCCATGACATACAACCATCATAAATTTGTGTCATCAATATATGTTTCACCATTTAGGTTTTAGAGGAAATGAGTGGAGAGTTTTTTCTTCAAAATTTTCCATGTAAAGATTAGCCATAATTGGCGAGAGATGGGATCCCATTTCCATCCCCTTTGTTTGTTCAAAAATGACTCCTTTGAAAGAGAATAAATTAGACCTAAAATAAATAGCTACTAATTGATTTGTTTCCACTTTAGTATAGGTTTGAATGATATCAATAGGATCCCTAATTAGAACCTTGGTGTAAAGGGATACTATGTCAAAGCTAACCAATAATTCATAACCTTACAATTTTTTATATTTGATGAAGTTTACAAAATCCAAAGACTCAAAAACAAAGGAGAAGGTTTTACCTAATAAGAGTTTTAACTTTGAAGCTAAAAAATAAGATAGTAGGTGGGATATTCATTTATGTCCATAATTAGCATAAGAGGTATGCCAGATTTATGGATTTTGGGAGAACCATAGATTATAAGGGTGATTTATTTGTGAGGAAGAAGTTTCTTAATAAAATCTTATATTGAAGATTCTTTAATTATTTTAATTAATTTTTTATTTATTTTCAACATGCATTTGCAAGTTAGTTTAAGTTAATTCCCACTATTGTAAAGGTGATCTTCCATTTTAGTGTCATAGTATAATTTATTCAAGACTACTATTGCATTGACCTTATTTACCTTGATAATTATAATATCATTATTATTATTTAAATAAAAAAGATCTCTCCATTCCTCTTTGGTAATGGAACATGTTAAAGGAGTCTTGAATAAAATATCTAGGATCTTAAAATGCCAAAACATCCACACCACCTTCTTACCTATCAAAAAACTTATATATTCTTTAAAATCAATGAAGGAACACACTAAACCTTGGTAAAAAAATTGGGGTGTATAAAATAGAGTGTTCTTATGGCATTCTGTATATTGGCAAGACATGGAGATCCATCAAAATTAGAATAAAGGAACACACTATTGACATTTGACTAGAGAAACCATAAAAATTGGCACTTGTAGAATATTCCCTAAAAATAAAACATTCCATTTGCATTGAAAATACAAGTTCTTGTTGTAGAAAATTATTATCTAAAATAGAAATTAAGTGAATCCATTGAGATTGGTTGACATACCCAAAACTTAAACCGTGAAATTGGAATAGGGCTTAATCACATGTGGAAACCCATAACTAATAGGTTTTAAAACATTATCTCTTAATAAAAATTTCCCTCTTTAAATTCATGATAACCTTTGGTTTCTATTTGTAGTTACCTAAACCTTGGGTATCTTTAAGTTAATATTAAAAATTTATTAATTAATTTAAACACAAATCCAACTAAACATTTAATTATCCTCTTGTTTCACTTTGTCTTCTCATTCCTTTGGTCATATGTCTCTCTCTCATGCTATATAAAACCAAGGTGGCCATTTACAACATTTATTCCTATTTTGATCATTATTTTCTACAATGTTCATTCCATTATCAATCTTTTAACATCCCTACAAAAATATTTATAAGGAAACTATCATGTAGTTCTATTCATTAACATTTCTTGATGATGAATCATGGATAGAGATTTAGAACATGTCAATTAAAATTATACACACAATTACAATCCCATAAATTGATTTATCATTCTTATGGCCTATAGAAACATCAAAGCTCTTATGTTCACCCATCAAGGAAAGGAAACGTATGCAAAAGCTATGATTCTTGATAAGCTAAGGAATAAATTGGTAAAGATAACTATATATCTAGATTTCCTGAAGAGATGTCATGATAAGCAAGTATTTCCATATTTTGTTTCAATAAAACATGCCTTAAATAATAGGTTCAAAAAGAATATTTTTGAAGAAAACTAGTTTGTCTCTCTTATGTTTATCTATACATAGAACTAGAAGGCACCTAGATAAAATGTCTTCTACCTTGTATGATATACACCTAAAGATCGATAAGGACATTTACACAGATTTATGGAACTAGTTTGATTATAAATCACATGTTAGTTATTGGGAACCAAACTTAAATAAGAAATTATTTAGATAATAAAATTCAAATTACTTTGTTGGAAAAATCATAATCATTAGAATCAAGATTAGTTAGATGAAAACACTTTATAGTCACCCAAAAGAGCTTCTTGGTTGGTGAAGAAAGTGGTAACAAAGGACATATAGATTATCTACATTTGTTTTGACCCATGAGATAACATGTTGATCAGTAATTTATTCTTTAATGTTAACATAGTTTAACCTACATGAGAGTTGAACATTGGTGGAGATAATCTTGTAGCTTTAGTTAGTGATGTCATTTAGAGTACCGTATAGAATTTAGAGGTATTTAATTCATAGCCATCCAGATGATTTTATTAGATGGAAAATGAAGTGGTAACCAATGTTAGTGTTAATAATCCAAAATACAACCTATGAGGAGGTTATTCAGACATTTCCAAGTTTGGAGTAACATTGGATTAGCCAAAGGCTATGGGTGACCTCTGGATGGGCCAAACCTCTAGTTTATAGGGCTAACTCCCCTGGTACATCCATTATAGCTCAAATATTAAACCTAATAACTTATTATGTTGAAAATGGGTAGTTAAATGCATGAAAGAAACCTATTCTACTAGGTCTGATGCATTAATATGATGTATCCACTCTAACTGACCTTAAACAACACTAATGAACAATATATGAATTAAATTATTCTAGGCATCAATATTTCATGTGAAGGTTATGATGAGTGTATAAAAATTGAATTAAATGTATAAGAGGCATATTTAAGATAATATCAACTATATTTATCTTAAAACACAATTACCAATAATTTCGCACATCACGTGACCTACATAGGATACCATACTAGTAACTAGGTGAGACAAGGACCTGTAAAGGAAGATAAACATACCATATATGCAAATAAAACAATCATAAAACACTAATTTAGTATCAAATAATATGAAATAATATTTGTATTTTATTAAGAGGTCTGCAAGGTATAAACTAAGGTAGAGTTTCATCATACCCAGTTGAGGGATCCATACAATGGCCTTCAAGCCTTATTTTTATACGAGAATATAAGGTGAGAGAATGAAAATTTTGGTGTGGAAGTGTGGAATATAGGTCATGATGACCCTAATTCACTCCAAAAAATAGTTAAAATCTATATGAATATCAATTATAACTCCTTCAACTCTACCATGCATTGTTTGGCTAGTGAGAGGTCATCAATGAGTCTTTTGGCATTGAGATGGAGTGGTGGAGGTTGATTAAAACTTTGTTAACCCTATGAATAACATGTGTTTTCCAAATTGGTCAAGAACTCCCTTCCTTGGTAGTTATAAATTATAAATGTGGTGTAAATAGGTCTCCATGAAGCATTTAGTATCCCACCTTCCCTTTGTATATGTTGACTTGGTTTGGAAACCATCTGATCCTCCATAATGGCCATAAGAAGTGTGCATGATCCAATTTATGAGGATATTACATGAATTTTGTGACCTATATTGACTCAACTAACATTCCCTCTATGTCAAAATCATCTTGTTTAATTGGATAGATAAGACTATTAGGCACTAGGCCTAGTAACTTAGTGTTTATTGCTTGGTTAGCCATGGGTCCTGAATATTACTCTAAGAATAGGTGAATAGGAATGTTTCAAATTTGAAAAAGTTATTCACACCATGACCTATGCCTTTCTAATAGTTCATACCTAAAACCTTACCTTATTTTGGTGATTAGGTCACCTTTTACTAGTACTTGCAGATTGGCCATTTGGTGTAGACCTTCAAGGGCATTTCTAGGAAAAATTGTGGATTATCAATTATAGAAGTCTTTAGGACCAATTAAAGGCATTTTAGTGCATTATCTTCAAATTTTATTTAGTAGGGTCTTTGCTAGGGATTATGTAGGGTTTTATTTGCCTACCATCTTAATGATGGTTCATAAATTACAAGCCTCAAACCTAAAATTTATGGCCATGGATGTTGATCCCATATACCCCTATAAAAACCTTGAATTTATCTTGGTCCCATGAATCTTGTATGGTAAGTACAAAGTGAATTTTTTTGGCTTTCAAGCTCTTTACAAGCATTTTGGGTGGGGTGATAGTCTTATTGATTTTTCATATAGTTGGGATCCTAAATCACACTCTTTCCTCCATGGATCTTGAGTGTATAGTGGTCCCCAAATCTCCTTAATATAATTGGGTCTAAGTCCTCTTGCTTGGTGAGATATGAGAAAATGAGTTGATGGTTCGAGATGGCAAACTAGGGGTAATACAACTTGAGAGAGGTGATAAAATCAAATTCAAATTTTAATTATCTTCCTCTATCTAAAAAATAATAATCATTATTTTAAACATCATCATACACCTTTTTATTTCCTTAATTCTTCTCTTAGGATCTGTATATGCCACAGAGTGGAGTTATGGTCTTGAGGCCTTAAGGTTGGTTTTAGGCCTAATAGGCCTAAAATGTTTCTTCAAGGCTTTAATCTATTTGAAAATGAATATGTGGATTTAATATAACTATAAAACCATTCATTATCTAATTTCATCATATGCACTTTCCCTCATCTACTCAAACCACCATATATGCACCCTTGTCTTGTAGATCTACCTTGAGTTCTCATCACTATTCATGCCAAGTGATTAAACCAATTGTGTTAAAGACCTAAGTTAAGAACTTATCTCCATAAAATTTATGGATTTGGTAAATTATTTAACATTTTTTTAGGTTTTTATAATACCTTTTGATCTAGTCTTCCCTCTCAATTCTTATCTTTGTACCTCTCATATGTTGCCCAGGGTTTATGAGTAACGTTGGCAGTCTAACCCTACAAAGATAAGTCTTGGGTTTTCCTTAAAATTATCTAATTTTGAACCCAAATTAAAATAAATTCCATTATCACTTAATTCCTCTAAGACTTCCCATCTTCATCATGTATCCAAGAGGTGCAATTTGTCTTCAATTTTGATATATAGACCTGTACATACCGGTGTAGGCCTAATTAGGCCATCAAGGCTCTTTTGATCCAAAGGAATAGAGTTTTAAATGGGAAAAAATATGAAATATTATATGAAAATTCAATACACTTATTTTCTCCTTTTCACTTCACTTCTAGTATGGTTCTCACTCTTTCACCACTTACCAAGGATCTACTTGTAGGCATCTAACATGTGTGTATGTGATAAGAAGGGATTTCATATTTTATCACACTTTGATACTTAATAAATTACTAAATCATGATTTATATCCCCTTTATAACTTTTAAAAACCTTTGAGATCCTCATTCATCCCACATGCATGCAAAAAATTGTAACTTTTATGTATAGGTATGCACTACCTATTTTAGGCCTAATATGCCTAATTTGGGACTTAAGATCTTTTTATCCACCTTAGAGGACAAAATAATTATTTATAGATTGATTTTATTAATATTGAATTTCATATTCCCTATTTATGTATTTTAAACCTCACCCCTATACAATGTTGAACATATTTTAGCTCTTCCTTTGGCATTCTACCTATATGTGATTAAATAGGGCCTATCTAGATTATGTAGGTGCATTGAAGAGGTAATTTAGTGGTTCATTGTTTCCTTAAGACACCAAAATTTTGATGAAACTTAATTACTCTTATTACCCCCTTAATATTCTTAACCATCTTCACACCCTTAGTGTTCTTCTAACCCTACAGTCATAGTCTTGTTTCCATTGAAATCTTAACTTAGCATATTTTCTAAAAGGGGTCTGATGGTTTATTATAGTTAGACCCTACTATATACATATCCCATGTTTCCTTATGTGTCCCTATGACTCCTTAATACTCTCTAATTATTTTATATACCCCATTCTAATAGTCAACACTCTATTTTCTTGGTTTGCCTAAATAGGCATGTAGGTGACTAGATGAGGGCTTATCTCTCAAAGGCTTAAGGATAGGAATGGGTCTTGAGTATAAGGTAGTTAGGGGAAATAGTTAAAAATCATATAACATTAATAATATATGAATTACATGTATTCCTTTAAAATAACTTAATGGTCCCCTATAGCTACCTTGCTTACACTTACAAGGAGACCACATTACATGAATGATAATAACATTGGAGATAGGACTTTGAAGGAGTTGTTTGGTATGATGTCTTAATTGAGTGATTAGGTAATAAAATTAAGACCTTAATTATACTCCAAGTAACTCACCATCTATCTTAAAACCACCACACACTTCAATTTTCATGCCTTGGAGACTCTACAAACTGCCTACAACTTATAAACATGATAATCCTAGAGAATTCCTTGCTCCCTAGACTCACTCATGTGAAATAGGGGAGAAGAATTCCATGGAAGGGAATTGTTAATTTTTATATGACATGTATAATCATTTATTGCATCAAAAAAACCAAAATTATATTGAAACTATTGTAAATACAACCCTATATAGATGAAGAATGAAAATCTAGTTGCTTGAGTTCTTAATGTTTTTTCTTAAAACATAGGCATGAATATGGATACTAATGACAATAATGGAAATTTCATGATACCTCATTCCTCTAATCAAAATATTGGATCCCCATCTTCTCTCTCTTATCTATACCATTCACAAACATAAATTTCTCTCCTGAGCTACCTAAGAGCTTGATGGAAGAATGGATTGATTTTTGGCTCTTCTTAGCTTCAAATGTATGGATTCATTTGCATGGTGCCTAAACTAAGTCCCCTATGTATATTTCTTACTCCCTCTTACCATGTACATACTATATGGATCTGTACAAGTCTTAAATCACTTGTGACCTATAACTTTCTTGCATTTTCTCAAGTTTCAAACCTCAAAATAGGAGGGAAAATAGAGGTTAAAAAACATTTTAAAACATATGGTATAGGTGGGTAATCTTAAAGCACACATTTTCACATGTGTGTGGCCCATTTGGTGAATTAAATATGGGGTTGACCTCAAAAATGGATCCTTTTATGCATGAAAACACCTTTTTATGACTTAGAATGTTCATGAAACCTATTAAGACCCATAAAAACAATGTGATAATTTATTTAAATGGATTTCTCATTGCAAGGTTTCTCTAATGACATGTTTGATGGGTATATTTGATGACTTAGAGGGCTAAATAAGGCTTGAAATAGGATTGAAGGAGTATACCATAGAGGGTAGCCTTATACACACTCTTAGACTTCACATTAGGTTTATATACCCCTATATCATGGTAAAAAAATGTTCCTTCTTAATAAATAACTAGAAACCTTAATCCCCCTAAATTACTTGAACTTCTACTAAGAAACCTTAACTTTGTTAAATAGTGTAAAGACCATTATCTAAGATTCAAAATACATTGACACTTCACTCACTTAATGGCCACCATGAAAACTTATTACATCATCTAAAGACCCAAAATAGGTTATGACATGAAGATCTCTCAAGCAGTGTCTACCCCATACCATGACACCTCAAACAATGTTAAAATACTTATAAAAGAGACTAAATAAGACATCACAATGCATTAATATTACCATGTAAAATCTTGGATGGGTGTCATGGGAAAGTTTTTGATTTTATGGGTTTAAATTTGGCTTGGGAGGCTAAATTATCAACATCTTTTGTGGCTGATAAGGGTTGACTAGCTTATTGGTCAAGGGAACCCATTATCTCTCTATGATAGGCACAAAGCTTATAAAAGGAAACATGACTTGGATAACCATCTCCTTATATTTTAAATCAGATATATCACTTCATAATACCCTCAAGGACTGTAAAAACCTCACACACATAAGGACACCAAATGTAAACAACACCTAAAACCTAATAAAATAAATAGACAAGATAACAGAGCAACTAGGTAACTATACTTGTGTTGACATGCTTATCAGAAATAAGACAATAACCTACTATAAAAAACTAACCTAAAAAGTATTCTTCCTCTTGGATCAAAGGGGAAGTTTTTTATACTCTCCTATGAGATAATCCATGGTGTGAAACAAGTTGCCCCAAGGACATGATGTTTGGTGGAGTACTCTTCATGCCTACCCACTCACTTGGCATGCTCTCAAGTATAATAGAAGCTAAAAAGAGATGACCTATGAGCACATAGTCACTTGGTGTTTCAAATTCTACCTCATGCTACTCCTAATTTCTCATGATCACTTTCAAAGAGACATTAGGCTTTAGAACTCTATCATGTTGGCCATCTAATAACTCAATAAGATCTTATGCAACTAGGTTTTCTTCTTGAATTATCCTATTAGGATCACCTGCAAGCATTCCATATATTACTATAAATTTACTCTCAAGTTTCCCTTTAGGCTCAATAATTCCTTCTTCAAGATCTAGACCAATCATCTTTATCTCTAGATGACCCTCAAATATATGACTATCTATTTTAAGCTGATCAAGGGCATTTCTTTCATGTTCTTTAGGCTTCACATTTTTCTATTTAGGAAGAAAAATAGATTCAACAACACTATAAATTTTTCTAAGATAAGGTATAGACTCTTAAATATTCTCAAACTCACTACAAATTTCCAAAAATGGTTGCAATAAATCATCATCATCCTCATGACATTCCATGTGATCATGATCTTGTTCTAATGTCTCATTTACTATTGGGACCTCGTGTTCATTGACAAACTCATTTTGGTACATAATAATGGGTCATTAATATTTAATTAAATTAGTATCTTCAACATCAACACATACCTATTATTTAACATTTGAAAACTCTTAAAGTTTGCCTCCTTGTCTTACAGCTATTGTAAGTTGAAAAGATTCTCTATTTTTAGACTCCTTAGGACTATCATGGAGGAGAGTGGTTGTCATGTCATTAAATAAATATTCAAGGTCATCTTATCCTTGGATAATTGGTATGCATTATTATTGAGTCTCATCTTATTTAATTTTATATTATTTAAGCTCACCACTTCTTACATTATGTAATATTGATTCATATTTATCCATGCCAAGAGGTGTCCCAATAGCAATTTCTTCTTTTATCTCACTTTAATAACCTCCATCATTTGTCACTATAGTTGGATCTTATTAACTTATATCCCAAAGCACATTCTCATTTTCAAGGATTGGAGTGGAATTTCCTTGAAACATTTCTAGAAGAGAATTCAAATATAGTGGTGTTATGGATGCGTCATTCAACTCATTCAGCTACTCACCTTTGAAAACCAGCACCTCATCATCCTTCTACATATTCTCTTGAATGGTTATCCATTATGGGAAAGCTTTATAAATTTTAGGAGGGAGATATGGGGATTGAATGGTTTTAGGGTTCCTTTTAAATTAAACATCTTGGTGTAAGCTTGACTCACCTCCCTTTCCCATGACTAAACTACTTATTTCCAAGTTAGAACCTTAAATATAGGAGCTTCTTCTATTACATGTGCTACAATTTGGAGAATGAATGAAGGCAAATTTTCCTAAAATTACACTTATCTTGTTACTACCATTGACTAATATACATGTTCATTTTCAAGTTTAATTTATCTAGAGAGATGAGATTAAAAATCAATCGTCAAATGATTAGAGATCTCTTCAGGTTGATTTGAAAGGTAATGGCCCTACAAGGCCTAATCTAAACCATGATACTCATCCCTCTCAACACACACATTTTACCTCATTTACATAGTCTCTTGGATGGACTTCCAAGTAGGGAATGCTTGAGTAACTTGTGGGGAACTTAGAATGATTTGACACTCACTTGCTTGGGTGATTTGAGGAAGGATGGGTTGCTTAATAAAGGACTAAAATGGGATGGAAGAGAGCACATGAAGCTAATGAATTTTGATCTATTTCCCCTCATTAACTACCAATCTCTTTTCTGTGCCTGAAATTAGACCACCTACATCTAACATGTCACTAGTTAGCCTTGACTAATTGTCCTTCATAATAGATGCCCATTCTCTCTTGATTTTTTGTAATGAGTTCCTCACACTCATGATTAGGTGACTAGGGACCTCTTGGCCATAATTCCTTTGTATATCAATCTCAACCATGCACTTCTCATAACTCAAAAGATTTTTTTTAAAGCTTGAAAAGGATTATTTTGGGACATGGCCATGTTGACTAAGAGTATCATGATCTTTCCAAGGCTAATCATAAGGATAGAAGGGTTTATAAGGAAGATGATAGGACTCACAAAGAGGGTAAGGGTGATATTATTGGTAGTAAGGAGGATCATAAGACTAATAAGAGTCAACATATTGTTAGTGGTAAGGAACATAGGGCTATTATGAGTTATGATAGGGCTGATAAGAAGGTTTATGGTAGAATTTGCCTTCATAACCAGCCATTAGAATTTATAAGGAAAATGAAAAATAATGTGAACTATCCACAACAAGATGTCCTTAACCTTAAGAGGAGATATTTTGATGAATTTTGACATGAGATTCTGATAAAAAATTAGCCACTAAATACTTGAAGTTGATTGATATTAACCAATGCTAATGGAATTTTCTCAAATATTCTTGAATCTAGTCCCATAGAGCATGCCAAATTTATTAACACTCCAAACTACACCCTAGGAGAAGATTGTTCAAACCTCTACAAGTTTGGGGTAACATGGTATTAGCCCAAGACTATGGGTAACTTATGGATGGGATAAACCTATAGTTTATGGGGATATCTCCCCTGGTGCATCCATTATGGCTCAATTCTTAAACCTACTAACATTTTGGGGTGAAAAGGGGTAGTTAAATGCATAAAAAAACCTAATGCTACTAGGGGTGATGCACTAATATGATGTATCCACTCTAACTGACATTTAACAGTGCTAATTAATAATAGATGAATTATACCACTCTCTTAAATGATTTTGGGAATAAATATTTCATGTGAATGTTATGATGGATGTCTAAAACTTGAAGGTAATGTATAAGAGACCTATTCAAGACACTCTCAACCAGATTACACTTCAAACACATATACTATTACTTTTGCACATCACATGACCTACATAAGATAATATACTAGTAACTAGGTGAGCCAAGGACCTATAAATGGAGATAATCCTACCACATATTCAAATCAAACAAGCATATCACACTAAGACAATATCAAATAAGCTAAAACAATCCTTGTATTAGCTTAAAAGGTCTACAAGGTATAAACTTAGGTAGAGTTTCCTCATACCCAACTAATGGATCCATATAATGGCCTTTAGGCATCATTTTTATAGGATAAGAGAATGTCAGAGAATGGAAATTTTGGCATGAAATTATGGAGGAGAGGTCATGATGGCCCTCCTTTACTCCAATAAATTGTCCCTTTGTGCATGTTGACTAGGCTTGGAAACCATCCCATCCTTCATAATGGCCATGATAAGTGTGCCTACTTGCATTCATGATGATGTTACATGACTTTTATGACCTACATTGACTCATATATCAACCCCTCTATGCCCAAAATCATCTTCTTTGATTGGCCCAGTAGATCTACTTAGAACTAGGCCTAGTAACTTAGTGCTTGTTGCTTGGTTAGCCATGGGGCTGATTATTACTCTAAGAATTTGGTGAATATGTATGTTTTAGTTTTTAAAAAGTGATTCACACCATGACATATGCCTTTATAATAGTACATACTTGTAGCCTTAGATTATTTTGGTGTCTAGGTCATCTCATACTAGAACTTGCAGACTATCCATTTAGTGTAGACCTATTTTCTAGACATAATTATGAACCTTTTATAACTTGAGAGGCTAGAAGACATCTCCTAATACCTTTCCCAATAATCTTTAATATTTGACCAAGATTTTTACCCTATTTTCATCACTAAACTCTATAAAAACAATGTTTTTAGCGGGTCTATTTAACTATATGTATAGACCAATACAATGGATGGGACCTCTTCAGAGTGGAAAATGAGTTTCAAGATTCTCTATGATAAATTCAAGGCGTTTTAGTGCATTATCTTCAATTTTTCTTCAATTGGGTCTCTATTAGGGTTTATGCAGGGTTTTAGTGTCCTATCATCTTAACAATAGTTCATAAAGTAAAAGCCTTAAACCCAAAAATTATGGCCATGGATGTTGATCCTATAGACCCATATAAAACCCTTGAACTTATCATAGTCCCATTCATCTTTTATGATAAGTACCAAGTGAAATTTGGTGGCCTTCAATGTCTTTACAAGCATTATGGCTAGGTTAACAGTCTTAGTGATTGTCCATAGAGTTGGGCTCCTAAATCCCACTCTTTCTTCCATGGATATTTATTTCATAGGGGTCCCCAACTTGACCTAATATAATTGGGTTTTATTCCTCTTACTGGGTTAGATATGAGCATTTGAGTTAATGGTTTGAGATGGTAAATTAGGAGTAGTATAGCTTGAGAAAGGTGATATGATAAAATTGGAATTTTCCTTATCTTTCTCTAAATAAAAAATCCTCTTCAGGGTCTCTAAGATCATCATTAACATTTTTATGTCCTTAATTCTACTATTGGGATCTGGATATGCCACAAGGTTGAGGTAGGGTCTTGAGGCCTTAAGGTTGGTTTTAAGCCTAAAAGGCCTAAACTAAGTCTTTATAGATTTGAGTGATTTGGAGATGATTATGTTTCTTTAATATCACTATATCACCTTTACCTATCTAATTTACATCCTCTATACTTTCCATCATATTCCCAAACCACCATCTCTGCACACTTGGCTTGTAGGTCTACCTTAAGTGTTCATCATTGTTCATGCCAAGTGCTTGATCCAATTATGTTAGAGACCTAAGGTAGGATCTTCTCCCCCTACTATTTATGGAGTTGCGAACTTGTGAAAAATATTCTAGGGTCTAAAAAAACCTTTTTATTTTGACTTTCATCTCAATTTTGATCTTCATACCTCTCATATGTTGCTTAGGGTTTATGAGTAACCCTGGCAGTCAACCATATAGGGTTAACTCTTGGTTATTCCTTTAAATTATTTGAGTTTAGACCCCATTTACCATCAATTACATTATAAATTATATCCTCTAATACTTATGCATGCCTATTTAGGCCTATTAGTCTTAATTATGCCATCAAGGCCCTTTTTCTCTAGAAGACTAGAGTGTTAAATGGGAAACACTGTGAACTCTTATAGGACAATTCTAACACTTATAATCCCCTTTTTCACTTTAATTCTAGTATGGTTCTAAAACTTTCACCCCTTACCAAAGATATACCTATAGGTGTATAATTGGTGTGTATACGAGAAGAAAAGATGTCATCTTTCATTACACTTTGAAACTTAATCAATGATTGTATCATGACCTACAATCCATTTATACCTTTTACATACCTTATAGATCCTCATTCATCCCACATACATTCTAAAAAAGTCAACTTCTATGCCTAGGTCTACACTACCTATTTTAAGCCTAATAGGCCTAATTTAGGCCTTAAACTCTTTTTGTCCATCTTAGAGGAATAAATCATTCATTTTATATTGATGATATTAAGATAACAAGTCATATACCCTATTTTTCTCTTCTACACCTCATCCCTATACAGGTTTGGACATACTTTAGCTCTTCCTTCCCTAGACTGTGTAGGTGTATTAGAGAGGTAATTTGGTGGTTCATTATTTCCTTGAGCCAAAAACATGTTTATGACCATTTATTACTCTTATTAGCCACTAGATATTCTTAACCATATTAATACCCTCAGTGTTCCTCCAACCCTGCAATCACAGTCTTATTTCTATTAAAATCTTGACTTAGCCAATCTTTTTAAGGTGAATTTATGGTTGATCTTGGTTGAAACTTGATATCTATATATCCCATGTTTTGTAATATGTCCCTATGACTCCTTAAGACTCTCCAATGCTTCTATATACCCCATTCTAATCATCAACACTCTATTTGATTGGTTTGCCTAAATAGGAATGTAGGTGCCTATATGAGGTTTTATCTCTTAAAGGTTTAAGGATGGGAATGGGTCCTAAGTATAGGGTAGTGATGGGCATGAAGGAAAAATCATAGAACATGAATAATATTTTAATTACATGTATGCCTTTAAAATAACTTGATGGTCCTCTACAGATACCCTACACACACTTACAAGGAGACCACTTTACATGAATGATAGTCACCTTGGATATAGGACTTTGAAGGAGTTAGTTGGTTTGATGTCTCAATTTAGTGCTTATTAAATACAATTAAGACCTTAATTTGAATCCAAATAACTCACCATCTAACTTAAAACCACCACAAACTTTCATTTTCATGCCTTGGAGACTCTATAAACTACTTACAACCTATCAATGTGATAATCTTAGAGATTTCCTTGCTCTCTAGACTCACACATGTGAAATAAAGGTTGCAAGTGCCATGGAAGGGCCTTGGGAATTTTTATAAGACATGTATAATCATTAATTTCATTAAAAAACCAAATTTACACTGAAACCATTGGAAAGACAACCCTATGTAAATGAAGAATGCAAATATGGTTATTTGAGTTGTTAATGTTTGTTCATAAAGCATAGGCCATGAATCTATAGTTTAATGAAAATAATGGAAATTTCATGATAACCCCTTCCTCTTCTCAAAATATTGGATCCCCATATTCTCTCTCCTATCTATACCATTCAAAAACCTAACTAGCTTTCTTAAGCTACCTAGGAGCTCAACGGAAGACTAGATCAGTTTTTATCTCTTCTTGGCTTGAAACTCTTGGATTCCTTCACATGGTTTCTAAACTAAGTCCCGCTACATATTTTTGAATTCCTCTGACCATGGCCATATTATATGAATCTGTACAAGACTAAAAGCTCCTGTAACCTACAACTTTTCTACATTTTTTCAAGTTTTAGACCTTGAAATGCCATTGGTGCATAGGAAAATATAAATTATAGGTCAAATAACATTTAAAAACATATGGTATAGGTGGGTAATCTTAAAGGACACATTTTCACACATATGGGGCCCATTTGGTGAATTAAATATGGGTTTGACATTAAAAATGGATCCTTTTATGCACAAAAACACCTTGTTATGACTTATAATGTTCATGAAACCTTTTAAGACCCCTCAAAACAATGTGATATTTTATATAAATGGATTTATAGTTGAAATATTTCTCCAATGGCATTCTTGAATGGTACATTTGATGACCTAGAGGGATAAATAAGGCTTCAAATAAGCTTGAATGAGTATACCATATAGGCTAGCCTTATACACACTCTTAGACTTCATATTAAGACCCAAAAAACGTTTAAACACTCCTATATCATTATAACAAAGGTTCTTTCTCAATAAATAGCTAAAACAAGCTTAAACACTATGATAACTAGAAACCTTAATCCCCCCAAATTACCTTAACTTCTGTTAAGAAATGTTAACTTTTTCTACGAAACCTTAACTTTGTAAAACAAGGTAAAGACCATTATCTAGGCTTAAAAATACATTAACACTTCTCTACTCACTCAAGGACCACCATGATAACTTAGTACATCATCTAAAGACCCAAAATAGGTTATGACATGAGCATATCTCAAACAATGTTTAGTCCATATCATGACATCTCAAATAATGTTAAAATGTTTACAAAAGAAACCAAAAAAGACATCACACTACATGAAGATCACCATGTACAAGCTTGTATGGGTGTCATGGTAAAGTTTTTGATTTTAGGGGTTGAAATTTATCTTGGGAGGCCAAATTGTTAACAACTAGATAGATTATCAATCCTCTTTTTGACCCAAAATATAACATACTAATTGATCATCTCTTTCTTAATGATCACATAGTTAAACCTACACAAAATTTGAACAATGATGGAGATAATCTGGTAGCTTTGTTATGTGATGTCTCTCAGTGTACCATATGACCAAGTTTATAATAGGGTACATAGAAAATCTAGTGTAATTCCACTCCATGTTAAATCATCTCACTCCATCAAGTATCCTCGATAATATTTTTTAGCACTTAGGTAGATAGCATGTCCCAACATGTCCAAGATTTCCTTGTTCATTGATAAAGTATGAAACTACATCTTAAATGCATCTTAAATTTATGTCTCTATCATGGGATGACCTAATGAAACTAGAGATACATGTATATCTTATGAACAATGATGTAGGTGAGACATTCTTGGTAGAATGGGTTTCAAATTACACCAACTACATTAATGTATCTTATGATTCAAATATTCATCCTGGTAAAGTCGAAGTAACCCTATACTGGTGAAGGTTGGGACATAATAAGCTGAGTGGTGGTAATGGTGAAATATAAAATTTGGTTTCATATTGTAATTATGTTACTACTAAGCATAGTTGTATAGATGATATACAAAAGGATATTAATGTTTGCACTAATAATAACATACAAAAAATAATGTGAATAATGATAAAAATATCACTAATCATAGTTATAAGGATAATCATAATTTCTCTAACTCCTACATCATCAATAATATTATTATTAATCACACAAACATGCATAATACTAACACATTCTCACATGACAAAGACATAGTTAATTGGGAAGATAAATTGGTAATTGATTTATTAGGTACTTAATTAAATAAACATACTTTTAATATTCTCAAAAAAGGTTTAGTATTTGTGATTTCCCTATAGTTTTTCCTCATGAAGACTTTATTATAGGCATTAAAAATTTGTTAAAGTGCCTTTCATCAGATATTATAGATGAAGTGAGTCAAGATTGTGCCATATATTTAAGACATGTTTGCCCTCAAATAAGAAATATTACCAAATAAGAATGGAAATATCTTAGGTATTTAAATAATAATAATGATATTATAATTGTCAAGGTAGATAATGGTAACATAACATTAGTCATGAATAGATTAGACTACGACACTAAAATGGAAGTTCACCTTTACAATAGTTGGAATTACCATAAACTAACTTGCAACCCCATGTCGAAAATAGCTAAAAAGGTCACTAAAATCATTAAGGAATATCTGTTAGAAGATTTGATTAATAATAAACTTCTTCCTCAAAAATAATTCACCCCTAGAATCTATGGCACATCAAAAATCCATAAAGCTAGCATACCTCACAGGTCAATCATGGGCACAATTGAATCTCCTACCTACTATCTTATTGTTTTTAGCTTCAAAGTTAAAACCTTTAGTATGGAAAACCTTCTTTTTTGTGAGTCTTTAGATTTTATAAACTTTAACGTGGAAGATTATGAATTATTGGTTAGCTTAAACATAGTATCCCCTTACACCAAGGCTCCAATCAAGAATTCTATTGATATCATTCAAGCCTATACTTGTGAGGAAACAACTAAATTAGTATCCCTTTATCTCAGGTCTAATTTATTATCTTTCAAAGGATTCATGTTTTAAAAAAAAAGGGGGATGGAGATGGGATCCCCTCTCTCTCCAATTGTGGTTAAACTTTACATGTACATTTTATAAGAAATAACTCTCCACTCATTTCTTATAAAACCCAAATGGTGGGAGAGATATGTTGATCACAAAAATTTATATTGGTCAATGGCATGGACACCTTGGAATAATTCAACATTCACCTTAATAGCTTAGTTCTAATTATTCAATTCACTATAAATGTGGAAAAAGAGGGCAACTTAACTTTCTTAGATGTCCTCATTTCATATAGGGGATATGGTTCTTTGGCTCACAAAGTATGCCAAAAAATCATATAGAGAGACATTTATGTTCATGCCACTTTTCACCATCACCTGAACCTAAAATCAAGTATGTAAACAGTTCTATCTACTAGAGCCTTTATATTCTATGATGACAACAATATAGAACAATAATTAGACCATTTAAAATAAATTTTAAATAAAAATGGTTATAAAGTTAAATTTTGAAAGAATTAAAACATGCCAAAGAAGACCACACCAAATAGCTTAAGATGGATGCCTCTACCACTAGTCTCGTTGCATTCTTACCATACATTAAAGGAGTCTCAAATAATATTTCCATGATCTTAAAATTCCAAAACATCCAAACCACCTTCTTACCTATTAACAAACTCATATATTCTTTAAAATTAGTGAAGGACCACACTCAACCTTGGTCAAAAAGTGGGGTGTATAAAATAAAGTATTCCTGCAACATTCCATTTATTGGTGATGGAGATCCATCCAAACTAGAATAAAGGAACACATTATAGACATCATAATAGAGATTTCATAAAATTTGATAGTCGTAGAGCACTCCCTAAAAATAAAACATTCCATTTGTATTGAGAAGATGCATGTTATTACCATAGAAAACCATTATCAAAAATAAAAATTAATGGAATCCATTGAGATCAGTGAAATACCAAAATATTAAAATGATGATTAAATAAGGCTTAATCACATGTGGAAATGTATAATTAATAGGTTTAAAAACATTATTTCCTAAAAAAAAGATCCCTATTTAAATTCATCCTAGCCTTTGGTTTCAAGGTATGGTTGCTTAAACCTTAGCAAGCTCTAAGTTAATATTAAAATTTTATTAGTTAAGTAAAATACCAATCCTATTAAGCTTTTAATAATCCTCTTGTTTCACTTTGTCTTCTCATTCCTTTTGTCATATAGCTCTTTATGATGCTACACAAAACCAAGGTGGCCATTTGCAACATTTATTCTTATTTTCACCATTATTTTCTATAATGTTCCTTCCATTGTTGGCCATTTAACATCTCTACAAAAAAAAAATATAAGGAAAATAGCCTAAATTTCCATTCATGAGCATTTCTTGATGATGAATCATAGATAGTGATTCTAAATGCATCAATTAAAATCATACACATAGTTACAATCTTAGAAATCACATACTCAATCTATTTTGACTACCCATAATGAAATGAAAGATAAGATGGATGCACTATAAAATTAGATGGATGGCCAAGGCTTTATATTGGTGTAAATAAGGGATCTTAGGTATTTCTGAGATACCCGTGAGGTATTTGGAAACTAAATTCTATGTTTAAATCTATACTATGCATATGAGTATCAGATTAAAATACCTCACACCATGAAGTTTGTAATATAACACTGTGTATCCCTTACGAATAGTAGCTAAGTTGTTTTAAAAATATCAAGAGATGATTTCTAAAATAAGCAAAAAATTAAAAAATTAAGATACAATAAAGTGAAATGTTTTGGTGTAAGAATAAAAAAATATATTTGATAAACTTATAATTTAAACTAAAACCTTAGGCCACAAAATATTCAAACAACAATAAGTGATAAATTAATGCACAAGAAAAAACTAAATTGTAAGAGATATATGTAGTATTTAAAGAAATTAG
Organism: Torreya grandis; assembly: GCA_037957365.1. Lineage (NCBI taxonomy): Eukaryota > Viridiplantae > Streptophyta > Pinopsida > Cupressales > Taxaceae > Torreya > Torreya grandis. The sequence continues at coordinate 505,290 of JARHVA010004322.1, read as the reverse complement.
GAAAGGTTATTGCATAAAAATAGTCAATTTATAGACCCATAAATTATTTTGAAAATAAAAGTATTATTTATGTTTAACCCTAAAATGATCTATATTGGGGTTATCTATATGTTAAATGGGTATGTATAAATGAAATGGCACAAGGCTGATAATCATATCTATAGTAGGCAAAGTAGATGGCCAACTCAAATATAAGCAAACACTAAATTTATTATTTTAATATAGTCTAAATATGCAAAGTAAAACTATGTTAGATATAGAAATTACAAATAAGTGATGTAATTATATTTTTATAATGCTAATATATTTTTAGATATAGAACAGGTAGAAATCAAGTGGGAAGGAGATTCTAAAACAATCATCATATTTTAGCTCTGATGCTTCTGGATTTCTAGATAGTAATGTTAGTCTAGGATGGTTGTATTGACTCTACTATCTAGGTTTGATTATAATGTCATATATGGAATACCTATTAAAATATGATGCAACCACTTATATGCTTTTGGTTTTTACTTCTCCTTCACTCTAGTGCATTCAGATATGGGTCATGGATTATCGTTCCTTGTTAAATGGAAACACCACAATTTTCCATCTTCAATATAACCTTGGGGAAAATGGGTTAGTGTAAACAAAGCTTTGAGCTACCCCAAAAATACTATTTTTAGTGGGCACTACCTACATATCCAATACTTTAAAGAGGGCCTCAAATTAATGTAGTTTAACCCTATGTGTTGGCTGATGTATGAATCATACAATATGTGTAAAATAATTACAACAATGACCTAGTTTTTAACTTAGAAAATCAGGCTCTTAGGTTACTCCTTTATTACTTCAAACATGTATATGTGTTGTACATATGACTGGTATGTAAATAGGAAGCTTTGATCAGTTAAATCCTTGTTAGAGTGTTTTTGATAAGTTGCCTTGGTCACTTTGGTCTTTTCTAGGTGAGGAATGAATGATGGTTCATATTGTATTTATATCAATCCTTTTAAATTTATAACTTGATTTAAAGGACTTAGGCTAACCATTAAGATAGATTTAATATTAAAATTGGATGACATTAGGGCACTGGACACTTGTGTTGGGATAGGACATTAATGTTGACACTACTATATGTTTCATATATTAGTTTTCAGTGAGCAAGAAAATTGGTGCATGTAATGAACTAACATATATGGAAGATAAGTATATTTTAAGCATTATGGATAAGATAGAAGACCTAGGTCATCAACATAAGACTGGTTAGAATAAGAGTTATAGGTGAAGGGACACAAAGATAGAGTAAATGCAAAACTTGTAGAAGCGGAAAAAGGTGGAGAACTGAGAAGAATAGCTAAAGTCTAAGTTTTCCAAGTGTACAATACTAAGGTGATATATAAATATAAATATCACTTATATTTTCACCCCATTTAATCTAGTAATGAAATTTATAGTATAAATAAAATAAATATGTACTTGGGTGTGTGACATACATTGTCTTTGTGTGTGGCCAACTTGAATGTTTTTTCTGGTGATGAGCCTACAACCAAGAGCATGTTATAGTATAAAATCAATTCATATAATCTAGGTTTAAATAACTTGAAATTAATTGAAATTGAAAGAGCATGGTTAAGGAGTACACCTATGTGTCAATGTAGCCACTTGCCTATTAGCAAGTTGTTTTGAAAAATATGTATCATTGTAAGGCTCTAAAACTAAGATTAGGAAAAATATAGATAAATATTTAAAGTGCATATATCTAAGGACATGGAGAGATAAATAGAGATATTGGAAGGTACATGCCCCCAACTTTGGATAAAAAGTGAGTTTCCACCTAGAAGTTGAGATTAGCTCAACTATGCAACCCAATGATACTTATAACTTGGTGAGGTTGGATGATCAAGTCCAACATAAAATCTTGTAAAAATTTAGTCATTTTATCACCTCAACCTTCCCAAAATGTGACCCAATGACTGTATTAGATTGGCTTAATAAAAGTCCATAAAATTATGTGGGCTATTATTACAAAAAATTATGTGATATGGTAACAGTCCATAAAAGAATTTCAAAATATAAAATTGATTTAGATTTTATTATATTAGTCACATGATACATAACATATTAACCTTAGATATGTCTCATGTTGTAATTATGTATATAATAATTCTTCCACAACTATGAATCTAAATCATATAACAGTATGTTTTGGTCAATTCAGATAATTGTGTAAATGTGAATAACATGCTTCCAAAGCATGCCCCCACTATATATAGAGAAATATGAAAACTAATATAGGTACTAATGTAGATAACATGTTCCAAAACATACACCCATTGTATATTGTATATGTTGAATATTAAATAGGTGTTGATAACATGCTCCCAAAGCATTCCTCCATTGAGTCTAAGAATTTATATAAGTACCATATATTGAATGAAAGTAGAGAACATGATTCCAAATCATGCCTCCATTGAATCTAAAAACTATGCCAAGTGTCAATAACATGCCTTTATGACATTCCCCACTTTGAGGTGAGGGAAAGATAGGAACTGGTAGTTACCTTACCTCAAAAGGATAAGAGAACTATATAATGTTTGAATGTAACCATGTAACATATAAAAGGGAACATGTCTAAGTAAATATATCATTGAAGCACATGTGATCAATATGAATATAATAGAAGATATTAGTATCATTTTATTATGATCAAAACCAAAAAAATACACTAATAAAAATAACACCTTTAGCCTAGACACTCAAAGAGTAAGAGAGCAATACAAATAACTATAAATAAAAGACAAAAACCCATTATTTACCTTCCTTAAGATAAAGAGTTATATGTTGTCCATGGATGGATGTGATTGATTGTGTGATCAAATAATATTTTGCAATGGTGCTCTTTGCACCACCTCTCCTTGTCACATTGGTAATTTTGGGCTTAGATTTAGCTTTGGCATGGATCCCTCAATAAATGATAATTATAACACTATAAATAAAGGCTCCTTTAATGAATTTTTGCATCATAAAATTATACCAAAAAATCTTGTTGAATAATGGGTGAATCCTTGTATTTATAGCCTTCCAAACTAACTTTAACCCAAGTATAGTTAGGTTAGAGTTAATTATGATTAAGTTTAGATTAACTCTAGTTGAGTTAAGGAGGGGACAAATAATTAATATTTGGGATAAAGATACCATTTATTAAGCATAACTCTCCATTTATGAATTTAAGGCTTTAGGGAAGATATTTTTAATTGCTTGACTTTATGCATGATGACATCATCATGACCTCATTTTTATTGAAATTTTCATTTTACAAAATTCATTTTCAATAATTACACATGGAAATTTTACTTAATAATTTTATTTTATTTGCTTAGTTAATTAATTTTGCTTAACATTTTTACACTTTGAAAATTGTTCATTTTCCCCACTTAATGGGTCCAAAATCTAAACTATCAATTTTCTAGGTCTCAAGTTGATTGTTATCAGTCTGGATTACACCCTTGAGGTAGTGATTTTTCAAACCTACCTCATCTAGTTGATACAATAGGATCACCTCTAGGTGTGGGTATCCTATTTGGTTAGGTGAACCTCTAGTTTTGGGGCTAACTCCCTCCCTTGATGCATCATCTATTGGCTCAATTTCTAAACCTACTAACTTGTTGATGAAAAGGGGTAAAAATATGTATGAAACAAAACCTAAAATAAGGGAGGTGATATACCAACAATGTTTTTGTCCACTATAGCTGACCTTTAAACAACACTTGTGAATCAAGAAAGGACTAGTGATTAAATTAATATTTCCTAGATATTATTAAGCATCGATATTTCACATGGATTTTATGTTAATTGGATGAAAATTTAGGATGATGAATGAAAGTTCTATAGTCATGACATTGCTAATCAGATTATACTTCAAACACAGTCACCAACACTTATACGCACCATAGACCTATTTAAGACAATATCCTATCAACTAGGTGAGAACATGAACCTATAAAGGAATATGAGACATAACACTTATGCAAATAAACAAGTACGAAACACACTAAGATAGCATGTAGAATCTAAATAATCCTTATAGTCATTCAAAAGGTTTACAAGGTATAATTTGGGTAAAGTTTATTTATACCTAGTTATGGGATGCATATAATGGAACTTTAGCCTCAATTTATAGAAAAAAGAGGGAAGAGGAGGAATAATTTGGTATGTTAGTGGGTAGAATAGGTCATTATGACTTATTCACTCAATCATTAGTTATAAGTAGCTTCACAACTCCTCCCATGTATTTCCTTGACTGCATAATGGCCTTTAATGAGAGTATGGCATAGAAAATGGTCTAATAGAGGCTCCTTAAGTCTTGGTCAACCCCATTAAAATCATGGTCACATCAACTTGGTCAATTACTTCCCATCTTTGTATTTATAACAGTGGTGTTATGGTCTAATTATATTCTATGAAACATTAAGTATCCCACCTCTATCTAACATGTCATAAGGATTGAAAACCTTTCCCAACCTTCATAATAGACATCAAATGTGAAAAATAACCTCCATGAGGTGGTTAAAAATATGTTTATGATTCCATATTTACTCCCTTAATATCCCTCTATGCCAATAGACATTTCCCTTAGTTGTCTAAATAGGCCTACTAGGCAACTAGGCCTAGTCACTTGGTGTTAGCTGATTGGATGGCCATGAGACTTACATAGAACCTTTAAAATATTTAATTGATCATTTTTTATGTCTAATAAATCATCTCAAATAATGACATGTCTTTAAAATAGTGCACACCTATAACTGTTACTCATTTGGGTGACTAGGTCACCTCTCACTAACACTTCTAGACTACCTCATTAGTCCAGGCATGTAAAAGCATTTTAAAGAGTAATATATATTATTTTTTGGTATAATAGGTTTTAATACACCTCATAATATATTATTTAATTATTTTAAACTATTCATATAACTCTATACCTTGGATTTATCACTAATTATTACAAAATAATAAGGTTATGGTACATCTATATAGTTGTATATATAAACTAATGCCATGAGTAGGGCCTCTTCAGAGTAAAAGATGTGTTTCATGTGTATCATAAGTCAAAATAGGGCATTTGAATGAAGATTTATCAATATATTTCCCATCAAGCTTCTATTAGGGTTTTAGAGAGGTTTAAGGAGGTTTAGACTCTTAACAATGGTTCATAAAGGTTATGGCTTCAACCTATGAACTAATGAAAATAAATTATATTATACAAGGACCCTCAACTTTCCCCATGTACTCATAAATCCATGAAAATATTCCATATAGTTTTGAGCATAAGAAGGTGCTCCTCAGGTGACTATTTTGCATTATGTGCACTCTTAAGGCAATTTTAGGCCAAAATGGCCAATTTTGAACTCTCCTTTGCAAACCAACACTTACTATACTTCTAAAACTCCCTTATATAAAATTCCATGTTGGTTTTAGGTCTTATTCAATATTTTATTATCCTCTAACTTTAGGCTTTAGGTATTAATGCTTTGAGAAGGTTATTAGGCCAATAAACCTAATGATAGGGTTGATATGTTTTTGTCCTTAAAGGGAGTTATCTAATCACTTAGAAACCTCTTAGAGAATGTAACCTACCACTTAGGGGCATTGTATCATTTGTGTTGGATTGGTTAGGCCAATTTCTTCTTCCTTCACAATGTACATAGTCAACTAACTAGGCATTTAAGCATAGACGTAAATGATCATCAAATGTGGAGACCCCTATAGGTGGTAATTGTGTAGTATTACTAACCTATTGATATCCTTTACCCTTTATAATTATGAAAAACATGTATATTTTATCCAATTTCTTACACATAGGCTTGTAAAAGTCCTCTTTAAGACCAATTTATACACCATACAATCTATGCATGGAAACTAGTGGTTCATTTGGGTGATCATGAAACTTGAGAAGACCATCATAACCATTTCAACACTCAAATACCTCATTATAAGTCATGAGATGGAAAAATTATTTCATCAGTCCCTTATCAAGGTTTAGGAAGGGTTTTAGTGGCTTACTATCTTAAAGATGCTTCATAGAGTATAAGCCTTAGATTGTAAACTTATTTCCATGGATGTTGATAGAATGGACCCCCTCTAAAATCCCTAATATATCTTGGTCCCATTCACCTTGTATGGTGAGATCTAAGTGAAATTTTCTCACACCCTAAACCCTAAACCCTAAACACTTTGCTCACACTTGTAGTGGAGATCAAACTACACAAGCAACCCCACTTGAAGACAAGATATTGAAAGACTTGAAAGTTCATTGATGACTCCATTATGCTAGGGAGGCAAAGAAGACATAAATGGTTTAAATAAACCCATAATCCAAACTCAAACCCCTAATCCCTTCCATATTTATTCATTTAAGGCTCTTCATAATCAAGAAACTATTACCTACAACTTGTAACTTGTGCCAACATGAAGACTTATTACTCCCATGAGCTCACACATCTAAAATAGGGGTGTAAAATTAAGTTTCATGACCTTAAGACTTATATAATACATATGCAATCACAATTTTCATCAACCAAGTTATAATTGCACTAAAACCATTCAAGGATTAACCTTGTGTAGATGTAGAAGACAACTTTGGTTGCATAAGTTCTTAATGTTTGTTCATAAAACATGGGTCATTGATAAGAAGACTAATGCCAAGGATTAAATTTAATTAGACCCCATTTCTCTATCTTAGAGCTTGGGTCACTATTCTCTCTCTCTCTTTTGTACTAATCAAAAACCTAGAAGGCTATCCAAGGCATCCAAGAAGAGCGATGGAGAGAAGGGGCTAATTTTTTACCTTTTTGACTCTGAAACTTAGGGATTCTCTTATTTGATGCCTACAATGATTTCCCCCTAAATATTCCTAACCTATTTTGACCATGACCATATTGTATGGGTCCATTAAAGCCTAAAAACACCACTTTCCAACATTTTCTCAGGTTTGGGATATCAAAATGCTATTAGTGGGTAGGAGGGAAAATAGGTATAAAAAATGTGTTCAAAATTAGGAGTAGAGGTGAAGGGAAGGTGAAAATTCATTCTTTCACACATGTGAGCCCCCTTAGTGGTGAATAAAAGTATTTAATTTTTTAAAAGAAGACCCTTTTTCATATGAAACCACTTTATTATTGTATTATAATAATAATGAGACCCCTTTGAATGCATTTTACCTTTGATAATGCTTTAATTGTGTCCTAAGTGTCACAATAATGTTATTCCCATGGGGTGAATACCCATTAAAGGCAATATACATGATCCCAAGTGAAATTTCAATTGGAAGTTACCTTAATATTTACTAAAAGACCTAAAAACATGCTAAGGATTTAAATAAGGTCCTCACATTATCTTTATACCAAATCTAATCCTTTGGTTTTGCCATATCTTGTAGGTTATCAACATATTTAGATGGATTCACAATAAACCATGAGCTAAAACATTTGAGTTATCTTTAATATGAGTGATTTTAGATCATTAGGACCACCTCAATACTTGTTATGTACTCTTATACATCACTAGCATAAAATGAAAACTTGACACAAGCTCAAATAAGGTAATAAGATGACCACCATGACATTCCTTAACATAAGTACACCACTTAAATCTATTTCTTCTAACGTGATGACAAGTGACCCCTCCTTGAATTACCCTAATACTTTAAAAGACACAAGAAGGTTACCAAGACTAGGCTTAGGTGTTCATTGGGCATAGGTTGACCCTTTCTATGCCCAAGGGAAGAAGGAAGTGAACATCATTGGTGAATTTGAAGGGTTGGCTTGCTTGTTAGTCAAGAGGACCTAGAATTTGTTGCATAATAATAATGACTTGGATGAGACACCTTTTAGACTGGGCTGACATTTCATGTTTAATACCTTGAAAACCTTAAGGAATAAAACATCCCTATAAGACACACAACAATAAAGAAACAAGATAACCTAACAAGCAAGTGACAAATCATATGCCACAACACTTGGAAGAAAAGAGACCTAAACTAGTATGTATGATGATATTATGTGCTTCATTGTGCTCCTTATAGCTGGTAATAATGTAATGTCCACTCTATAGGCTATCAAAATTTGAGTGTTTACCTAGTTTATCATGGTCTTCATCACACTTGAGTATAATATCACCTTATTAGAAGGTTCTTTAAGAATATATCTTGTCAAATTACCTATTTAATTGATCTTGATGGGACCACATGCAATTTATAGCATCATCTCTTGTCTCTTCCAACTCTCTTATTTCATTCATCCTTACATATATGGCATCATTCTCCATTATTTTAAGTTGATGTGTGAGTTCCAAGGATGGTAGTTAAAGTGATATAGGTAACCATGCCTCTTTTCCATAGATAAAAAGGTATGATGAATCACTAGTAGATCTCTTAGGAGTGATCCTATCTTCTCACAAGGATGTCCTTAGTTTGGTATGCCACTCCCTCTGATTATCATCCATAGTTATCCTTATGATTATTATTAGGTTTTTGTTGGTAGACTCTACAAGTCCATTTCTCTATGGATAGTAGTTTAAGGAAGTGTTGAGGTAGATGCCATGGTTAAGAGCCCATTCACTCACCCTTTCATTACTAATATATAGTCCATTATTTGATATGATGGTGGAGGGGATCCCAGATCTAGTTATTTGGTTGTTATAAAACTCCAAAACCAAACTCTCATTTGCCTCTTTAAGGGTTACTAACTCCACCCACCTAGTGAAAAAATATATAGTAGTCAATAGCCACTTGTGTCCTATACTAGATGGAGGGTGAATCATGCTTAGAAATTCTAGGCCCCACTACATGAAGGGTTGTTCTACCTGGATAGGTTTGATGGTTAAGGAAACTAGTCTTTGCTTCCTAGTGAACATGGCACACTTTTGGCATCTTATAACCAAAACATGGGAGTCATTGAAAAATCTTGCATAAAATTAGCCTACTCTTATTATCTTTGTTTTTTTAATCTTGGATATAAAGTGCCCTCCTAGATGCCCATCATGAAACTAATCTAGGAGCTTATCAACTTGATTAGCATCTACACACCTTAAGAGCATGCCATCAAGATCCTTTTTAAATATAACTTCATCAATTAATAAATAAGCTATTGATTCATCTTATAATACATTCTTCTTGTCCTATGTAGTCTTATAGTATTTTCTCCTATTTGGAGGAATCTTACCATATCTTGAGTCCAGTTAGCATAGGGTGTAAGTGTATGTGAAGCTACTTCATGATCATTTTGCATTGCTAAAACCATGTTTATCCTTCTTCACTTCTATTTTTAATTTCTCAAACATTCCTCTACCCCTTACCAACTTTGTAACCTTCACTTCTATGTCAAATTCCATGCATATGTCAAATTCCATGCATTTGGTACCCAGGCTACTCTCTTTTCACTCAAGTCCCAGTTAAGATTGAAGTCATTGATGCTAGGGTGAACCACCATGGCATATATCCTATTTTTGGGCACCATGTGTCTAAAATTTTTAATACCTCTCATGAATCCAAGGACATTCATTCCAAAAATGTATACCTTTCTTCATATCCCTCTAAGGCTTGACTAAATAAAGTTATGGGCTACTCAAGAAACTCACTATTTTTTTGCATTATCATGGTTGAAATAGTGTCATTAGTTGAGAAGGTATAAAAAAATATGTCCCTTGAGAAATCAAGGTTTATGAGACTGAGTTATTAAGAAATGGACTATTTAATGGCTTCAAAGCTTCTCTTTCCTTCTTTAGTCCATTTGAATTTCTTATGTTGTTTTAGCATGAAAGTTAGAGGCCTTACCAAATCATCAAACCCAGGGATAAACCTCCTAATAAAGTTTATTTTGTCTTAAAAAACTCTAGAGTCCCTTCTTGTCTTTGGGTAATGACAGAGCAATTATTTCATTTATCCTCTTCGGGTATATAGAAAGTCCTTCTTTTGATCAATGTGGCCTAAAAGTCTACCTTTATGAACTATAAAAATACGGCTTTTGATATTCAAAGTGACCCTATAATACCTACACCTATCAAATATTAGCCTTAGGTGTGTCAAGTGGTCTTGAACATCCTTAGAAAAGACTATGATGTCATCAAGGAAGATGAGTACCATCTCATTGATGAGCCCTTGGAAGGCTAAATCCATTGCCCTTTAGAAAGTGGCCCCTACATTAGATAGGCCAAAGGGAATCTTCTTGTGTAAGCATAAGTTCCCCACTTAGCTGTGAAGGAATTATTGTGTTGGCCATCCTCCTGCACCAACACTTGATTTTATCTCGAGTATCCATCAGGTAAGGAGAAATGTTGTGAACCAATAACCTTTTAGATAATTTGATCCATGGATGGCAAGGGGTAGTGGTCTCTCAATGACACCTTGTTGAGATCCCTAAAGTCTACACATAACCTTATATCCCCATTATTCTTTCTTACTATATAAATACTATCCACCCATGAAGAGTGCTTGATGGGGAATCAAATGTTAGACTCAATGAGCTTAGTCAACTCTTTCTTCATGAGGAGTTCAATCTTAGAGTTGACTATTCTTTATTTTTGTCTTATAGGCTTAGCACTTCCCTAAAATTCTATAATATGATGGGATAAACTAGGTTCAAACCCATTCAAACCATTTTAATCCCAAATAAATCTATTTTCAAATTCTTGACACCACTCTATGAAGGTTACCTTTTCTTCCTTTATGTTTTCTTTACCTAGTTTAAGTAGCCTATCCCTAAAGATGGTGACATTCTTATAGTGTTCCTCCATGGTAGACATGATAACCTTATCCTTCCTTGACTGATCATTCTCATTCAAGATTTTTTCCAGGGTCACTAATCCCTTAGGTAGTTTATTTTTTCTCTATTGAACAATCTGGTCACCATATTATTGTTCAAGTTTGCCTTGGTTTCTTGAGCATAATATTGCCTCTTACTAGAAGAAACATGTTATTTGCTTATCATTTTAAAATACCTACTATCTAACCTCGTTATCATTCATTGAAGCTCTACAAACTACCTTGATTTATGATTGATCTTTCATGTCCTTGACTCCACTTAGAATGTCATACTATGCTCCTATATCTGCTAGAATATTTGCATGTTGATTGGCCTCTCTTAGGATTGAATAGTTGTCAAAGGACTCAAAGTCTTCTAAGAGACCCTATGATTTTATGCCTTCAAGAGTGGATTATTAACTAAATTCTACCCTCTCACCTAATGTACTACCAACTTAGTGTCTCCCATGTCTTATAGTAGCTTAATACCTCTCTTTTTTGCCCATTGAAGACCATGAATGAGGGCTAATACTCTATTGTATTGCATTTGAAGTTGAATTGGAACATCATGGTATAAAAGTATATTTGCTTATAAGTATATACAAGCATGACTCCTACCCCACTTCCATTCTTTAAACTAGATACATTAAACAATAAACTCCACACTCCATCATTATCTTGGCTTGGGTTATTAAGGGATGGTATGATATCCTCCTCCTCTTGCATACAATATATACCCAATTCTACTTATTTAATGCTCTTATATGAATTATATCCATGGTTATCTACCTCCCACTCATCAAGAAGTAAGTCTTGTTGGTTGAATATTTTTTCTATCAGGGTACTAATAAAAAAAATAAGTCTGATCAGCCAAAGTAGGAAGATTAGTCATCCAAATGTGTAAGTTTATCACATCAGAAGGAGACTGCTCTCTCCTCTCATCAAGGGGAGGTTCCCTATGGATATGTTATATATATGTATAAATAGAAAATAATACTCAAGGATAGGACAAGCCATCCATCTCTCTTTCTTCAGAGATGATGTGTACAAAACAAAGGAAAAACTCAAGGGAAATGACAGACAACACTCCTCTTCTTTCAAAAGAACTATTCAACCAGCCACAAGAATCCTCCTGGAAATAAAAGTAGAATGTAACTGAGGGTATGGTAACTAGAAAATTGACACACAACACAAAGTCTCTACCTGAAATGCTCAAGAGTAATATATGAAGGACAATGAGGGTACAAAGTCTTCTCAAAGTCCTTTACACAACAATGAAAAGAAAACACACTAAAGGCAGCTATGCGGGCACAAAGTCTCTCCATAGTTGATTCTTCAGGACACCTTCCTAACTAATTTACCTAATCCTACTTGTTAAATTAATGGAATAGAAAGTATATCAAGGAAAAAGACATAAGAACAATTTCCTCAACAATAAAGATATCATAGCACAAAGTCTAAAAAAATCCCTTGCTTTCTTATTCTAGTAACAAAATATGATTAACAGACTGAGCACAAAGTCTCAATGATGCCTCTCAATTTGGGTAGAGTTTCATTTAGATTGTCAAAAAAGAGATGCATTTACAATGAAAAAAGGTCCCTTATATAGCCACTTCAAGAAGGAATCAGGAACAGTAATACATCATGATGCATTGGGAACTGTTAAGAAGACAAGCTAGAACTTTAGGGCATTTTACCCATTTGATCTTCTCAATGTAGTTAAACAATCCATGCAATTGAAAGATTGTAACTTTCAATGTCCATCTGGCAATCTGATCTTGTCTCCATCATTCCTCCTTTTTTGGTTAATTAAATCTAGCCTTGGATTCATTCTTTGTTATGTCTTTCCTCACTTTCAGCTAGTTTTGGTCTTGAATTCTGGGAATGCATTTGAGTCTATAAATTCAAAGGATCAACGGCTATTTCATGGACATTAAAATTAACATTTATATGCCTGACAATGTGCTCTCAATGGCTAGTTTACTATCTTGAATTTGACATTTTTGGGTGCATCACCCCTTGGTCCTCTTTCATCTTTCGGCTTTACCCTTTCGGGTCTTAAGAAATGATCCTTTAATGGGTCAGAAAGAACCCTTTACTTTGGCTGTCGAGAGTCCCCCACAAGGGCACCTGCCCTTCGAGGTCCTTTGGCATCCCTTTGCCTTGGTAGTTCCTACAAACAAATCCCTAGGATTTCTATTTGAGTCTCCCGTAAACTATCCTTCAGGCAAATTCCCAGGTGTTTTCTCCTGCAGGTAATTTTTGTGGACATTTGTCCCATGGTAAATTTTCCCAGGGAAAATTTTTGTGGACATTAAGTCTGGGGAAAATTCCCCATGAACAAAAAGTCTTTGATTGGTATTCAAATTTCTTGCACCCATAGCCACTTAGAATTCTTTCAGACTTTTTATCTGAAGGAATTCGTTCAGACAAAAGTTTGAAGGAATTAAGTGTTAGCCAATTTTTATATGCCTTAAACAAATCTGAAAGAATTACCTTTTGGCTTCCTTAAAAAATGACCCTTTTGAAGGGTGCTTTTATTGATTAAGTGTCCTCCACAAGGGCACTTGTCCTTCAATAAATTTCATTCTACATTGAACTGCCCCTCTGAAACTTTAGCAATGAACCATTTTATTGAACCAAGATGTTGAACCAATCAGTTGAACTAAAAATGGTTCAAGTCGATAGTTCAATTGGATGAAACAAGCTGATGAACTAAACATTATGAACTTGACTTTGAACTAATCAATTGAACCAAGGCTTTGAACCAAAATGGCTCAAGCCAATGGTTCAATCGAATGAACTGAGTGAATGAACCTGCTGTTGAACCTGTAGACATTGAACCAAAGGATAAACTAAAAGAATGAACCAATTGAGTGAACTAATTGGTTGAACCAAAAGACACTGAGTGAAATAAAGTGTTGAACCACTTGCTTAAATTGAGCCATTGAATTGTTCCTTTTGTTGAACCCACCATTGAACCTTGAACCCATTGAACCTTTGAACCAAAGTGGTTCAATGGTTCAACAGTTCAATGGTTCAAGCCACCTTGATTTGGCCAAGTGTCTTAAAACTGATGAACTAATTGAAGCGATTAAACTTTTGAATCTTGATGAAGTTCTTAACTCTTGCCAAAGACATTGAACTTGTTAAACCTTGAACTCATTGAACCTTTGAACCAAAGTGGTTCAATGGTTCAACGGTTCAATGGTTCAAGTCTCTTTTTGCACTCAAATGCTTGCCGATGGAGATTTTTTATTGAACTGAGGATATAAACCAATCATGGAAAATGACTAAGTGTTTGAAAACTAATTATTTTGACTGAGACTGCCTATAGAAGCCTTTGAACATGTATAAATAAACCTCCTTGTAGAATCTATAGAAATAAAGTCTGTAGAAATCAACATGTAAAACCCATTAAACTTGACCTGTAGAGTCCGTAGATTTTTTGAGAAGCTTGGAAAATGAGGAATTTAAATGTTTAGAACAAATTTTGGAAATGGAAGAGATAATTTTGGTTTGTAAGACCAAAATAGTTCAAATGTTCTCCCAAAAATGATGGCTATTTTTGGGGGACAACAGCTGGCTCCAATTGGGGAACTTATGTCAATTACAAAATGAATTGAAAGGAGTAGAATCTAGAATTTCTAGTGTCTTCATGTGTACCATTGGGCTTCAGAGTCATGCTACCCATAAATGAAAGGCATCAAAAAAGAAAATAAACAAAATAAAATAGAATTAAAATTGTACACATATACATATATACAGAGGCAATGATCGGATACTTCAAGAGTTGAAGTGTTTCAGATGCTGCCCATTGTGAGGTAGAGAAAAGAGTGTGCCATCTTGGTATTTCAATAGAAAGTTGTTTTCACCAATGTACTGATGAATTATAAATGGGCCTCTCCAAAGGAAGTCAAACTTTCCATGCATCCTCTTTGGTTATCTTCTTTTGTCCCACAGCAAGACTTGATCCCCAATCTAGAAATCATGATTTCTGGCCTTCTGATCAAAGAGTTTATTTACCAAACTTTGATGAGTAGTAATTATATCCACCACCATGGTTCTCTATTCCTCTAGCTGAGTCAGGCACATGATTCTTTTGTTAAGAGAACTCTCATATGTCTGATCTTCAATGGCCTTCACCAATTTCAAGGCTGGTAACTCTAAGGTGATTGGTATCTCAGCATTAATACCATAAAGAAGTTGAAAAGGAGACATACCAATTTCCCTCTTTGGTGTGATCTTGTCTACCCACAAAGCATCAACCAATGCTTTATGCCATGTCCTTTGATTATCATCTACTAGCTTTTTGATAATAGTTACCAAATTATTATTGCTGGACTCAGCTTGTCCATTCCCTTGTGGAAAATAATTAGAAGAATGAGAGAGTGTAATTCCATAATAAAAATAGATTTGTGTAATCTCTTGAGAGGTGAAACAAGCTGCATTATTAGTAATAATTTTAAGTGGAACTCCAAACCTAGAAATGATATTCTCTTTGATGAAGTTGCATACAACTTTTGAAGTAACATGCTTAGTTGGGATTACTTCTACCCAATTGGTGAAATAATCAATTGTTGTAAGGACATAATCATGTCCAACACTTGAAGATGGGTTTATTGTCCCAATAAAATCAAGTCCCCATTACTAGAAAGGTTCCTCTATGATTACTAGCTTGAGAGGTAGGGCAGCCAACTTAGGTCTTCCAACAAATTGTTGGCAAAGTTCATATTTTCTCACCCACTTATTTGTATCTTGGAAAAGAGTTAGCCAGTAATACCTAGCTTGAAGAATTTTGTGAGCAGTCACAGGAGCAAAAAAATGTCCTCCACAAGCCAGATTATGGAAAGATTTCAAAAGCTGGGTTTGTTGTTCTTTGTCTACACAGCGAAGGAAAACTCCATCTATGCTTCTCTTGTATAGGCCATTATTCCAAAGGACAAAATTGGTAGCTTTCAACTTGATAGTCCTCCTTTCTTTATAAGACAAATGAGCTGGACATTCATCATAAGTTAGAAAATATCCAATACCTGAGTACCATTCATTGGTAGTGGAGACAAAAAGGACTGTTGGTGTATCTTCCACTTCAGCTACTTCACACTATGTATCTTCTAGCTTATTGTCAGCCATTAATTGGCAAATGCCTTTACCTCTGACCAACATTGTCAGCTTGATATCCAGATCAAATTCTTGGATCCTTGTAATCCAATTATCTCTCTTTATGTCAAACTCCTGCTGAGTTAATATAGACTTGACTATAGTGTCAGGATCTAAGGTAGTAGTATGTGAATTCAGAATATAGAAGCGGAAATGTTTGACTGCTTTTACCAATGCATAGGTGCGCTTCTCTATATTTGAATACTTTATTTCATGGGTTTTGAGAGGGAAACTCATGAAAGAGATGGGGGATTTCATACCTTCTTTGTCTTGTTAAACAATAATCACTAAAAGAGTGTGTTCAAATGCATAGCTGTATATGATGAAATCTTTGTGGTAATCTGGGTAAACCAAGGTCGGGGCATGAGCAATGGCAGTCTTGATATCTTGAAATGTTGATTTGTCTTCTTTAGTCCAGCTGAAAGTAGTCTTCCCTTTCATCATGTTCACAATGTGTCTTATCTTCTTAGCAAATTCAAGAATGAATCTCCGTAAGAAATTCACTTTTCCAAAGAAAGAGTGAACAACATTTTTACTTGTAGGCAAATTCGGCTCTTGAATAGATTTGACTCTGTCTGAGTCAATCTCTATGCCTTCTTTGGACACAATGTGTCCAAAGAGTTTCCCTTCTGTTACTCCAAAAATAGACTTCTTAGGATTCAAGGAAATACCATTCTCGTGGCAGCGCTCTAGCACTTGTTGTAAGTGGCATACATGATCAGATCGATGCTTTGAAAAGACAGTTAAGTCATCAAGATATACCACTATGAATTTGCCAATCTCATCTTTGAAAGTCATGTCCATAGCTCTCTGAAAGGTAACACCAACATTTATTAAGCCAAAAGGCATTTTTTTATATGCAAATGTACCCCAAGGTGTGGTGAATGCAGTCTTGTGTTGGTCAAGTTCACCCACCTCAACTTGATTATAACCTGAGAAGCCATTCAACATTGATCATTGTTAGGATCTTAGAGTACAATTGATTACTTTTGTATAAGAAACTAAACACAGAATTGAAACCAGAAGTAATAAGTAACTAGAAATCAAAAATAATAAATAATAGGAGATACAAGAAACAATACAACAATCTGTATTAAACTCTTCTAGAAGGAAATACAATGAAGAAATCTCTCTCTCCTCCACACCTCAAAAATGTACAATAATTCTCCCTCAAGAGTTATCTCTCTCTCAATCAATTACAATCAACCCTACTTATAATACTGCCCCATGGGTCTCTTAAATAGAATTGAAAGCAAACAATAATTAGAAAAACAAACTCAAGACTAATTTTAGTCTTTACATGCAAACTAATTGTTCTCCTAAAAATAACACTTCTAGAAACATCTAGAAATGCACAGAAGTCAGTGTCAGTCTAAAGATGACTAATGTCAGCCAACCTCTAACTAATGTTGGTTGGTTCTAACTGATGTCGCTGATGCCGATCGACCCCTAACCAATGTCAGTTACTGTGTAAGCCCAACAACCTCCACATTAGCTCATTAGTGAAGCTTTTAGCTCCACAACTCAACAATCTTCCACTTGGAGAGAAATAGTTGCACCTGTACCTATACATCAACATCCTCTAAACATCTCTAGCTTGTTTCACCCTCTTCAAGTTCAATCTTGAAGACCAAAAAAAGTTGAATGAAGATTCAACTTCTCCTTTGTTATCAGTTTTGTTAACATATCAACAGGGTTCTTATCCATATGGATCTTTTCCAACTTCAACTGTCCATCCTCTAATACCTATCTAATGAAGTGGTACCTAAGTTGTATATGTTTGGTTCTTGAATGAAAAGCTGAATTCTTTGCCAAATGAATTGCACTTTGACTATCACTATACAATTTGCAACTCTCTTGCTCCTTTCCCAACTCTTTCATGAATAGAGTCATCCAAATCATTTTCTTGCTAGCCTCTATGACTGCAATGTATTATGCCTCTGTAGTAGACAAGGCAACAACTTTTTACAACTTTGAAATCCAGCTAACCACCGTTCCACCAATAGTGAACACATATCCTATTGTGCTTCTCCTACCATCCAAGTCACCTACCATATCCAAATCTACATACCCATGTAGAGAAGTGTTTGACCCTCCATAGCATAAATGCCTACTGTTGGTCCCTCTCAGATATCTGAGAATCCATTGAACTACTTTCCAGTGTTTTTTTCTTGGATTGGCCATAAACTTGCTGACAACTCCCACTGCTTGGGCAATATCAAGTCTAGTACATACTATTGCATACATCAAGCTCCTAGCTGCTGAAGCATATGGAACTCCACTCATGTACTCAACCTCATCATGTGATTTAGGACACTGTTCTTTGCTCAACTTGAAGTGTCTAGCGATAGGTGTGCTTACCATTTTTGCATCCTACTTATTGAACCTCTCCAACACCTTATTCACATAATCCTCTTGAGACAAAATCAAACTGTGATTTTTCCTGTCTCTCTTAATACTCATGCCAAGGATTTTCTTTGTTGCTCCTAAATCTTTCATGGCAAATGTGTGAGATAATTTTACTTTAAGCTCAGTAATTTCTTACATGTGTGAACCTACAACAAGCATATCATCTACATACAGTAATAGGATAATATAACTACCATTATCCAATCTGTTAAAATAAAAACAATGGTCAAATTGACATTTACTAAAGCCATGCTCTGTCATAAACTTGTCAAACCTTGAATACCATTGTCTTGGAGCTTGCTTAAGACCATAAAAGCTTTTTTTCAACCTGGCCTTATGTCTCATTTGTCCATTCTCTCATTTCTTTAACCTGTATATCTACTTGTTTTTTAGTGCTTTCTTTCCAACTGGCAACTCAACCAAATCCCACGTATGGTTCTCTTTCAAAGAATAAATTTCCTCATTCATGCCATGCTCCCACTATTTCCTAGATTCTACTTGCATTGCCTCATCAAAACTTTATGGTTCTCCACCATCAGTGAGCAATAAGTAGTATAAAGAAGGGGAATAACATCTTTGACCCTATTACTATTTAAAGCACTTGGTCCATGATTGGCATAGGGTAATTGTCTTTCAGAGATGACTGATTCAGATTCTTGAAATCTACACAAATGTGAATTTCACCATTCTTCTTCTTTATAGGGACTATGTTCACAATCAATGTAGAATGATGGATTAGGAAGATAATTCTAGCATTTAACATTTTTTGTATCTCAAACATAATAGTACCTAAAATTTTTGGATTATATTATCTGGATTTTTGCTTGTAGGGTGTTGAATCAGCCTTGAGATGAATGTAATGGCAGATTTCATCAGGTCTGAGAGACTTCAGGTCTTCATAAGAATACGCTAAGACATTAATGTATTGATGGAGCAAAGAGGTGAATTTGAATCTTTTTTCAAGGGTGCAGCACTTACCAATGTTGACCATCTTGGGATTTTCTTTATTGGTCAGATTTACTTGGTCAAATCCCTGAGAGAAATTTGAATCTATTTGTTGTTGTTTGATGAATCTATCATGCTTGTCAAATAGTTTCTCAAGAGAAATCAGGCCTTTAGAAATTTTGTTTCCTTTCAGCTGTAGGAATTCTTCATTCATATCTGAACTAGATTCAAAAATAGATTCAAACTTCTGATATTTGCTGCCTTCAAAATTAGCTGTTCAAAATTGTCTTTTCATTCTAGGAAAGCAATGATCTAATGATCATCATTGAATATTTGCCAATGATCATCATTGTCAAGAACACTTGGTCTATAGACCAGCTCAATGGTATACTTGGCTTCTTTGAAATCTGAATGAGGAATTAAAAGAGTTCCTAAAACAGTAAGTGCATCAGCTCTGTTATTAGACTCTTTGGGTATGGTAGAAATGTTGAAAGCATCAAAAATTTCAATTTAGTCCCAAACCAAGTTATGATAGTGGTGTAACCTCTCATTCTTGGTCTAACATAGATTTCTCACTTGATAGACCATTAATTCAGCATCCCCTTTGGCATGAAGAAACTTGATGCCTCTTTCTTGAGCAGCCTTCATGCCCAGCAATAGAGATTCATACTTAGCTATATTGTTAGTGTTAATAAATTATAATTTATAGGATGAAGGAAACATATCTCCTTGAGGAGATATCAAGACAATACCAACTCCTGTACTAGTAAAGGAATAGCTACCATCAAATTCCAGAGTCCAAATTTCATCAGACATTAACTTTTCTTCAGACTTTCCTTCATTAGAGATGGAGGGCCCTTCTTCATCTATATATAGAAATTAGTTACCCATACTTGTGGATTCAAAAAGGATTTGAGCTTTAGGGGCTGATGTCTGGGTGACTACATACTTTGCTTCCTTTTCAAGGAGTAATTTCTTCATCACGCCTTGGATAGGGATCCTTGCCTCAGATAGATCCATGTTTAGTTTTCCTCCCACCTCCTTACAAAAATTTCATCCAATAAAAATGCCATAAGATGCTGGGATGTCAGCCACCAAGATAGTCATCTTAATCCTCTTGTCTGGAAAGGTTGTGAATGTAAATTGGGCATCTTTGATTTGCCCCAGCAATGGTACTTGCTTATTCTCTATAGAAAAACATCTCCTAAATGTTTTGGTCAGTGTGATACCAAGAGACTCAGTGACTTTAGCAGGCATGACATTATCAGATGTGCCTGAGTCTATTATATAATTACTTAGCTTGTGGCCATTGATTAATAGGGAAACATAGAAGGGTTCTATTTTTTTAGGAGTAGCTGGAGGAGTAATGACCAGATTATTTGGAATAGGCGTGTTCTTTGGAGAATCAAAAATTACTTTTTTAGCCTTTTGTTTTATAGAGATGGAACTAGCTTATTCAGTTGATCTGAATTAGACTACAAGTATTTAAATTCAGACATCTATATTTTTATCTTTTTGACATGATCAATTATGTCAAATGGTTGAATTGAAATAGGTACAGAGAAAGGTACTTTAACTTTCTAAGTTTTAAGAGAGATGGGAGGTAGGCTGGTTTGCAAATTGAGAATAGAAGGTGAAGGTGAAATGGATGTATTTACCTTTTGGGTGATGACTGGATTTTTTGATTGAAAAGGCAGAGTAGTCCCACGTTTAGCAATTGTGATTGTTGGTTGAGGTTGTTCTTCTATCTTCTCTTTATTAGCTTGCTAGGCTGATTAGTTCTTAGATCTGGTAAACACTGCATATGATCCATTTGAAGCCTTTTCTTTGCTTTTGGGTTCATCCTAGTAATTCAAAAAACCAATGTGGGAGTTGCCAATTGATTCTTCTTGATTGTCTTCAATGATATAAGCATCATTTTCTTGATTCAATTCAAGCTAGAAAGAAAAATCTGATTCTACTTCAAGGTATCCCATTGCTAAATTAGTTAGAGGAGCTTTCAGGGCAAGTTTTCCTTATGGGGGAGGAAGGAAATTTTGTTGTCCTTGGTTCCTGGCAACATTACCCTGATATGACTAATTTGGGAATGTCTTTTTGTATGTAGGAGCAAAAGGCATTCCTTGAGCCATTTTCTTCTTAAGGGTAAGCAACTCATTTTCTAATTTTTGCACCATTGGATCTGTGGTGCTTGTAGATGCAAATTTAGAAGATGATGAAGTTTTATTTCTATTTGGATCTCTTCTTATTTTCTCTACTAAGATGAGATCATCTTCTACTTTAGTGGCCAAAAGTTGAGCTACAGCGAGATCTATTTGACCAGCACGTCTCAAGTGAAAATTGACTTCAGGTAGCTGAGAATTAATGAAAAAGTATTTGAGATTCTCAGCTATAGGTCTAGCAATTATAGGGATTCTATTTGTCAATTTTAACTATGAAGTCTCTCATAGGCTCATGAGGCTCTTTTTTCATCTGTGTAAGTTGAGCCAAAAGTGTATGTGCATCTTCTATAGGTTTGAATCTGGCTTCAAACTTAGCTTTAAGAGTATTCCAATCAGTCACAGACTGAGCCTGTAGATGGTAAAACCAATTTGCAGCAGCACCTTGTAGTGTTTCAACAAAAACCCTGACTGCTACATCTTCAAATTCTATTCTAAATACTCCACAAGATATACTGAATGTTGTAATGTGTTCATCAGGATGAACTTTCCCATCACCATAGAATTTAGGGAAATTATTCCTAGAACTACGTGGAAGCTCATGTAGAGGAGGAGTAAGATTGAGAGCGCCAAAAGCATTACCCCAGGGGCCTTGAACTGCCATTATAAGATTTTGAAAAGGAGGGATAACAAATCTCAAAGGGGTAATTATAGGTACAACTTTATCAATAGCAAAAGTAGATACTTCATCTAGTAATGAGGATCTGGCTTTAGTAGGAGGGAAGCTCTTGGTTCGTTGGAGAAGAGATGGCAAAGGAAACAGATCAAAATCACTTTATTGTACCATCTTGAACACAGGATCAATGATACCTTTAGCCCTTTGGCTTCGTTTATACCTTGAATCTACTAGATTGTAAAACAAAAATGGAAAAGAATTGACCTTGCTTTAGTTTGAAGCTTGAGGCTTTAAATTGTGCATTCTTTTCTAGTTAGTGTGGAGGTGAATGGATAGGCTATAAATGGATAATGGGTATTTCCCCAGTGGAGTCGCCAAAAACTATTGGTTGAATATTTTGTCTATCAACGTACTGATAAAAAAATAGGTCTAATCAGCCAAAGTAGGAAGATTAGTCATCCAAATGTGTAAGTTTATCACATCAGAAGGAGACTGCTCCCTCCTCTCATCAAGGGGAGGTTCCCTATGGATATGTTATATATATGTATAAATAGAAAATAATACTCAGGGATAGGACAAACCATCCATCTCTATTTCTTCAGAGATGATGTGTAAAAAACAAAGGAAAAACTAAAGGGAAATGATAGATAGCACTCCTCTTCTTTTAGAAGAACTATTCAGCCAGCCACAAGAATACTCTTGGAAATAAAAGTAGAATGTAACTGAGGGTATGGTAACCAACAAATCGAGACACAGCACAAAGTCTCTACCTGAAATGCTCAAGATTAATGTACGAAGGACAATGAGGGTATAAAGTCTTCTCAAATTCCTTTACATAGCAGTGAAAAGAAAACACATTGAAGGTAGCTATGGGGGCACAAAATCTCTCCATAGTTGATTCTTCAGGACACCTTCCTGACTAATTTTATTAATCCTGTTTGTTAAATTAATGGAATAGAAAGTATATCAAGGAAAAAGACATAAGAACAGTTTCCTCAAAAACAAAGATATCATAGCACAAAGTCTAAAAAAATCTCTTACTTTCTTATTCCAGCAACAAAATATGATTAACAAACTGAGCACAAAGTCTCAATGATGCCTCTCAATTTGGGCAGAGTTTTGTTCAAATTGTCAAAAAAGAGATGCATTTACAATGAAAGAAAGTCCCTTATATAGCCACTTCAAGAAGGACTCAAGAATAGTAATACATCATGATGCATTAGGAACTATTAGGAAGACAAGCTAGAACTTTGAGGCATTTTACCCATTTGATCTTCTCAATGTAGATAAACAAGCCACACAATTGAAAGATTGCAACTTTCAATGTCCATCTAGTGGTCTGATCTTGTCTTCATCATTCCTCCTTTTTTGGTTAATTAAATTTGGCCCTAGATTCATTCATTGTTCTGTCTTTCCTCACTTTCAGCTGGTTTTGGTCTTAAATTCAAGGAATGCATTCGGGTCTGTAAATTCAAAGGATCAACAGCTATTTCATGGACTTTAAAATTGACGTTTACATGCCCGTTGATGTGCTCTCAATGACTAGTTCACTATCTTAAATTTGACATTTTCAAGCATGTCACCCCTTGGTCCTCTTTTGGATTTCAACTTTGCCCTTTTAGGCCTTAAAAAATGATCCTTGAATGGGTCAGAAAGAACCCTTTACTTTGGCCGCCAAGAGTCCCCTGCAAAAGCACCTGCCCTTCAAGGTCCTTCGATATCCCTTTGCCTTGGTAGTTCTCATGGATAAATCCCTGGGCTTTCTATTTGAGTCTCCTGCAAACTATCCTTCGAGAAAATTCTTGGGTGTTTTCTCCCATGGGTAATTTCCATGGACACTTGTCCCACAAAAAATTCCCGCAGACAATTTGCCTGGGGAAAATTCATGTGGACATTAAGTTTGGGGAAATGT
The DNA here is from genome assembly GCA_037957365.1 of Torreya grandis. Lineage (NCBI taxonomy): Eukaryota > Viridiplantae > Streptophyta > Pinopsida > Cupressales > Taxaceae > Torreya > Torreya grandis. The sequence goes on along the minus strand of JARHVA010004322.1, from coordinate 481,255 downwards.
CCCCACAAACAAAAAGCCTTTGACTAGTCTTTAGATTTATTGCACCCACAGCCACTTAGAATTCTTTCAGACTTTTTATTTGAAGTAATTCCTTCAAACAAAAGTCTAAAGGAATTAAGTGTTAGCCAATTTTTATATGCCTTAAACAAATCTGAAAGAATTACCTTTCGGCTTCCTTGAAAAATGACCCTTCCGAAGGGTGCTTTTATTGATTAAGTTTCCTCCACAAGGGCACTTGTCCTTCAAAAAATTTCATTCTGTATTGAACCACCCCTTTAAAACTTTAGTGATGAACCATTCTATTGAACCAAGACGTTAAACCAGTCGATTGAACTAAAAATGGTTCAAGCCGATGGTTCAAGCTGATAGTTCAATTGGATGAAACAAGTTGATGAACTAAGCATTAAACCAAACATTATGAACTTGCCTTTGAACCAATAATTGAACCATCTCATTGAACCAATTGGTTGAACCAAGGCAAACCAAAATGGTTCAAGCCAATGGTTCAATCGAATGAACCGAGTGAATGAGCCTGTTGTTGAACCTATAGACATTGAACCAAAGGATAAACTGAAAGAATGAACCAACTGAGTGAAATATTTGGTTGAACCAAAAGACACTGAGTGAAATAAATCATTGAACCACTTAGTTGAATTGAGCCACTGAACTATTCCGTTGGTTGAATCTGCCATTGAACCTTGAACCCATTGAACCTTGAACCCGTTGAAAGTGGTTCAATGGTTCAAATTCCTAGACAAACACAAGGAAAAATAAGGTGAGAGATCAACCACTATAACATATTGGCATATGATATAATTAGGAAAATTATCTAGGATAGTTTTTAGATCTTTAAGTATACCAATAGTATTAGAAGGGGACCCATCTAGTTTTAGGACTCCCTTAGAATTAGGCTCATAACTGAACCCCAACTTATATGTTATATACTTATGTATGACAAATGTACTAACCCCAATATCTACCATAAATTTATGTACTAAGGAGTATTTTATGATGAAAAAAAATATAAATGGGATTGTTTACCTTGGCTAGTTGGGGATCATTAGGCTTATTAGTGTTGGTTAGGACTTCACCCACCTTTTATGCCTATTTGTCTAAGATGTAAAGTTTGGATAACTCTTCTTGGAGAAGATATTTTTGTCCAAGAATGAGAAATGTGTCTCACATTGGTATGGTGAGATGAGCCTTATTCATCTAATCCATAATACTAATATGAGAGCTTGCAACCTTTATTAAAACTTAGGATCAACATTACTACTTGGATCTTGAGTGACCTAATGTATGAATGGACCTTTGTAATTTTTCCCTTTCCTATATTAAAACTTCTAAATTGGTAGAGTATTAAGGGCTGAATTTTATCTAATATCCTCTTGAGATGGTTGATATGATGGATTATTTATTCTCCCAACTTCTAATTCATCATCTACAACTCTCTTTTTTGCCCTTATATGGGCTACAACAAGGATATCTACCTTGGCTACACCCCCAAACTAATTGGATGCACATTTCTCAAAAGAATTTTATCCTTATTAGAATTTTGTAAAATTAGTTTCTAATTATGTCTTTCTTCCATGGATTCCTTATTGGTTTGACATTTCAGATTGAGTCATGAAGGGAGTCTCTATATGTTGTATAGTAAGGCCTTATTTATGTTGTGTAGGGGACTAACTATCTTGCATCAGAGGAGATTGATTATACTACATAAGATATGTTTTACAATCATCTCTACTTTGATTTATTAACATCTCATGAGACTACCCCCATTGTGTGGACAATTGACATTATTGAGCATAGTTGTTTTGAGCTAGAATTAGTGCTCTAGAAGTGCTACCATAATTGGGATTGAAATAATTAGAGAGGCTTGTTTTAGTTATCTACCCATCACCTTGAGTATTAGGTTGATATTGAGGCATATTGAACTTGTATACACTACATTATTCTTACCCCACTAATTATACTAATTTTGTTAACTTCTATTAATTTAGTCTAATTTTTATATTTCCTAGTGAAACTAACCATTTGCTTGACAATCCCCATCCCATTCCTATATCTTATAAAACCTTAACCCCATCCTAAAACATATTAATCTCCCCATTAGACTTCTCAAAGATCTTATTACCTACTAACATACTCCCTAAACCAACTTGACAATTTAAAATTCATATTCATTCACCTACCACCCTAGCCACCCTACCACCCTAGAAATTCCTACATACCTATGAGCCCTAAACCTCATTAACTCCCATCAAATCCCCCATTATCTCTTAAGCTAATTAAGAATAATTTATAAATAGGGAATCTCCTCCAAAATTCTATAAGTCTCTAAACTAGAGACTTACAAATGATTTTAAATTCCCCTAAAATTTCTTCCATTTTTCTATAAAAGGCCATGCTTGGGCCATGGCCAAGCTAATAGGAAAACCACAAGTAATCTAGAAATATATTGAGTCATCATCTTTATACTCTCATCATATCCATAATACATCTTATCACTCATCTAAGCCATTATCCACTTCATACAACCTTTGGAATCTATTGTCAACATCTTGCAAGCAATCTAATTATTCAAATTTTGGACATCAAAATATTCAAGTGCAAATCTTGGAATAGAGACATGAGGAGGTAAAAATGATGGTAAACATGTTCTATTTGTTTTAATTTACTTCTTCCATCCATTCATATTGGTGTCATTAGGTTTTAGGTTTCATTACTAAGTTTAGTAATATTGAAAGAATATAAAATTTGGTGCATAGAAATGGTAAGGTTGATAGGAAGATTGATAGGGTTCTTGGTAAGTTATATGAGGTGGAAGTTGCTACCTCTCCAAGGATACTATATTTTTTCTTTGTGCCTTGATAAGTCCTTTAATTTTACCCAGTCTATCTACCTAGGTAGCATTTACCTGATCATGATTAGTTGGAATTGGTGAGGGAGCAATTATAAGCATAGGAGGTTTTAACTCTAAGAATAAAGGTATGAGGTTACTTGGGGTAAGATTACCTACTTTATAGGCATCAAGTAGTTTGATCACTCCCATGGATTGTATCATGACTAATATATTAGAATTAAGGGATTTTAAATAGTAAAAAAATGCATAATTAAGAGTGGGCTTGAATACCATTAGGATTCTATCCCAATTTTAATAAAACCTATTGTTAAATTCCACCATAAATTATTGGGGAGCCCTTTTCATTATGGTTAGTTATTTCACTAGAGATAAGTGGTCACTTCTATCTTCGAAATTCTTGCATATTTGTTCTCCAAACTCATCCCAAGTGTTGATATATTTAGGTGCTAAACCTCTATACCATTGAGGTTCTTTACCTCTCAATGAAATATCTAATAGCCTCATTACTATGTTTTCTTAAGTAATGTTATGTATGGAGTAGAGGTTGGTTATGTCTGCAAAGTGTTCAATAGGGGTGTTAAAGTTTTATCCTATGAAGTATGGAAGGATCTTAATTACAACAATATGGATATCATAAAATTGGTTCAAGTTTAGAGGGATACTGTTTCTACTCATTTTTTATTTTTAATATTCAGAAGGAAGAAGGAAACTAAAGATAAATGGTCAGGGGTTAGATGATACCCAAATGAAGTTGTGCATTGTATCCAGACATTATAGGAGCTCCTCTTTGGATGTGGAGGATGACACCTATAGAGAGAATAAGACTTAAATAGAAAAATGTTAGATAGATATATGGCAGACTGCCAAGCACATGCTCAGTCCCAGAAGTTGAAAGACTTCCTGGAGGGATGACAGTCCACGTTTTGATAAAAAGAGTGTCAGATAAAATAAATGGTGAAAGACTAAGAAAATAGAAAGTAGACAATGCATACCTATATCTTTGTAGTCAATCTACCAAAGTCACCGATGTTAGTAGTCCTGCTGGCATCGATTGGTCAATATGTCGACGTTGGTTATGTTACTGATGTCGGCTGGGGTTATGGTCAATGTCGGTCAGGACAATGGCCTTGGATGGGTTTTGGATGAGTTTTATAATGTGTTTGTGGTCGATATAGGGGTATGGAAGGAGTTTGGGTCTGTGCAGGGTTGCAAGACAGTCAATAAGGTCTTAAGAGGGACAAAGATGGAGGGTAGGTTGTCAAAAAGGGTATGGTTAAGAAGATGGCTTTTTAGCCTCTCCAAGAAGATAGTTGGGTCAGGTCTGGTTGATTGTATTTAGAAATAGTAAATAGTCATTAATTACTACTATATTCTAAACACTGAAATGAAGGGGCAGAAGAAAACTTAGCTCTACTTGGTAAAGAAATAGAGGTGTTGAAGGCTTGTCCCTATTGTGGCTGATGTCGAGATGTCCATGCAATGTTCCAATTCAATCTAGAGTCATTTGTGTAGAGTCTCTATGGCCAAAGGAATGTTAGTTGAAGTCTGATGCCTGGTGATGTCTCAGAGTCTAAGAGGAAGAGAGAGAGAGAGAGAGCGACTAGAAGGAGTCCTAGAAATGATTGATAAGAGCTAAGGGGGCGTTAGAGTTTCTCAAGGGCCATAACTCAATGTTAGATGTCAATTTATGTAACCGACATTAGTGATCTTGATGGTGTTGGCTGATAGTTGACCAATGTCGATGGCTAAAGAATGAGTAAACGGGCTAAGAAGCCCATTCTTCATCCGCCAAGTGCACTTGTTGGCTGGGGAATGGTCAAATGATGGGGTTAATAAGCACAAGGGTTAGTTAGAAGGTTGGAATGGGTCTTAGGTAGTTATGATATGAAGTACTTAGTCATAGGGTGAGTCATGGGATAGGAAATGGTCTTAGGTGAGTCATGGGGTGAGAAAAGGTCTAAGGGTGAGGTGTCCAAGGTGAGGTGTCCATGGTGAGGTGTCGAGGGTGATGTCATTAATTTAAAATAAGTTGTTTATTTTAAATTAATAAGATGTGGGTTAGGACCAAGGGGGGGTCGACACAATTTAGGTGTCTACATTTTCCCCTTTTTGTCTTGTTGGTTGTTCTAGATGAACTATAAGACAAAAATAGGAGTAGATGCCCCAGGTATGGTGATGAGGTATTCAAAATGTTTCTACTCATTTTTGCTTTTTAATATTAAAAAGGAAGAAGGAAACTAAAGATAAATGGTTAAGGGTTAGATGATACCCAGATGAAGTTATGCACCATATCCAAACGTTGTAGGAGCTCCTCTTTGGCTATGGAGGATGACACCTTTAGAGAGAATAAGACTTAAACAAAAAAAAATTAGATATATATATGCTAGACTGCCAAGCACATGCTCAATCCCAGAAGTGCAAAGACTTCTTGGAGGGATGATAGTCCATGTTTTGATAAAAAGAGTGTCAGATAAAAGAAATGGTGAAAGACTAATAAAATAGAAAGTAGACAATGCGTACCTATATCTTTGCAGTCAGTCTACCACAGTCACCGACATCAGTAGTCCTACTAGCATCGATTGGTCAATATGTCGACGTTAATTATATTACCAATGTTGGTTGGGGTTATGGTTGATGTTGGTCAGGACAATGGCCTTGGATGGGTTTTGGATGAGTTTCAAAATGTGTTTGTGGTCGACAGAGGGGTCTGGAAGGAGTTTGGGTCTGTGCAAGGTTGCAAGAAAGTTAATAAGGTCTTAAGAGGGACAAAGATGGAGGGTAGGTTGTCAAAAAGGGTATGGTTAAGAAGATAGCTTTTCAGCCTCTCCAGGAAGACAGTCAGGTTGGGTCTGGTTGATTGTATTTAGAAATAGTAAATAGTCATTAATTACTACTGTATTCTAAACATTGAAATGAAAGGGTGGAAGAAAACTTAGCTCTACTTGGTAAATAACTAGAGGTGTTGAACGCTTGTCCCTATTGTGGCTGATGTCGAGATGTTCGTGCAATGTTCCAATTCAATCTAGAGTCATTTGCATAGAGTCTCTATGGCCAAAAGAGCGTTAGTTAAATTCTGATGCCTGGTGATGTCTCAAAGTCTGAGAGGAAGAGAGAGAGAGCCAAATTTGAGTGAGAGAGAGCGACCAAAAAGAGTCCCAGAAATGATTGATAAGAGCTAAGGGGGTGTTAGAGTTTCTCAAGGGCCATAACTCAACATTAGATGTCAATTTATGTAACTGATGTTGGTGATCCTACTGGTTTCAGCCAACAGTTGACCGATGTCAGCAGTTGAAGAATGAGTAAACAAGCTAAGCAGCTCGTTCTTCATCTGCTAAATGCACTTGTTGGTTGGGGAATGGTCAAATGACAGGGTTAATAAGCACAAGGGTTAGTTAGAAGGTTGGAATGGGTCTTAGGTAGTTATGATATGAAGGACTTAGTCATAGGGTGATTCATGGGGTAGGAAATGGTCTTAGGTGAGTCATGGGGTGAGAAAAGGTTTAAGGGCGAGGTGTCCAAGGTGAGGTGTCAACAGTGAGGTGTCAAGGGTGATGTCATTAATTTAAAATAAGTTGTTTATTTTAAATTAATAAGATGTGGGTTAGGACAAATGGGGGGTCGACATAATTTAGGTGTCTACATTTGCCCCTTTTTGTCTTGTTGGTTGTTTTGGATGAACTGCAAGACATAAATAAGAGTAGATGCCCCAGGTATGGTGATGAGGTATCCCCCCTTAAAGTGGGTGTTGAGGGAAGGTAACCTGATATCAGGTGCCAATTTGATAGGCAGTGGATGGGTTATGGTGAAGTTTGAGTATAAACGCTATAATAGTTGAGATTGTGTGTATACCACTTCACGTGATAGATAGGTCAAATTGTCATGGTAGAGGTCGAGGAGTGCTAAAATTGAAATAACCGGTCCCCAGCATTTAGTCATAGTTGATTGGGTTAAATGATCAAAGTTGTAGCTCCAATGGTCATCGTGTTCCAAGTATCCCAGGCTCAAGAAGTGCTCTTGGAAAACATGAAAATGTCATAAGTAATGGGGACAACTGGAGCATGATCTGATACTTGTGAGGATCATAATATGAGGTGCACACAATTTTGCTATCTATTTATGAGGTAGCATACATGCAATCAAAACAATGAAGGTAGAGTTGTCTCGAAAGTGGTCATGGTGAGAGGAGATAGGCATAATCTCCATGGTCGTTGGTCGAGTCAGGTTTTGAGATATGTGTGATCTCAAGTGTTGGGTGTTTTGGTCAGGGAGATGTATGTGATCTCCAATGTGTCCCATGAGAAGTCAAAAATGACTTCTACAGTGTCAGGGCTAGTTGTTTGGTCATGATTTTGGACTAGGATGTTTGGTCATAGTTAAAGGTGATATGATTGGCCCATCAAGTAGACAAATTAACGAATGGTCATTTGTCATTAGGGAGACAAACGGGTGAATGGCCGAGCTAACCTCAAAAGACTGAGTGCTGCCTACATAGCCCCTATTGTAAAGGGCATCATACCAATGTAGTTCAGAAAAAGGGTCCACGTGGTCGATAGTTGGTCAGGTTAGAGATGTCAACATTTCCCATACGTGTGATGGTACATGCTTGAAATGATGAAGATATGATGATGTTACAGCCTTTTCCATATTATGTGATGGTGTATTCTGTAACATTGGTAATGTGGTCTTTCATCCCTAGCAATTTTCCATATTGGTGATGGTGTATGCTAAAAATGAATTGTAGATGATGTTATAGCCTTTTCCATATTGTGTGATGGTGTATTCTATAACATTGGTTGTGTGTGGTCGATAGTTTCCATATGTATTATTTTCCATAGAAACTAGTGTGAATGGGCTAAGTCATGTTAGTGGTCTGAAAAAGGTTTGGTTTGGTTGTATGTGATGAAAATGTATAAGAAGTGAAAGGTGTGTTGCTCTTTCATTGACAAGGACTATAATGATAGCATAGATAAGGTTTTTGAAAACAAAAGCCCCATTCATGCATTACGTCATTGACCACAGGTTTGTTAGAGAAGTATGTTAATCACTTGACATTAAGTGAGCTCAAAATCCCTTGAGTATGTTGGGGTATGTGGTTTGATTGTGTGAGATGTAAGAATAGGGTACCCCTTTTTAGCAGGGACAACTTTGCCCCTTTTATAGGTGACCCTGAGAATGACTATAGACAAGTCCATGACTTAATAATTTGTCAGTATTTTTTTTTTGGGGGACTGATCAATGTGGGAAGTACACTTGGGGATATTGTTGTGTTTTATGGTCATGTTGTGTTATGTATGTATCAAAAATTTTTCATAGCCATCCTTCGAGGAAGTGGTCTATATTATGCTTATTGTATGTTTGGATATCTGTGAATAGATGTCCTTCAAGGGAGTAGTCTATTTTATTGCAGCAATGATGTAGCTGTCCTTCGAGGGAGTAGTCTACATTTATAGTTTATGACCTTTGAATAGGAATCCCAATTTTATAGTTTTATTTTTGACTGGACTTTTGGTCATGGACTTGACTATAGAGGTTTAAAGGTTTCCCTTTTATTAGGACAAAGCATTCATGCTTGACAAAAGGTTTGAAAGGAATAGGAATGACAATGATGGGGGGTTGCTCAAGGGATGAGCTCAAGTTAGACGTCAAGTGAATGATTACTTAACTAACAATAAAATAGTCGAAGATGTAAGGCATAAAGGGGCTCAAGTTTTGGCCAGCCTTTGAAAGAAGATAGACGATAAGTCCCTAATCTATGCATGTCTGTTGATGTAAGGTCCGAGTCAATTAGGAGCAAACTTGCCCCATTTGTTTTATTCCAAATTGGTCACATGTTGGTCATTGTTTTAGGCAGGTTTTGGTCGATGTTGGTCGTGAAGTCAGTTAGTATGATGTTGGTTAGTATGTTTTTGGCATTTGGTACAATGCTGAACACAGTTATTATAGTCTTGGTTGATAGTGGGCCAATAATAGCCTAGGCAAAGGATGCACTTGGCAACTGAGTTATCGCTGAAATGTTCCCCACAAATCCCATCATGGACTTGTTTGATGACATGGGAAGTCTCAGTGGTTGTTAGGCATTTGATAAGGAGGCCGTCTTGACCTCATTTGTAGAGATGTCCCCCTAACATGGTGTAGCAAGTAGTGCTTTTGATAAAAGCCCACCATCTATTGCTAGAGAGATTGGGAGGTATGATAAAACATGTCAAGTAGTCCACAAGTCACTTATACCATATGTCATGTGGACTAGAGAGGTTAGGAAGAATTTCCCCCAGTGATGTTGGTCGAGACATGTCCAAGATAGAAATCTTGGGTTGTGTTGGTTCAGAGGTCTGGACGAATAATGGATATGTCAAAGGTGTAGAAGTCTGGTCTTTTCCTTTATTCTTCATGGTTTGGGGCCTAGTGGCCACATCAACAGTGTTAATTTTGAATAAAGGAGTGGATGGTGGTAAAGGGACCATAGTCTTGTATGGGGATCCCAATTTAGGTGAAGAGGTTTGGGAGGCATGGGATGGTGTCAAATTTTTATCAAAGGAGTGGTCAAAATAAGCCTCAATGTGAGGGGTGTCCTTTTTCAGGTGTCAGCGAATGACAACCTTAAGGGCACAGCAATGCTCAGTATCATGTCCAAGTGTGCGATGATACCAGCAGATTTGTGTGTCATCGAACCAAGATGGTTTTGGTCTAAGAGGTTGGTATGGTTTAATAGGTGCGAGAGTAATGCTAGATGACTGCAACAATTGGCATAACATCGAAGCATAGGACCCCCTTAATGGCTTTGTGCTTGTTGTTGCAATAGGTGTTGACAACTTTTTAGGAGTTGTTTGGGGAGTTTGTCATATCATATTTTTCATGGGTGGTGTGGTCCCACATGTAGATGACAATTTATTGATGAGAGGTGTTGGATTAGGGAGCACTCCTATTAAGGTAGAAGGATGTGGACCCAAAATAGATGGCGATGATGATGGTGAGGGAGGAGTTCTCTGATGTGGTTTAGTAGCCTTATTTAGTTTAGTGTGAGGACTACTATTGGGCGAGGTGAGGTTCAAGTCTACCTTCACTTGTGGGTGAGTGAGGTTTGAGAGGCATGGGATGGTTATGGCTTCTATGTGTGGTCGAATAGCGAGGAAAGTATGATCCCCTAATGATGATAAGAAGGATGAGGGCGAGGCAACCAGTGTTGGTGCCATCAAATCATCCTCCAATATGGGAGAGGTCAAAGTAGACTCTCCCACATGTGAAAGGGGGTTGGATAGAGGACAAATAGGAGAAGAAGGCTCTTCTACTTGTGGTGGAAAAATAGGAGAAGAGAGTTCTTCTACCTATGGTGGATAAATAGGAGAAGAAGGCTCTTCTACCTATGGCAGATAAATAGGTGAAGAAGGCTCTTCTACTTGTGGTGGATAAATAGGAGAAGAAGGCTCTTCTACTTGTGGTGGATAAATAAGAGAAGAAGGCTCTTCTACCTGTGGTGGATAAATAGGAGAAGAAGGTTCTTCTACCTGTGGTGGATAAATAGGTTGATTAACCTCTTCAGACTATGGGAGAGGTTGGTTAGAAACCATGTCGATTGTGCGTATATTATGCTCTTGAAGGTCATCGACTATGGTTTGAATGTTATGCTGACTGGGGGGCTGGTTAGGGAATGGTTGTCTAAAGACATCCATGTTTTGGTTAGCCAGCACATTTGGGTTATCCAAAACAAGACCCCCCTTGACCAACATGTCTTGAATGATGTTCTTGAAGGTTTTGCAGTTGTCTGTGTCATGACCTTTGACACGATGGTAGTGACAGAAGTCATTTTCCCTATACCATGTAGGGATGGTTTTTAAGGGGTCAAATTGAGGTGGTCAAATTTGAGGGAGGTTAAGGACTCCCTGGTTGATGAGTTTATCCAACACGGAAGTGTATGACTCTCTTATTGGAGTGTATTGATGATGTACATGCTGTTGTTGAAATTGTTTTGTGATGTATTATGATGTTGAAGGTTGAGACTAGTTAGTTGTGGTTGAAGATGATGGTCTAAGGACCACAGCATTTGCCGATCCTTTGGACTTGGAGCTGGAAGAAGAAGGTTTAGATGAAGAAGGGTCATTAGATTTTGCATTACTATGTAATTTGACTTTGTCTTCTTCAACCACATAGAGTTCAAGCTTTTTGGCCATGGTGAAAGCTTCATCAAATGTGTGGAATGTTTGAACCTGCAAGGTGGAAGAGATGTGCTTGGCACATGCTCATGAAAAGAGCTCAATGAGATTAGGTTGAGGTAAAGAAAAGGAGAGTTGGTTAATCAAACCTCTCCAACAGGCAACAAAGTCAGCTATTGACTCATCATTGAATTGTTTAATAGAATAGAGGTATGTAATGGAGACCTTTTTAGTGATGTTGATTGAAAAGTGGTCAAGAAATAGTTGGGTGAGTTGAGTGAAGGAAAAGAGAGAATGACTGGTAATGGATCTATACCAATCAAGGGTGGTGTCGGCAAGTGACATGGGAAATGTGCGAAGTAATAATGCATCGTCATGTGATATAAGGTAAAAAGCGTGTCTAAGCACTTGTAGATGTTGTTGTGGGTCCTCTTTACTCTAAAATCGAGTAAATTGAGGGAGTTTCCACTGGTTAGGATATGTTCAAATAGGCACCGAAGGGTGAATGGGTTTGTTGCATATTTGTTCATATGAAAGAACATTACTTGAATCAAAAATGGATGTCTCAAGGTTAGACATCTTATCCATTAGCATCTTGATTAGATCTACTGACAGATTGGCAAGTGGAGCACCACCCAGGTTGTAAGGTACCTGGAAGGCATTAAGAGGGGCATATGATGTACTTGGTTATGCTTACATAGGCGCAACATATTGGTAGTTCATCATAGGGACTGAGGTTGAGGTCAAGGGGGCATGTGCCATGAAGCTAGAGGGCACAACTTGACTAGGTGCTGCCAAAGGTGATTGAATATTGGCAACACTAGTTAAAGGGTAGGTGGTCACTCTTGTATTTGTGGGTGTAAGAGTGTGTGGGATAGAGACAACCAAGTTCTGAAAAGGTGTCGAACTTGATTGAATTGTCTGTGGTTGAGGGGGTACAAAAACCCCGATGGAGGTAGGTCCAAAAATGGAAGTGGAGGCCCAATTTTGGACATTGGTCATGGTCGGGTTAATGGTCGAGGTAATAGCCTAAGTTATTATGGGTTGGGTAGCGGAGGCTGTTGAGACCATTTCCACTTCAACCAAGGAAGTTGGCATCCCATAAATGGGATTACCTAAAGGGTCTCGCATTTGGCTTCTCGTGAGATAGTGTTGGAGAGCCTTGACGTTGTGGTCAAGGAATCTTTCAAAGTTTTATCCCCTTTGGGAACAATTGGATGTTAGTCAGAGGTTGGTTGGATAGGAGTATGTTCAATGTTTGAAGTACGCTCCATTTGGGGAATTGATATGAAAGGCAAAGGCGGAAGTGGTTGATGCCTCACATGGTCAATAAAGGATTTGGTTTGACTGCATGTCAAATCCATCCAAGGCGAAAGGTGTCTAGGTTCCAAAAACTATATATTTCAGTTTCAAAAAACTAGAAGGGGTGTTTTACAGTAAGAAAGTCAAGTTTTAAGCTTGTTATTTTGGAAAAAGTTTGTTGACAGTGACCGACGTCAGTTGAAAAACTAATTTCGGTGAAGATAGGTTGCCGATGTCAATGGAAAAACTAATGCTGGTGAGTAAAAGTTGCCAACATTGGTTGAAAAATTGATGTCGGTGTCTGTGTGTTTCCAGAAACTCAAAAAATTGAAAGCTTTTGGAAGAAAAAGAAAGCTCTGAGTTGTTTAAGAACTCATAAAAATGCATCCTTACTAGCTCAAAAAACTAGATAAAAATAGAAATGTAGATGAAGGCAAGAAACCTCTAAACGTTGAATTCCTAAGAATAATTTTTAGAGTCATGGCGGCTTATGCCTTAGAAGAATATGTTTAGAATTGGGCTTGTAGAATGGGTCCAAGTTGGTTTCGGGTTATGTTTCGGTGCTCAAAAAGTCTGTGTTAGGTTCTGTACGTGGCCTGGTGCTAGGAGCTTACTCCCCTCAATTCACGAGCCCAGAGCCAAGCTGGGTCACTTAGCCAATATATACTTCCCCTAGAGTTTATACTCTACTAAAGAACAAAGTGGGTCCTCCTCTTGGTTGTGAAGTCCAAGTAGGATCGCCAGGAAGGGTAAGGTATCTACTAGGTGGTGAAATCCTAGTCAAGCCTTGTCTCAGGTATGTTTAGATGTTTGATTATGTGATGTGGTCAGGTTGTGTAACATATGTGCACTACGATTTATTCATAATGCATTTTAATTACTAGTTGAGCTAAATATGCATTTTAGCAGGAGTGAAATGCGTTTAATTTTTAACCCAAATTGAAATGTTTGTTCAGATGTAAACAAGTGGGAAAAGGTTTAAGATCATGAATTTCACTACTCTAAGATGTAGAAAGAAATGACAAGAAGAAAAAGAAAGAGGTTCTTTTTAACTTGTGCTTATGGTGTTTTTCAAAAGAAAAAGAAAGAAGAAGGATGCAAGAAAGAGAATTTCCTAATGCACCTATATGAATGTTTGCCTTTAGAAGAAAAAAGAATGATGAACCCAAGGAAATTCTAGGGGTCCCATCGGGCATGCCAGAATGTTTCTACTCATTTTTGCTTTTTAATATCTAGAAGGAAGAAGGAAACTAAAGATAAATGGTTAGGGGTTAGATGATACCCGAATGAAGTTGCGCACCATATCCAGATGTTGTAGGAGCTCCTCTTTGGCTGTGGAGGATGACACCTATAGAGAGAATAAGACTTAAACAAAAAAATGTTATATAGATATATGGTGGACTGCCAAGCACATGCTCGGTCCTAGAAGTGCAAAGACTTCCTGGAGGGATGACAGTCCACGTTTTGATAAAAAGAGTGTCGAATAAAAGAAATAGTGAAAGACTAAGAAAATAGAAAGTAGACAATGTGTACCTATATCTTTGCAATCAGTCTACCATAGTCACTGACGTCGGTAGTCCTGCTAGCGTTGATTGGTCAATATACCGATGTTGATTATGTTACCGATGTCGGTTGGGGTTATGGTCAATGTCGGTCAGGCAAATGGCCTTGGATGGGTTTTGGACAAGTTTCAGAAAGTGTCTGTGGTCGACAGAGGGGTCTGGAAGGAGTTTGGGTCTATGCAAGGTTGTAAGACAGTCAATAAGGTCTTAAGAGGGACAAAGATGGAGGGTAGGTTGTCAAAAAGGGTATGGTTAAGAAGATGGCTTTTTAGCCTCTCTAAGAAGACAGTCGGGTTGGGTCTAGTTGATTGTATTTAGAAATAGTAAACAGTCATTAATTACTACTGTATTCTAAACACTGAAATGAAAGGGCGAAAGAAAACTTAGCTCTACTTGGTAAAGAACCAGAAGTGTTAAATGCTTGTCCCTATTGTGGCTGATGTCGAGATGTCTGTGCAATGTTTCAATTCAATCTGGAGTCATTTGCATAGAGTCTCTGTGGCCAAAGGAGCATTAGTTTAAGTCTGATGCTTGGTGATGTCTCAGAGTCTGAGAGGAAGAGAGAGAGAGAGCCAAATCTGAGCGAGAGAGAGCGACCAGAAGGAGTCCCAGAAATGATCGATAAGAGCTAAGGGGGCATTAGAGTTTCCTAGAGGGCATAACTCAACATTAGACATTAGTTTATGTAACTAATGTCGGTGATCCCACCGGCATCTATTGACAATTGACTGACATCAGCGATTGAAGAATGAGTAAACAGGCTAAGAAGCCTATTCTTTATCTGCCAAGTGTACTTGTTGGTTGGGGAACGGTCAAATGATGACATTAATAAGCATGAGGGTTAGTTAGAAGGTTGGAATGAGTCTTAGGTAGTTATGATATGAAGGACTTAGTCATAGGGTGAGTCATGGGGTAGGAAATGGTCTTAGGTGAGTCATGGGGTGAGAAAAGGTCTAAGGGCGAGGTGTCCAAGGTGAGGTGTCCACGATGAGGTGATGAGGGTGATGTCATTAATTTAAAATAAGTTGTTTATTTTAAATTAATAAGATGTGGGTTAGGACCAAGGGTGGGGTCGACACAATTTAGGTGTCTACAGATACCACCATTGAAGGGCACAAAATCTTGGTTTTTAGGCCTATCTATTGGAGGTGTAAACATTGCATCAATCTTTTGTTGAGTTGGCTTAGGAGAATTAGGGGGTGTATGATTAGGAGTAGACTTAGGTTACCTCTTTCTCCTATAAAAATCCAAAGATAATTCAACAAAATTGGCTTCCTTACCTTTTGATGAAGACCTTGTGACCACTTTTGGCATGAAATTTGATTACAAATATGCCACTAGAGTGATTGAATCTCCCTTAGATCACCAAATATTGTAGGTATTTGATCTAATTTATTTAAACTTGGTCCCGCTAGGAATGCCATAAATTATTATCAGTCTAGATTTCACCTTTGAGGTAGTGGTGTTTTAGTCCTACCTCATCCATTTGATATAATGGGATCACCTTTAGGTGTGGGTAGCCTAATTAGTGAGGTGAACCTCTGATTTTGGGGCTATATCCCTTGATACATCATCTATTGGATTATTTTATAAACCTAATAAATTTATGATGAAAATGGGTAAAGAGATGCATGAAACAAAACCAACTAAGGGAGGTAGTGCACCAACAATGTTTTTGTCCATTCTAACTAGCCCTTCAACAATACTTGTGAATCAAACAAGGACTGGTGATTAGATTACCCTCTACTATATATTCCTAAGCATCAATATTTCACATGAAGGCTATGTTAAGTGGATATAACTTGAGTATGATGAATGTAAGGTCTTCTTTCATGTCACTACCAATCATATTCTACTTTAAACATAGTCACGAACACTTATATGCACCATATGACATGTTTAAGACAATACTTAGCAACTAGGTGAGGAAAAGGACTTGAAAAGGAAGATAAGACTCAAAAATTATTAAAATAAATAAGTATGAAACACACTAATCTATTTTGGAGAATCTAAATATTCTTTATATTCATTTAAAAGGTTTATAAGGTACAATTTAGGCAAAGTTTATTCATACCTAATTAAGGGATACATATAATGGCACTTCAGCCTTAATTTATAAATAAAAATAGGGAAAGGAAGAATATTCTAGTATGGAAGTGGGTATAATAGTTCATGATGACTCTCATTAACTCAATCAGCACTTGCAAATAGCTTCACAAGTCTTCCCATGCATTGCCTTGACTGCATAATGACCCTGAATGAGATTATGTCATATGAAATAGTCTAATAGAGGCTCCTTAAATCTTTGTTGACACCATTAAAATCATGGTCACCTCAACATATTCAACCACTTCCCCTCTTTTTAATTATAATGGTGGCATTATGGTCTAATTGGCATCCATGAAGCATTAAGTAGCCTACCTCTCTCTTGCATGTCAATAAGGCTTGAAAAACTACCCCATCCTCCTTAATGGAAATGAAATATTCCTGATTAATTCCATGAAGTAGTTACAAGGATGTTTATGACCCTAAAATTTCTCCCTTAGTATCCCTTTATGCCAATAGACATCTCCCTTAGTTGACCAAATAGGCCCACTAGGCAACTAGGCTTAGTCACTTAGTGCTAGCTAATTAGATGGCCATGAGACATTAATATAAACTTAAGAATAATTAATTTAACATGTTTTAGGTCTAATAAATCATCTCACATCATGACATATTCCTTTCAAATAGTGCCGACCTATAACTCTTGTTCATTTAGGTGAATAGGTCACCTCTCACTAGCACTTCTAGACTACCTCATTAGTCCAGGTCTGTAAAAGAATTCTCAAGAAGAAATGATAGTATTTTTAGGTATCAAAGTTTGGAATACACTTCATACTATCTTCTTTAATTATCTTTAATTTTTCATGTAGCTATGTATCTTGTATTTATCACTAAATCTTATAAAACAATAGGGTTCTAGTACATTTGTATCATTGTCTGTATAAACCAATGCCATGAGTAAGACCTCCTTAGAGTGTACAATTTATTCTATGTGTTTCCTAAGTCAAACAAAGTAATTTTAGTGAAAATTTATCAATATCATTCCCATCAGGCTTCTATTAGGGCTTTAGAGATGTTTAGACTCTTAACAATGGTTCATAAAGGTTGGGCCTTCAACCTATGAACTAATGTCACTAAATTCTAGTAGGAAAGGACCCTCAACTTTCACCATATACTCATAACTCCATGAAAATATTTCATACAATTATTATCACAATAAGGTTCTCTTTAGGTGACTATTTTGCATTTTATGCACTCTTAAGCTAATTTTGATCTCTCCTTTACAAACCAACACTTCTTGCACATCTAAAACTCCCTTAGATAAACTTCCATATTGGTTTTAGTGTTGATAATTATTTTCATTCATGTTAAGGTTGATTTTATTTAATATTAAGGTTGATTTCATTGATGTCAAAGTGAACATGGTGAAGATGCATTGTAAGTGATCTGTCGAGGAATGAGCTTGTGTGCTTG
Source organism: Torreya grandis (assembly GCA_037957365.1). Classification (NCBI taxonomy): domain Eukaryota; kingdom Viridiplantae; phylum Streptophyta; class Pinopsida; order Cupressales; family Taxaceae; genus Torreya; species Torreya grandis. Next base: position 463,859 of record JARHVA010004322.1, on the reverse strand, counting down.
ATGTGACAAGAGATAATTTTAAGGCAACCTAATGTCTCTCTATTGAGATATTTTTTTAATGAAACCTAATTATTCTTTTGAGGTTAATTTCAAGGTTTAGATCAATAAAGGCATGTTTGAGTACTAGTCCTTGAGTGTAAAGTGTCTTGAGAAGCCTAGTCATAACAAGCATAGTCATATCATGAGCATATGCATGATGAACATAAATAGGTATGTGAAAAGGTATGATATTGTCTAAGGAGAATGAAATTCATTTGATGAAGGTGTAAAAGTATCAAAGAGTGTTTCAAGATCAGTTGTCAAAGTTGTCAAGTGTTTTAACTTAGTAAGAGACTTGAGAAGGTTTATGCATTAGATGCCTAATATTGTCCATGAAAGAGTATGGTGGCCTAGTGATATGGATGCACAAAGGCATAATATAATATATGAGTTTTTTTTAACATTCATATGAAGCATTGGAGAACTCATAATAGTTTTAGAGTAAGCCTACAAGGGTAGGACCTACAGACCTAACATACAACTAGACTAATTCTAGACCCTACCTAGCCTAATGAGGTGTTATGTGGTATTGTCAAGGCATATGCAGAATTTGTGGCAATGATTTATCATATTAATAGTTTTTATGACATATATATTAGGCTTTGACATCTTGGATAGTGACTAGAAGTTTAGTCTCAAAACCTAATGTGACTTGCAGGTCAAGGCCTAGAGAGCAAAGAGAGAGAATATGTCCTAATGGGGTATGAGGTTACATTTATAAGGATAACATGATCACATTAAAATTAACATAATTTTTTCATGTTGTTTCAATTATTTTTACCAAGTTTTGGGTCAAAATTTGAAGGTTAAGACAAGAAAAAGTATTTTAAGGTTTCTTGAGTGCACAGAATGAAGGGTTCTCAACCTGGAAAAAAAAATTAGTGTTCATTGGTATTTTTAATATATGCATGGAAACATAATATATTCATGGTACATTGGGAATGGTCATATCTAAACTTTTCAATCATTTCTTTTGGAATGAGGGGATAAACTTTATGAATGATTGTTAAGACCAGAAGATGGTTTAAACCCTCAAAGAACCCTAACTCAAACCTGATGTGAAAGATATTTCTATAAATAACTTAAAATATATTGGATTTGATATTTTATATATTATATCATGAATTAAAATCTCTTAGTCACCTCCAAATGTGATTTTTTTGTCAGGTGAGTGAGTGGACCCTATAAGAAAGGCCTTATTTCTAAGAGATTTGTTGTATTTCTTAAATTAACCAGGTCAAAGTTACAAAATGGATAGAGGAAAAATATTGAGAATTGTATTTAATTTACATGGTGTTTTTTATTTATATTTTATACCTCAATGGTTTTAAACTACTCTTACAAGTTGAGTAGTCATTAACAGGCCTAATTGTGCAAATAGAGAGAAAACCAGACATAAGCGAGAAGTTTATTAGGGATGTGCTATCATGGATTAGGGATGAATGAAAGTGAATATAGAGGTTTTTAAATACTTTTAATAAATTTTTATGTTGGATATATGTTTTTTATGTTAGTGGGTATGATGAAAATGTTGCTCATAAGTTGACATGTCTAGTGAAGATGAGAAAGTAAAAGTGCAAGTTCATGAGATTGGTCTGCAAGACCAATATTATCATTTGACAATATTTGATAATAATGGTATAATGATCAGATAGGATCATCCACATGAATTATTATTCTTTTAAATTATTGATACAAGTGTTTAAGGTCAAAATTATCATGATTGGTCTTCAAGGCAAATGGGTAATTTTAGGTAAGCAAGTTGTAATGATGAGGTTGAGGATCTATGCCTTGAGATAAAGCATCTGATGGATATTATTTTATTATTTGGGACATATATTTCCTATCCATTATTTTAATATTTTTTTAAATTTATTAAAAATTATTGAAATGGTGAAGCCAAAATGGGTTTACTGGTCCAAGTTTGTTTTTGTGTAGTGAAGACAAAAGATTGCTCTGCAAGACCAATAATTGACATTAGATCTTGTGATATTTGTACTTGAGAATGAAAAAAATATTAAAATAATTTATTTAATTTTTTATTTTTCATGGTAAGTGTTCTTTCAATTTTTTAAGATCAAGTTATTCATGACTGTGTTTTGGAGTATTTTGACAATTCTGAGTGGGCTACTTGCAGAGAAGAGTTTGACCCTGTATATCCTGAGTTGTGAAGTATAAATAGCATGGTTATGACCATAAGATCATGAATATTTTTTATTTTTGATTTTTTAGATGTTTTTTTTACAAAATTGTGTTTTTTATTTAGTTATTCAAGATAGATTTTCTGGGTATGCACATGCCTATTGTGAACAGTGTTTTGAGAAGAGGTTCAAGTAGTGGTTAGATGTGAAAGGTATTATGGACCTAAATTAAAGTTTGATAAGGTATATTTTAATTTAATGTGATATTTTAAAACCATTTTAATTTTTTTAAAGTGGTCCAAGGAAGGAAAAGTGTAATGTGTTCTAAATAGACCTAATAGGATTAGGTCTTCATGAGACCTAAAAGTGAGATAAGGCCTAATTGAGGAAGGTCTAACTTAAAGGGACTCAAATCACATTTAATATATGTCTATTAAATTTCATAATATATATTACATGGCCTAAATATAAGGGTAAGGATTTTTGGATGACTAATAAGGATATGAATAAGTGACTTGTTAAATACTAGGTAATTTTAGGCCTATTTATGTGTGTAGAGAACATGCAAAAGAAATAGAACATTATTAAGTATAATAAGGTAATTTAGGTTATCATAGGCATGTTAAATAACTATTATGATGTTTTAATAGATTTTTGTATATTACAATCAAGTTCATATGACCTAATCAATTCAAGAAGAGGGTTAGTTGAGTGAAGAAGGATAGAAGGCATTTTTAAAGGGCTTAGAGTGTGAAGAGTGTGAAGAGCTAAAGAATTGGTCATCATCATTTGGTTGATCCAAAGTGTGTCCTATAGGTGATAAAATATATCATGTGGCTAAGTTGGTTTTGATTGATCTATGGGGTTCGTGCCTCCTTGCAAGTGGGTTATTGTTAAGGCCTAATTGAGTTGGTGCTTAGCTAGTTGGGGTTGGTGTTCCATGTGAATTCGGTGCTTCACTAAAGTTGGTGTTTATATTATAATAATATATTACATTTATATACATTAATGGGTTTTCATCCCTTTGAGGTTTTCCCACATATAATTTATGTTATCTTGTGTTCTTGTGCTTGATTAAATATTTTATGTTTGCTTAAGTTGAATTGATAAATAATTTTATTAAAGACTAATTCACCTCCCATCTTAGTCATTTTAATTCCAACATTTGGTATCAAATCTTGGTCCTGTGAAGTAGGTCTAAAAGCCTAAAGGAGATCCTATAAGAAAGGATGGTTAGTCAGTAAGCTCAAGGTGGTTACCCCACTAATAAGGATCTTTTATTTAATGGATCAAATTATGCTTTTTTAAATGCCAAGATGAATATATATTTGATGTCTCAAGGTCATGATATTTGGTAGTAAGTTGTGGATAGATATAGTGATCATTTTATTCCACCAACTAGTGTAATAGATAAGAAGGCAAGTGAAAATAAATCCAAGTAATGAATGTCATTCTTTGTGGCCTATCAGATATAGAGGTTGTAAAGGTAATGTAATGTGTATAATCCAAATAAATATGGGACAAATTGAAGAACATATATTAAAGAGACATCAAGGTGATTATGGCCAAGTTTCAAACCCATAAAAGATAATTTAAAAGTCTAAAAATGAATGAAGATGAAATAATTACATCTTACCTATTGAAGGTTGATGAAGTTTTCAATATCATTAGAGGATTGGGAGGAGAATTTAAAGAATCTATATTAGTTTAAAAAGTGTTGAGTTCACTAAATCCAAAGTTTAACTCCAAGGTGTTTGTAGTGGAAGAGATGCGATATTTGGACAAGCTAGATATGGATGGGCTTAATGGCATCTTGACTGACTCTGAGATGAGAACAAATTAAGGAAGACTCTATAAGAAGGAAGAAACTTTAAAAGTTGAAAATAAGTCAAAAGTCAAGAAGGTCAAGGATGAAAAATGTTTAGATGTTGATGATGATCAACTCAGATCTATGTTTGAAAGAAATTTGAGGTTTGGATCAGGAAAGTAAAAGGGTAAGTTGCCCTTAAAATATTTCAATTATGTTAAGATTGGTCACTTTAAATCTATGTGTCCTAACAAGGATAGGATTGAAAATTAACATGATGAACATTATGAAGATGACAAGAAGGCCTATAAGCCTGACAAAAACAAGGAGTTCAAGAAGTATGAAGGTAAGAAAAGAACTTTTAAAAATAAGAGGAGCTTTGTTGTAGTAAGCATTAAGATTAATTAGGGGGTTAGTTATTTAATTGATAAATGTTGAATATTTGCATCACTATTTTATGTGTGCAAATATTCCCTATCAACTAATCTTGATTTCATGCATCAAATTGTCATTACATGAAACCAACTCATGTTGCCTATTTATTAGGCATTCCCTATTCTTCTCCTATCATGTTGGTTAAGAGAGAGTTACAAATTTGTATTATTATTTTTAGAATAATGAGATCAGACTATGCATAATTCATTCTCTATGTGCATAATGTCTGAGATGTTTGTTTGTGGTAATGGTCATATGGGAGAGATCTAGGATAAATTAGAAGCATTCTTTATTCTGACATGGTATCAGATTAGGACCATGTATTCATTACTCACCTTGGTTGAATCCATTAAGTAATCAAATTTGAAAAAAAAAATATAGTTTTTTGGTTTACAAGAGATGTAGATCTTGAAGGGGTTTCTATGTTTGGTGTGGTCTATGTTTTGAGTTGATATTTTTTTTATTGATTTTTGGTATAACTTTTATAATGGCTTAGCCCCTATGGGTCTTGTGGTATGAGCTAGGTATTTGATTCAAGGTGACTCTAGTTTTTTGATCTTAGATATTCTTTCAGCTCCATCATTAGAGATCCTTCAAGAATTGCATCTCTCTCATGTGCATCTTCTTAGTCTGATATGTGAACTGAAGATAATATTCTGAGGATGCATCCTTATTAGCTTCCCTCATGGGATTGTTTACTAATGGAGAAACATAATATGGTTACCCACTATTAGATCAACCATGGTCAAAATAAAAGCATAATCTAATGCCATTCTAAAATAATGTGAGTATTTATTTTGTTTAGTTTGCATAGAATCAAAACCCTACAATGACTCTCAATTCCTCCCAAGCCTAAGTCTCATTGAATGATGAGACTCAACCTTGTCTACAAATGATTCTACCAATATCATTTGGCATGAGATCCTCTACAAGTTCCTTCACAATCTCCACCTATCTTGCATAACTATCTAAAACCTTGGCCCTAACTTTGTCCTCAATGGTCCTAGTTGGACTTCTACCATCAGTAATTGACAAGAAGTTGCCTCTTGCCATAAAGCTTCCATTCCATTTAAAGGGATTTGATTTGGCATTGTTTTATTTTATATTTATTTGGTGTTGTATTTTTTCATTTGAGGTTAGTTTTGGAGCTATATCCATGTCAAAATCATACCACTTGGTCCTCTTACTACCCAACTTTGCCATTAACTTTATTCAACCTCTCTCGACATCATCATTATACATGGAGAGATCCTATCAAACCAAGTTTGGCATGAAAATCAAGTATTATTAAAGTGTTTTGCATTGATTTCATCCTTGATAGAATTTGAATTGCTTTAGAAATCAATAACAAAGGAATTGCATTGGTATTCAAAACCACCTAGTCCCACCTTGTTTCATTGATGTGACAAACACATAGTTTTCAACATTGGAGAGTCTTCAAAATATCAACTCAAAGTGGTAAGATAATTGATTTTTTTCTCTTCTTTTAAATGAGGATTTAAAAATAAATTTAGTCAAATGCAATTTATAAATCCTTCATAACATAATAAGGGATACATAGTTTTGTGAAGAACTTCAATTAAGTGTAGGTCAATGGATCGAACCCTACTCCTCTTAGAAGCATTTTTTATTGAAAAATTATTTATTAATTGAGGAATTTTTTTAATAGGATTTTTCATTTTTTAAAGTGAAGTGGAGGATATTTTTTTGTGGTGTCAAATTGGTGGGATATTTTTTTAAAGGAGAAAATATTTTCTAAGAGAAAATTTCATTGTATTTCAAACAAAAGAATGGAGGGTGATGTTCAATCTCATAAGCAATGAGACCTCCTCAAAAAAAAATGCTTCATTTATTTTTTTGATGTGATTGGTTATCCTTTCACTTACGGATGTATTTTTACATATGATTGATGTCCTATTTTTTAGATTGTTTTAATACTCTTTTGTGCCACTTGTACTCATGGATGTATTTTTGGTGGTAACTGACATCCCTATTTGGCAATTTTCAACATTATTGGTTTTTCATGACTTCAAGTATGGATTCTTGTATGTTTGAACCACTTAGCTCCTCAAAATACACCATATGGAAAACCAAAATATGGATGCACTTGTAGATGAAGGGATTTTGGAGAGTTGTGCTTAGTGATTTTCCTATTTTTACAGATGAGGATGATATTATATGGCTTGCATCCTTGTAAAAGGAGGTGTTTTTTTTAATTTTTATCTATGTTTTGAATTATTTTAAATCTCATATTGAGTGTGCCACATCACCTAAGGAAGCTTGGGACATTATTTCTATATTGTTTGATGAGGTCAGTTCACCTCCACATGTTCTTCTTTCTTCTCCTCCCTCTCATAGTGAGGATTCTTCTATTGGTGACATTGTTTCTCTACCATCTTCTCCCATTTTTAAGGGTTTGATTCTTGATAGTGATTTACATGAGAAGTATTTGGCATCTTCATCTCCTTCTGTTATTTCTAGTCCTCCTTCCATTGATAGTGAGTACATATTTATTTAGGATGAGACACTTATACCACCTCTTCCTACTATTCATGATGTTGATGTGAGTATTGGTGGTCATTTGGATCAGGTATATACACCTCTACATAATGATGCACATTTTGATACAATGGTTGTTGCTCTTAGTTTTGGTTTTGGTATGACTCTTGACAATGCCCTACCAAGTCCTAAGTAATCCATTGATCATATGGCCTCTTTCCTATCACTTTAGGAAGAAAATAGGAAACTTTTGATGCAAAATTCTAATTCATGGAAGGGAAACCCCATTTGTTCTTTACAAAAGAAACTAGTTGGCACACAACATCAGTCTAATACCTCATCATGTATTGAATCTGGTATGTATCCACTTGATGTAATTTTATAGTGTGATCTACCATATTTTGAGGAACCCATTATTCATGTTTCTCCTATTATATTAGTTGATACTACTATGCCTACTATTGGTACACACTTTGCACATCCCACTCTAGTTTTACTTACATATATGCCTACTTCTTTTGAGAAGTATGCCAGTAGTTTTGGCTAACACATGCTTCATTCTATGGGTCACACTACCAGACTTATAAGCATTGGGAAGCATTTATAGGGTATTATTCATCTTATTCAGCTTGTTATGTGGATTTATTGGCATGGCCTTGGTTATGATGTAGGTGCTTCATCTTCATTGAGATCTATTGATAGAGATCCATATTTTGTTCACTCCACTCTTCATGAGGATTTTGAGCTTCATATGGGTTCTTTTGTGCATTCACTTAGGCCTAAGAAACATGAGATTATAGTGGTTAGACATGATCTACCCAACACTTCTTTGGATGTTATCTTTCATTCTTCTATCATAGAATTTTACCCACACATATGGAGACATTTTCATCCACCATATGTGTTCATTTGGAATGGATTTTTTATCATTCTTGGTCGCATAAGAAGTTTTTTTGGTGAGGAAACTACAAACATCATTCCTTCACTATTTAGCTTCTTTGATCACACATTACTCCTCCTGCCTATTGATGCTCCTTATTATTTGCACTCTTTGATTAAGTAGATGTTTTTTTTAACATATATCTCTCGATGATGTATTTCATAGATTGATTGCATTGTGGAGTTTCTTGTATCACTTGGTGATATTATTGTAAGATGGGACTTTTATTTGTAGTCACACTAAGATTCATGGAGGCTTTTTCATCATGTGTGTGCTCCATGATTGAGTACCTTCTTCTCCAATTGCATAACTATCCCATCATCACTAGGGACATCATTTTTGAGATATTTCATATATGTATTTGATTGTTGATAGTCTCCTTCAAATGTTTTGGTGGAGCTTATTCTCTTTTTAGATCATAGTTTTTCTGGTGTATCCTAGTGTCAACATTTTCATGTTTGTATAATGGGATTGGCCCACTCATTTAGATGGTTTTTTGAGTCACTACATGTATTTCAGTATTATAGGGGGTGTGTGGACATATTGCTTCAAGTTTTGTGCTCATTGTTATTACACCACATTATATTTTTGAGGTAGTTGATTGAGTGTAATTTTTATTTAATGGGCTTCATTCCATAGATTATACCTACTACAAGATTGTGTTGATATTTTGAGTTTTACTTCTTGGGATGCCTTGTAGCATATGTTCTCTTCTTCACCCTCACTATGGTTCTATTGGTTTTGGGGTAACTTGGGGTGATACCTTTCATCCTTGGTAACTCTTTTTTCCCAATTTGGTGATAAGTGTTTTTATAGAGTGAGCCTTGTAAAGAGTACCAGTTCCTCTTTAACTTGGTAGTTACAGTGACTCAACATCCATATACTCTGATAAGATAGATTGGTTACCATAAAGACACTTTACATTTTACTATGATTTATACATGGGTACTTGGTCAGGCCTTATTATCAGGACCCATTTAGTCTCTTTGTTTTCTCTTTTCTTACTCCCTATTTTGTGCTTAAGGGATGGTGTTGGAGTAAGTGTTAAGTTTAATTAGGGAGTTGGATATTTAGTTAATATATTTTGAATATTTACATCACTATTTTATGCATGCAAATATTCTGTATCAACTAATCTTGGTTTCATGCAATAAATTTTCATTGCATGAAACCAACTCATATTACCTATTTACTAGGCATTCCCTATTCTTCTCCTATCATGATGGTGAAGATAGATCTATAAATTTGTATTATTCTTTTTAGGAATAATGAGACTGGACTATGCATAATTTATTCTATGTGTGCATAATGTTTGAGATTTTTTTTATGGTAATGGTCACGTATGAGAGATATAAGATAAATGATAATCATTTTCTATTCTGCCAAGCTTTTATACTAAAGAAGATAACTCTTCTAATGTAAGCACCTCAAGTGCATCTGATAGTGATAATGGAAATAATGAACCTGAACATGACAATTATAAAACCTTATTCATGGCCATAGAAATAGATAGTGGGGGTTTCTCAAATGGGAAAGGCCTTATGGTTGATGTATAATTAGATGAAGAAGAATTTTAAGTGAATCTTGAGGCAGAATTGGTAAGTGCCCTAGAGGAGTTAAAGTTCTAAAATAGAAATAATCACAAACTAATATCATTAGTTAAGGACTATGAGTAGTAGATTGGCTTATTTTAAGAGAGATTGAGTAATACTTCTAAGGAGTAAGATGAAATCATTAGTCAAATTGAAGCACAGATGGAGATAGTCAATACAAGCCTAAAGGCTAAAGAGGAAGAATGCACCAAGTATTAAACTAAAGTAGAATCCTTAAAGGATGAGTTGGATCAAACATCTAGCATGATAAAGACCTTTTTAAAGTTTTAAAAGAGAACTGAGGCTTTAGATGACATCTTGAGTAGTTAAAAGTATGCAAGTCATAAAATAGGCCTTGGTTTCAAAGAAGAACAAAAAGAGGCATCTCAAGTCAAGGAGAAGGTTGTTAAAGACAAGAAGTACAACATGAAAATACCTATCAAATAGCCTAATATTATGAGGTATGTTAATTCATTAAATGGTTATTATTTTATATGTAATCAATTTTGTCATAGAGCAAAAGAGTGTAAAAGGTCCTCCAATAATGAGTACTCATGGGAATATGGAAAGAATCATGGTTCAGATCAATTAAATGGTATGTATAAGGTGGTTTGATATAGTTTTCATAAGGTAGGGAATATTAAAATATTATATATTAATAAAGCTAGAAGGTCATCATTTCAAAACAAGAGGTTTGAATCCCCTAGAGTGCAAGAAAGAAGGTAAATGAATGTATGAAAACAAAATATAAAAAAGGTGAGTCATGATCAATATACAAGCTCAAGTGGACTATTGGTTGTGATAGAGAATACTTAAAATGTGAAATCAAGTTAGGAATATATTTTGTCAAGTCATATTGATGATCAAATGGATGATGAAGAGATCAATCCTATAATGCCAATCAAGCCTAAAAGGATATTTAAGGACATTCAATCTTGTGAGAGCATGGAGATATGGGAAACTCATGAATTTGAGTATTTTTAGTACCATATTGAAATTGGTAACTTCATTAATATTAAATAAGACACTTTTTAGTTAGAAATCCCATGGTGGATGCTTGATTTAAAGGGGAATTATTCAGGATATTGACTAAGATTGATCTATGTTTAGAAGTGGAATTTTGTTTTGAGTTCATTTGAACAAGGTATTCATGGAGTAAGGGGGATCATGTATGTTAGAGGTATAATCACTAAGAAGGGGTGAATCAGTGGTGATAACTAATCCAATTCAATTTACAAACCCCTCAAACACTTAAGCATTTAATACAACCATTCATGAAGCATACAAGATGTTTATAGTAATGAACAATGAAGATAATGCAAGATCACACACACAAAACAAGATCTATGTTAGAAACCCTCTTGGGGAATAAAACCCACTCTCAATCCTAAAAACACATGGACTACTTGTCCTATAAGATGACCATAAACATGAGACTAGTCGAGTCCTTTTGACCTAAATTTACTGAAACACCTGTTTCATAAGGAGCACCTACCCTTAGGATGATAAAGTCCTTCTAACCACTTATTATTCAAGTTCTTCTGACTAGATTTAGTAAAACCCCTATTTCATAAATATCACATTCCCCTAAGATTATCAAGTCTTTTTGACCACCTATTGGTCAAGTCCTTATGATGTATATGTTTAGCACCTTCCCAACACCTATGAAATGAACATCTACTAATCATTGATTACCTACCAATATGATGGAGATACAATGTATCATCTCTCTTTAACTCTACACACTACATAGTCTACACACTAATTTGAATCTCAAATCAACCACCAAGCTCACACAGACATCATCTATCCTATGTTCATCCTAAATCTTTAAATCTATAAGAGCACTATCTTTGACATTATAAATATAACCTACAGGTCATACACATAGTCATCAACCTACTCTACTCTACACCCCATCCACTAGGCACACACCCTTTCTTCTTTCCTTTGCTCTCCAATATTCACATACACATCTTCTCTCAAGTTTCTCACATCAAGAAATCATCTTCTTTTATTTCACCATTTAGAGAGCCTTCATGATTATTATCTTCTTGGTCAGCCTTTAGACTTTCCTTAACCCTTAATACATTTAACATATCTTAATTATATCCTCACATGTTATCCATAGTAACTATGGGTCACACATAAGTAGTTACGCCTTTTAATTAGGCTTTAGTAGCCCTTATAGGTCTGATGTAAACCTATTCCCCCATTTAAAACTCTATTGAGAAAATTTAGGAACACATAACCACTTCCAAATAAATATTTCCACTCTACATGACCCCTTAGACATCCTCAAATGATTACAATCATCATTACGCACATTTGTGTATGCTCAATCTACTCAAACATTAGCCTTGTACACAAGAACACCATGAATGAACAAAGAGTCAACTTATAAGTATTTGTTCATACTAAATATGGATTGGTCAAACCTCCAAAATCTAAAAAAAATATCCTTGGGAATTATACAACACTCTATAATAAATAAGTCCCCTTGAAACATCCAAATACCATTAGAATAGCTCAAAATATCCTTCTTGGGACCCTTATAGAACATGGTCAAAAACATAGTCAACTTTGGAGCTCAATAACTTTGACTACACGAACATTCAAAACTTCAAATAAATATTTATGGATGAATATTGAATTCTTATAAAAAAATTATTTTTACACCAACATCAAATTCTACATATATCAAAAGTTATAGCACAAAAACTACATATTGGTCTTCCCTCACAAATTTGAATATTTGAATTCCAATAGTCATTGAGTAATTGTTAAACATTGAGCACTTATCATCTCGCTACTTCCTAAGAATATGTACCAAATGCACTCCATTGATATATTCAAAATTATCTTGGTCTTTAACTTTACTCACTATTAAACTTCAAATATGTTGACCTCATCTTGTGCACTCTTGTAATATTTACCAAATGCATGTCATCAATCTTTGCAGATTAACTAGGTCTTTATCTTGTAGTAGCCACTATTAGATCTTGATCAAAATTATGATGATTACAACACTTGTCACCCTCACATTCCTTATAAATACTTTGTTATTAATCCATGCACTTGTGCTACTTGGTAGTCCTACATGCTTTGTTGACTCTTTGACTTGTCCCACAATGTTTATCTTCATAAATATGAACTGCCACTCACTATTGATCTTCTATCAGATTAGGGAGCTTGTGACACTTGTCACCAACACATGAAACCTTTAACATGTTAAATTCATATGCACCATTGATCTCAATATATATGATTAAGCGCTCATCATTAGATCTTCTAGACAAATGACCTTAGAATTCAACATGATTAAACTTGATGGTTTTTGGCCCATCACAGTCTGCTAGAGTAACTTTGAAGCTTTATAACTTAATCTAGAAATCACTTCAAAACTCCAAATTTCTAGGGTAACTTCTTGGTACTATAAACAGCATATCTATATAAACCTTTGATAATTATTGACTTTATTCATACCTAAATTAAATTTAAAAACTTATTATTTCATACATATCTACATGATATATAGTGATGGTCTGGTTAAGTATAGGAACTTAGTGAACTTCTATCGAAGAGGCCAAATTTTCACCCACATATCTTTAGCTACACTCAAACTCATGACCTAAAAATTGTAACATAGTAACTTTAGATTAATGTGATAATACCCATATGACCAACTCCCCCTAACTCATCCATATGTGGCAATGATGATATCGGCAAACTTCCTACTTAGATTTTTTTGTTACAAAACCAAATATACCAAGATGAATGTAATGAAGAAATAGATAAATACCATGTACTTAAAAAAAACCTCTCCAATCATCCTTGACCTATGATATGACCCCTCACACATTCTTAATACTTTAGACCTATCCCTAATCATGCCAAAATTGAAGATCAACCAGGCCTAGTTTAAGCATACTACACACTTTTTCATTGACATTTAAAATATCAAGACACTTAATCCACTCACATGGAAACCTCCATGACATCATTGAAAATTATCTAAAAATCTCCCCCTTTTTTTTTGATGTCAACAGCCATCATATAACTCACTACCATTCTCTCTCTTCAAGCACTCTCACAATAGGAACCTTCTCCCCCTTTGACACAATGACAAAGTGGGAATAAATTGATCTTGAGGAACTAAGAATACCACAAACAAGAGAGGACCACCTTATCAATATGATACAAAATCCCCCTTACCTTTATCTTATCTTTTCTTTGAATTGACAACTTTTTTGTGCCACATTTCAATACTATCTTCAACCAAGCACTAAAACCAATGAAGAAATAACACAAAAAAGTACTAAAATCTGATGAAACTCACCAAAAAACATCTGAGAGGGTCTCACCCTAAGATCTTTGAGCCATTTCACCTCTTGAGCATATTTATATCTCCACACACCATGAAAAACCACCATACAGGATAACTAGCCTTCTCTCTCAAGCCCCCTCTAGAGCAAGCTCATGAACTTGTTACCCCCCTTAACCAAAAGACCTTTTATTGATTCATAAAGTAAGAAATGACACCCAATATTTGTCTTAGATACTCAAATTTACCTTTTGATAATGGTTTGGTCAAAATATCTATAAGTTGTTCTTTTGTAGTCACATATTCCAACTTAACACTTTGATTACTCACTTGTTCTCTCAATAAATGATATCTCATAGAAATGTGCTTAGTTTTTAGTGCATAATAGGATTTTTTGAGACACTAATTTCACCAATATTGTCACAATAGATAGGGCAAGGTCCATTTTATCTTACCTTATAATCTTTCAAAGTTTTTTTCATCCACATGACTTACATGAAATAAGAGGTAGCTAATATATACTTAGATTTTGCAGTTGATAGAGACACTAAGGCTTATTTATTTCTTATCCAAGACACCAAGAATTCCCCCATGAATAATACCCCATAATTGGTACTCCTCCTATCATCCACACATCCTTCTCAATCTGCATCAGTATATGATTTCAAATTGAATTCTTTACTCTTGGGATACCATAAACCATACTCTATGGTGCCTTTGAGATACCTAAAGATCCTTTTGACTACTTTCAAGTGAGATTCTTTAGAATCATCTCGAAACCCTTTTATAAGACCAACTGCTTTCATGATATCAAGCCTAAAAGTAGTAGAGTAAAAAAGACTTCTAATCATACATCTATACAAAGTTTGATCAAATTTTGGTGAGTCATCTAGTTTACTTAGCTTACATCCAGTGATCATTAAAGTACCAATTGGATTACAATCCATCATGTCAAACTTCCTTATCCTATCCTTGATTTCTTATGAAATAAATATCCCTACATCAAATTAGTTAATCTGAAATCCTAATAAGAAAGAAATTTCTCCCAACATTAACATTTCAAAATCAGTCCTCATAGTATCTACAAATGCTCTACTTATATTATCATTGTAAGATCTAAAAACTATGTCAGCAACATATACAACTACAATCAATTGATGATTGCCTTCTATCTTAATGTATAAATTACTATCATCCACCCTCTTTTTAAAACCTTGACTAAAAATATACTTATCTAACATGTCATACCAAAGTCTAGGAGCTTGTTTAAGACCATAAAGATCCTTCTTGAGTTTACACAAAAAATCTTGATTATTTGACATGAATTATTCTTTAGGTAACTCAATTTAGACTTTTTATTCTAAGTTTCCATTCAAGAATGTATATTCCACATCTATTTGGTATACCTTAAAAGCTTTGAAACTACCATATGACAACAAGAGTCTAATCACTTCCATTCTTACCACAAGAGCAAAAGTCTCATCAAAATCTATTCCTTCAACCTAAGCATATCCTTTACACACCAATCTAGATTTGATCCTTGTGACTTCTCCATTCTCATTCATCTTGTTTTTGAAAATACACTTGGTACCTATCACATTTTTATCTTTTGGCCTAGGAACTAAATCCCATGTTTCATTTTTTACTATTTGATCAAGTTCTTCATCTATTACACCATTCTAACTTTCATCTTTACTAGCTTCTGTGAATGTTTTGGGTCTAATCATGGATAATAGAGATGAGTCTTATTAATTCTAATTGCTCAATATTATCCTTCTAGTGTACAAAATAGCACTAAAATTTCCAATAACTTGAGAGATTGGATGATCTTTATGAATTATTTTAGATGGAGGTTTAGAATCATCTTTCTTCCTCCTCTTCATCTTCATCATTTATTTGAATAGATACCCATCATTACTTTCAATAGAATTTTAAATTAATTTACTTACATACAATTTTGATTTATTTACTCTACTTGTCTCATCTATCCTTACATTTGAACTTTCAATAATCTTGTGAAGTCTCTTGTTAAAGCACCTATAGGCAATACTGATAGAAGATTAACCTAAGAAGATGCCCTCATCAAACCTTGAATCAATTTTTTGAAGATTCTCTTCATCTATTTTGATTAAGAACCTATTCCCAAAAACTCTAAAATGTTTGACATTAGCTACTTTATTCTTCCATAACTCATAAGGAGTCTTATCACTATTTACTCTGATTTGACACTTGTTTAAGATGTAAACTGACATGTTAGCTACCTCTTCCCAATAACCATCTAATAATTTGGCATCTTGAAGCATGGTTCTACTCATCTCTTGAATAGTCATATTCCTTCTTACAACAACACCATTCTATTGTAGTGTTCTAGTAGTAGAATATTATCTCTTTATCCTTTATTTCTCACAAAAATCATCAAATTCATGAGACCAAAACTCACCTCCTATATCTAATCTTACACACTTGATCTTTGACCCTTTATCATTTTCCACATGAACTTTGAATGTCATAAATCTTGTAAAAGCTTATAATTTTTTTGTAAAAAAAAATCCAAGTCATCCTAGTAAAATCATCAATGAGAAGCATGAAGTTGTTATGACCTTGAATAATTTGAGTTCTCATAGCTCTACATAGATCAGTATAGATCAACTCTAATTGATTTGTAGTGGATAACTCTTTGGATTTGTATCTTATTTTGGTTTGCTTCCCATGAAGACATGCCTTGCAAAGAGAATGAGGAATCTTATAAATCCTAAGCATATGCCTTACTAACCCCTTTGAACTAATCTTTACCATATTATAAAAATTTATATATCCAAGCCTTCTATGACAAAGTCAAGTTTCTTCTAATTGACTCATGAAGCAATCATCCTTATTGGATTCATGGAATATATACATGTTATTATCTATTTTATAAACATTTGTAACTAATCTACCAGATTTTGCCTTTCTTACTTCACATACATCATCATGAAAATTTGCAACATTTACTTGCTTACACATTTGTCTCACACTCAAAAAATTATGTTTCAAACCTTCTACATATAAGACATTCTCAATCCTAGTATGAACATTTTCCAAACTCATAGTACCCTTGCCAACTATGTTAGCATATTTTTTGTCACCAAATCTCAATGAACCTGGGTTGGTCTTCTTGAGAGATATAAGCTTACTCTTGTCTCTTGTAATATGATTTGACCATCCACTATCTATGAACCATCTCTTGTTCCCATCTTCTTGACTACGTAACTCTTCTTTAACAAATATTGGATCTTCTTTTGGTAAACCACTTTAATTCTACTTCTTTTTTCTTCAATCTTAGACTTAGTCTCCTTGAACCATTTGATGGTGTCAATGACTTGCATATCCTTTTTCCAAAAATATTTTTGGTAGTTATTGATAATATGACTTTGCTGGTTATAATTGTAGCATATGAGATTCATTTTAATCTTTGGAGAGAAGCACAATCCCTATATCTATGACCAAATTTATTGCAAGAGAAGTAATACCCATTGAATAAATTTTTCATATTTGACCTTTATTTCTCTTGACCATTTTCGATCCATGAATTTTCATTCTTAACCCTTTTGATGGAACTAAAATTCATTTTATCCTTAGATAAGAGAACATCTAAGTAAGTTATGACTTTATTTTCCAGTTATTCCATCCTTTGGTTGAGACCTTTATCCATCATGACCTATAGATTCTTGACTATTGCTTCTAGATATTTCACTTGCATCTTCACATCATCCATGTTTGTATTGATGTTTGATAAAGAACATACTAGTTTGTCTTGAAGACAAACCACATCCTCTTTGTCAACCATTATATCTTTTATCACCTTCAAGTGGTTAAGCGTACAAGAAGTAGCTACTTTGATACCAATTATTATAGGTATAATCATTAAGAGAGGGGGGTGAATTAGTGGTGACAAATAATCCAATTTAATTTTCAAACACTTAAGCATTCAATACAACCATTCATGAAGCATACAAGATGTTTATAGCAATGAACAATGAATATAATGTAAGATCACACACACAACATAAGATATATGTGGGAAACCCTCTTAAGGAATAAAACCTACTCTCAATCCTACAAACACATAGAATAATTGCCCTATAAGATGATCACAAATATGAGACTAGTCAAGTCCTTCTAACTAGAATTCAGTGAAATACCTATTTCACAAGGAGCACCTACCCCTAGGATGATCAAGTCCTTATAACCACCTATTGTCAAGTCATTCTAATCAACTTTAGTGAAACACCTATTTCATAAGGATCACCTACCCCTAAGATGATCAAGTCTTTTTGACCACCTGTTGGTCTAGTCTTTTTGACCTAGATGTTGAGTACCTTCCCAACACATATGAAATGAACATCTCTTGATCATTGGTTCCCCAGAAATATAATAGAGATATAATGTATATCAATTCTTTTCAAATCTACACACTACATAGTCCACACTTTGATTTACCTATCAAATCAACCACCAAGCTCACACAAAAATCATCTATCCTCCACTCATATTTAATCTTTAAACCTACAAGAGCACTATCTTTGACATAATAAATATAACCTACAAGTCATACACATAGTCATCAACCTACTCTACTCTACACCCCATCCACTGGGCACACACCCTTTCTTATTTTTTTTGCTCTTCAACTCTCACATACACATCTTCTCTCAAGTCTTTTACATTAAGAATCATCATATTTGATTTCACCATTTATAGATCCTTCATGATTATTATCTTCTTGGTTAGCCTTTAGACTTTCCTTAACACTTAAGATATATTACATAGCTCAATATTATCCTCATAAGTAAGCCATAGTAACTATGGGTCACACTTAAGTAGCTACACCTTTTAATTAGGCCTTAGTAGCCCTTATAGGTCTTATGGAGACCTATTCACCTAATTATCCCTCTATTGAGGAAATTTAGAAACATAGGACCACTTTAAAATACATAGGTCCAATCCAAATGACCCCTTTAACATCCTTAAATTATTATATTCATCATTACACACCTCTTTTTATGCTCAATCTACTCAAACATTAGCCTTATACACAAGAACACCATGAACGGATAAATAGTTAACTTCTAAGCATTTGTTCATACTGAATATGGATTGGTAAAACTTCTAAAGTCCATAAAAATTATCCTTAGGAAGTATAAAATACGCTTCAATATATAATTCCCCTTGAAACATCCAAATACCATTAGAATAGCTCAAAATATCATTCCTAGGACACTTACAAAATATGGTCAAACAAAGTAAATTTTAGAGATCATAACTTTGAATGTACAATACATGTAACCTTTGACATGTTGAATTCATACAAACCATTGATCTCAATATGTAAGATTAAGAACTCAATGTTGGATCGTCTATATAAATGACCTAAGACTTCAACATAATTAAACTTGATGGTCTCTAGCCCATTATAGTCTACTAGAGAAACTTTGAAGCTTTATAACTTGAGCTAGAAATCACTTCAAGAATCCAAATTTCCAAGGTACCTTCTTGAAACTATAGATAACATCTCTATGTAAACCTTTTACCATTATTTACTTTATTCATACCTAAATTAAATGCAAAAAACTTACTAGTTCATACATAATTACATGATGTGTAGTGACAGTCTGGCTAAGTATAGGAACTTACTAAACTTCTATTTGAGAGGCCAACTTTACATTCGCATATCTTTATCTATGCTCAACCTCAGACTTAAAAATTTTAACATAACAACTTAGGATTAATTTTATCACTAAGACTTGACACTAATCACCAATACATGTAACCTTTGACATGTTGAATTCATACACACCATTGATCTCAATATGTAAGATTAAGCACTCAATATTTGATCTTCTAGATAAATGACCTAAGACTTCAACATGATTAAACTTAATGGTCTCTATCCCATTATAGTCCGTTAGAGAAACTTTGAAGCTTTATAACTTGAGCTACAAATCACTTCAAGAATCCCAAATTTCCAAGGTACCTTCTTGAAACTATAGATAGCATCTCTATGTAAACCTTTTACCATTATTTACTTTATTCATACTAAATTAAATGCACAAAATTAGTGGTTCATACATAATTACATGATGTGTAGTGATGGTCTGGCTAAGTATAGGAACTTAGTGAACTTTTTTCTGAGAGGCCAACTTTGCATTCGCATATCTTTATCTATGCTCAACCTCAGACTTAAAATTTTTAAAATAACAACTTAGGATTAATTTATCACACCCATATGACCAACTCCCCCTGACTCATCCATACATGGTAATAGTGATTTCAACAAACTACCTACTCAAAATTTTCTATTATAGAACCAATTATGCCAAGATGAACATAATGAAGAATCAAATGAATACCATGCACTTACAAAAGCTCTCTAATCATCCTTAACCTTTGATATAACCCCTTACACATGCTCAATACTTCACACCCATCCCTAATAATTCCAAACTTGAATATCAACCAGCCTACTTCAAACATACTAGGACAAGCATACTGCACACTTTATCATTGACACTTAGAATATCAAGACACTTCATCCACTCACCTGGACACCTTCATGACATCACTAATAATTATCTAATAATGTGTCATAATTTTTATTACAATAAAGTGTGGTTTCAAATGGTATTTTTTAGAAGACCCTTTATCATTAATGTCAAAGGGTGAGAAATTTTCAAAAAGGAAGATTGACCAGATTAGGGGAGATGAGAGTTTTCAAATTGAAGAATGTTTTTCCATAAATGATAAAGGGTGAGTTTATTAAGAATTTTTATCATTTATGTCAAGGTTTATTTCATTTTATGTCAAGGTTGATGTAATTTGATATCAAGGTTGATGTCATTGATGTCAAAGTGCACTTGGTGAAGATACATGGTGAGTGGTCTGTTGAGGAATGAGCTTGTGTGCCTAATGTGACAAGAGATAATTTGAAGGAAACCTAATGTATCTATATTAATATATAATTTTAAGGAAACATAATTATTCTTCTAAGGTTTATTTCAAGGTTCAGATCAAGGAAATCATGTTTGAGTATTAGTCATTGATTGCAAAGTGTCTTGAGAATCCTAGTCATAACAAACATAGTAATATCATGACCATATGCATGATGATCATAAATAGGTATGTTTAAAGGTATTATATTTTATAAAAATCATGAAATAAATGTGAGAAAGGTGTAGAAGCATCAAAGAGTGTTTCAAGATCAATTGTCAAAGTTATCAAGTGTTTAAACCTAGTAAAAGACTTGAGAAGGTTTGTGCATTGGATTCCTAGTCTTGTGTATGAAATAGCATGGTGTCCTAGTGATATATATGAATAGAGTAATAAGGTCATATATTAGGTTATTTTATAATTAATATGAGGCATTTTAACACTCATGATAGTCTCATATTTATCTTATAGGGGTAGGACCTACAGACCTAGTATGCAACTAGACTAGTTCTAGACCCTACCTAACCTAATGAGGTGTCATATGTAATTTCTAAGGCATATTAATAATTTAAAATAATAATTTATCATTCTAAATGGTTTTCTACCATGTATATGAGGTTTTGAAATCTTGGACAGTGTTTAGAAGGTTAGTTTCAAGACCTAATGTGACTTGAAAGTCAAGGCCTAGAGAGCAAAGAGAGAGAGAATATGGACTAATGGGGTATTAGGTTATATTTCCAAGGATAACATGATCATATGATTATTAATAGAAGTGTTTCATGTTTTTTCAAGTATTTTTATCATTTTTTAGTTCAAAATTTGAAGGTTAAGACAATAAAAAGTGTTTTAAGATCTCTCAAATGCACAGAATGAAAGGTTCTCAACCTCAGAAATAATTTAAAGTGTTTAATGGTATGTTTAATATCTAAATGGTAAAATAATATATTCATGGTATATTGGGAAGGTTCATATCTCAAATTTATAATAATTGGTTTTTAGAATGAGGGTCTAATCTTTATGAATGATTGTTAAGAATAGAAGATGTTTTAAACACTCAAAGAACCCTAACTCAAACCTGATATGAAAGATATTTCTATAAAGTACTTAGAATGGATTATATTGGATATTTTATCTATTGAATCATTAATTAAACTCCCTCAAGTACCTCTAGGTGTGATTGGTTTGTCAAATGAGTGAGTGTACCCTAAAAGAAAAGCTTTATTTCTCAAAGATTTCATGTAGTTCTCAAAGTTGACCAAGTCAGAGTTACTAAATGGTTGGATGATAAATCTTGATACTTTTATTTTATTTAAATGGTTTTTTATAAGTATATTTATCCCTTAAGTGTTATAAACCATTATTATAAGCTAACTACTTGCTAATAATCTTAATGGTGCTAATAGTGAGAAAACCAGACAAAAGTGAGAAATTGATTAGGGATGTGCTATAATAGATTAGGGATGAATCCAAGTGAATGGAGAGTTTTTTAAAAAATTTAATACATGTCTATGTTGGATATATGTTATGTATGTCAATGGATATGATGAAAATACTACTCATAAGTTGACCTATCTAGTGAAGATGAGATAGTGAAGGTGCAAGTTCATGAGATTAGTTTGCAAGACTAATATTGTCATTTGACCATATTATCTATATATTTTATAATGGTATAATTATAACATATTATAATCCAAATGCATTAATATTCTTTTAAATTATTCATACATGTTTTTAAGGGCAAAATCATCATGACTGGTCTTCAAGGCAAAGAGGTAATTATGGGTAAGCAAGTTGCAATGATGAGTTTGAGTTTCTATGCCTTAAGATGAAGCATCCATTGCATACGATGTTTGTTTTGGTATATATATTTCTTATACATTATTTTCATAAGGTTTTATAGTTATTGGAAATGATTAAAATTGTGAAATCTAAAATGGGTTGACTAGTTCAGGTTGGTCTGTGTACTAAAGACAAAAGATTATTCTGCAAGAAAAATAATTGACATTAGACATTATGATATTAATACTTTATAATAATATAAATATTTAAAATATTATATTTAAGGTTTCAATGGTCATGGGAAGTGATCCTTTATGTGTTAAATATCAATTTATTCATGACTATGTTTTGGAGTGTTCTAACAATTCTGAGTGGGCTACTTGTAGAAAAGAGTTTAAGTCTGTATACCCCAAGTTGTGAAGTATAAGTCACATGGTTATTAATAAAAATTCATTTATATTTTTTATTTTTTTCCATGGTTTTTTGATAAAATTATATTTTTACTTTATTTTTTAAAAACAAAAAAATTAGGTATGCACACGCCTATTGTGAACAGTGTTTTGAGAAGAGGTTCAAGTAGTGGTTGGACCTAAAGGGTATTGTGGACCTATATTAAATTTTTATAAGGTATATTTTAATTTAATATTATATTTTCCTTCCATTTTAAGTGTTTTAAATTTCTCTAAAGAATGAAAAGTGTAATGTGTCCTAAATAGACCTATGAGATTAGGTCTTTATGAGACCTAAAGGTGAGATAAGGCCAAATATAGGTAGGTAAAACCTGAAGAGAATAAAATAAAATTTAATACATGTCTATTATATTCCCTTATACCTAAGAGGGTAAGTATTTCTAGCTATTTAAGAAGGATATGAATAAGTGACTTGTATAAATACTAGGCAATTTTATGCCTATTTGTGTGTAGAGAACATGCAAAAGAAATGGAACATTGGTAAGTAGAATAAGGTTGTGTATACTATGATATGTGTGTTAAGGTATTTTTATGAATTTTTTATAGATTTTTATCTATGAAAATCAAGGTCATATGACCTAATCAAGTTAAGAAGAGGGTTAGTTGAACAAAGAAGGCTAGAAGGTAGTTTGAGATGGCTAAGAGTGTGGAGAGATGAAGAAGTGTTCATCATCAATTGGTTGAGAAATAACGTGTCCTAAATTTTATCAAATCTATCATTTGGTTAATTTGGTGATGATTCATCTAAGGTTTTGGTTCTTCCTTGAAATTGGGTGCTTACAAAATCCTAGCTGAGTTGGTGCTTAACTAGTTGGGGTTGATGTTCCATGTGAAGTTGGTGCTTCACTAAATTTGGTGTTTATCTTATATGAATGTATTACATTTGTATATATCAGTGGTTTTTATTCCCCTTGAGGCTTTCCCACTTATAAGTTGTGTTATCTTATGTTCTTGTGCTTGATTGAATAAGTCATGTTTACTTAAATGAAATTGATAAGTAAGTTTTTTGAAGACTGATTCACCCCCACCCCCTCAGTCATTCTGATTTCAAAATTTGTCATATATTTATTAATCATTTGAATCAATTATAAAATCCTAAAGTATATCCTATAATCAAGGATGGCTAGTTAGCAAG
This sequence comes from Torreya grandis, assembly GCA_037957365.1. NCBI lineage: Eukaryota > Viridiplantae > Streptophyta > Pinopsida > Cupressales > Taxaceae > Torreya > Torreya grandis. Next base: position 439,732 of record JARHVA010004322.1, on the reverse strand, counting down.
CTCAAGGTGGTTTATCTACTAGTAAGGCTTTGTTATTGAATGGATAAAAGTATGCCTTTTAGAATGTTAGGATGAAGATATATTTGATGTCTTAAGGTCATGATATTTGGTAGTTAGTTATGGATGGATATAATTCTCCTCTTATTCTACCAACTGATGAAACATGTAAGAAGGCTAGTGAAAATAAGTCCAAGGAAATGAATATCATCCTTTTTGGCCTATCATATGTACAGATTATAAAGGTAATACATTGTGTATTAGCCAAAGAGATATGGGACTAATTGAATATCATATGTGAAGGATACACTAAGGTAAATATGGCCAAGTTTCATAACCATGTAAGATATTTTGAAAGTCCAAATATGAATGAAATGAAATAATTGCATCTTACATATTGAAGGTTGATGAATCTATCAATATCATTAGAAGATTGGGAGAAGAAGTGAAAGAATCTATAGTGGTTCAAAAAGTGTTGAGATCACTAACTTCAAAGTTTGACTCTAAGGTATCTATAATGGAAGAGATGCAAGATTTGGACAAGCTAAATATGGATGAGCTTCATGGCATTTGGACTACCTATGAGATGAGAATAAATGAAGACATTCCAAGAAGGAATCATCTTTAAAAGTTGAAAATAAGACAAAATTTAAGAAGGTCAAGTATGAGGAATGTTTAGATGTTGATGATGAATAACTCAGAGCCATTTTTGCAATAAAGTTGAGGTTTGGATCTAGTAAGTAGAAGGGTAAGTTACCCTTTAAATGTTTTAACTATGGTAAGATTGGTCACTTTAAATCTAAGTGTCCTAATAAAGATAATATTGAGCATGAATAAAATGGTGAACATAATGGAGATGACAAGAAGGCCTATAATCCTAAAAAAAAAAGAGTTTAGGAAGTATGAAGGTAAGTAAGGAACTTTCAATAATAAGAGTTACTTCTAGACTAAAGAAGATAGCTCTTCTAATGTAAGTGAATCAAGTGTATCTAATAGTGATAATGGTAGTAATGAACCTGAACATGATAATAATGAAACTTTATTCATGGACATAAAATTAGATAGTGAGGGTTACTCAAATAGTAAAGGCCTTATGGTTGATGTAAAATCAAATGAAGAAGAAGTTGAATTTAATCTTGAGGTAGAATTGGTAAGTACTATAGAGGAGTTGAAGTTCTAAAGGAGAAAGAATCACAAAATAAGATTATTAGTTAAGGACTATGAGGAGCAGGTTGGCTTGTTTGAGGAGAGACTAAGTAACACTTACAAGGAGTATGATGAGATCATTAGTCAAATTAAAGCATAGATGGAGATATTCAATGCAAGCCTAAAGGATAAATAGGAATAATTCACCAGGTATGAAACTGAAGTAGAATCTTATAAGGATGAGTTGGATCAAGTATCTAATAAGGTAAAGACATTTGTAAAGTTTGGAAAGATAACTATGGCTCTAGATGACATATTGAGTATTCAAATGTCTACAAGTGATGAAACAATCCTTGGTTTCAAAGAACAACAAAATGAGGCAACTAAAGTCAAGGAGAAAGTTATTGAAGAAAATAAGGTCAACATGAAAAAACCTATCAAATATCCTAATACTATGAGGTATGATAATTCATTCAATGGTTATTATTTTGTATGCAGTTCATTTGGTCATAAAGAAAAAGAGTGTAAAATACCCTCAAATAATAAGTACTCATGAGACTATGGAAGGAATCAAGGTTCACATTATTCAAATGGTATGTATAAGGTGGGTTTCTATAGTTGTCACAAGGTAGGACATATTCAATATTTTGTGCTAACAAAATTAGAAGGTCATCAAGTTAAAATATGAGGTTTGAAGCCCTTAGAGTGCAAGAAAGAAGGAAAATGAAAGTATAGAAACCAAAGATAGAAAAGATGAGTCATGATCAGTATACAATATCAAGTGGACTATTAGATGTGATATAGAATAATTCAGATGTGAAATCAAGTCAGTAATATCTTTTGTCAACTCATATTAATGATAAAATGGATGATGAAGAGATCAAGCCTATAATACCAATCAATCCTAAAAGATAACGAAGAACATTCAGTCTTGTGCGAGCATGAAGATCTAGGAATCCCATGAACTAGTTTTGTTTTAGTACCCAATTGAAAGGCATGACTTCATTAAGCTTCATGAAGACACTCTTTAGTTAGCAGAAGCATGGTGGATGCTTGGTTTTAGGGGGAGCTATTTAAGTTGTTGACTGAGATTGGTCTATGTTGAGAAGTGGACTTGTGTTCTAAGTTTATCTAAATAAGGTATACATGGATTAAGGAGGACAATGTATCATAATCTATATTTCAATAAGGTGTGGTTCTAGATGGTAGTTTATAGAAGACCCTTTGTCATTAATTCCAAATGGGGAGAAAAAATCAAGAAGGAAGATTAACTAGATTGGAGGAGATAAGAGTTATTAAATTAAAGTGTTTTTCCATTAATGACAAAATGGGAGTTTTTTTAGAAGTGTTGTCATTAATTTTAAGGTTAATGTCACTGATGTAAAAGTGCACTTGGTGAAGATGTATTGAGAGTGGTTTGTTGAGGAATGAGATTGTGTGCTTGATGAGACAAGAGATAATTTGAAGGAAAACTAATTTCCCTCTATTGAAAGATAATTTAAAGGAAACCTAATGATTCTTTTGAGGTTGATGTCAAGGTTCATATCAAGGAAAGCATGTTTGAGTATTATTCCTTGAGTACAAAGTGTCTTGAGAATACAAAGTGTCTTTAGAATCCTAGTGATAACGAGCATAGTCATGTCATTAGCATATTCATTATGAGCATAAATAGGTATGTGCATAGGTATGATAGTGTATAAGTATCATTAAAGTCATTTGATCAAGGTGTATAAGAATTAAAAAGTGTTTTAAGATCAATTGTCAAAGATTTCAAGCATTTGAACCTAATAAGATAATTGAGAAGGTTTGTGCATTAGATGCCTAGTCTTTTGCATGAAATATCATGGTGGCCTAGTGAGATGGATACATAGAGGCATAAGAGTATTTATGAGTTTTTTTTATCATGCATATGAGACATTGGAGTACTCTCTATAGGGGTAGGACATACAAACCTAGCATGTAACTAGACTTGTTTTAGACCTTGCTTGGCATAATGAGGTGTCATATGGTATTATCAAGGAATATTAAGAATTTATGGTAGTTATTTATCATGGTAAGATGTTTTATTACATGTATATGAGGTTTTGACATCTTGGATAGTGGATAAAAGGTCAGTTTCAAGATATAATGTGACTTGTAGGTCAAGGCTTAGAGAGCAAAGAGAAAGAACATGGCCTAATGGGGTATGAGGTTCTATTTCCAAGGATAACATGATAATATGAGCATTAAAATAAGTTTTTCATGGTATTTAAAGTATGTTGACCAAGTTTCAAGTTAAAATTTGAAGGTTAAGTTAAGAAAAATTGTTTTAAAGTCTCTCAAGTGTATAGAATGAAGGGTTCTCAACTTAAGAAGTAATTTAAAGTGTTAATTGGTACCTATTATCTATAAATGGTAACATAATTTATTCATGGTATATATTTATGGTTCCTAGCTCAAATTTACAAGCATTGGTTTTTGTAATGAGGGGCTAAGCTTTATGAATGATCATTAAGACTGGAAGATGGTTTAAACCCTTAAAGAACCCAAACTTAGACCCAATGTGAAATATATTTCTATAAGATAATTATAATGGACTTTATTAGATAATTTATCTAATATATCATGAGGTCAAATCTCTCTGGCACCTCTAGGTGTGATTGATTTGTCAGGTGAGTGAGTAGGCCTTATAAGAAAGGCCTTGTTTCTTAGAGATTTGTTGTAGCTATCAAATTTAAACAAGTCAAAGTTATTAAATGGATGGATGAAAAATATCGATACTTTTATTTTATTTAAATATTGGTTTTTAATAATATTCTATCCCTCAAGGGTGATAAACTAGTCTTACAAATTGATTAGTTGCTAACAAGCCTAATGGTGCAAACAGTGAAAAAACTAGATAGCAGTGAGAAGTTGATTAGGGTTGTGTTATCATGGATTAGGGATGAATAAAAGTTCATGGATATGTTTTAAATAATTTTAATAAATTTTTATGTTGGAGTTATCCATGACTATGTTTCGGAGTGTTCTGACAGTTATGAGTGGACTACTTACAGAGAAGAGTTTGAGCATTTATACCCTAATTTGGGAAGTATAAATAACATAGTTATGACCATAATTTCATGTACCTTATGTATTTTTAATTTTTTCCATGTTTTTTTTACAAAATTGTGTTTTTGTTTTATTTATTTAAGACAGATTTGGGTATGCACAGGGTTATTGTGATCAGTGTTTTGAGAAGAGATTTACATAGTGGTTGGATCTAAAAGGTATTTTGGACCTATATTGAATATATATAAGTTATATTTTAATTTAATATTATATTTTCCTACCATTTTAATTATTTTGAAGTGATCCAAGGAAAGAAAAGTGTAATGTGTCCTAAATAGACCTAATAGGATTAGGTCTTCCTGAGACCTAAAGGTGAGATAAGGCCCAATTAAGGTACGTTAGACATAAAGGGAATAAAATAAAGTTTAATACATGTATATCATATGTCCCAAGATACATTTCATATCTAACCTAATAGGTTAATTATGTTTGGTTGACTAAGAAGGATATGAACAAGTGACTTATATAAATATTAGTTAATTTTAGGCCTATTTGTGTGTGTAGAGAACATGAAAAAGAAATAGAACATTGGTAACTATAATAAGGTTATGTAGATCATAATATGTTTTTTAATTAACTATTATGATTTTTTTACATATTTATGTATTTGAAAATCAAGTCATATAGCCTAATCAATTCAAAAAAAGGGCTAGTTGAGCAAAGAAAGCTAGAAGGGAGTTTGAGAGGGCTAAGAGTGTTAAGATTTGAAGAAGTGATCATCATAATTTGGTTAATAATATTGTCTCCTAAATTTTATAAAATATATTATGTGGTTGAGTTGGTGTTGATTCATTTATGGGGTTGGTGTCTCCTTAGAAGTGGGTGTTTATTAAAGCCTAGCTGAGTTGGCAGTTAGCTAGTTGGGGTTGGTGTTCCATGTGAAGTTAGTGATTCACTAAATTTGGTGTTTTTATTATAGGACTATAGTCCATTTATAGATATCAATGGTTTTTCATCCCCTTGAGTTTTTCCCACATATAATTTTTATTTTCTTGTGTTCTTATGTTTGATTAAATAATTCATGTTTGCTTAAGTAGAATTGATAAGTTTTTTTAAGAATAATTAACCCCCCCCTCTCAGTCATTTTACTTCCAACATTTATATCTTATTTAACCCTTTCTTATCCTCTGACTTCACTCTCTAGGTAGTAATGCTTTGAGAAGGGTATTAGGCTAATAGACCTAATGATAGGGTTTTTATGTTTTTTCATTAAATGGAGTTATATGAGCACTAAACCACTTCTTATATCATGGAACCTACCCATTAGGGCACTTAGGTCATTTATGTTGGCATGCTTAAGCCACATGCTTCCTTATTCATAATGAACATAATTAGCTGACTAGGCATTTAGGCATGGATGTAGGTGATCATCAAATGTGAGGACTCTTATAGATGGTCATTTTGAAGTATTTTTAAGCTCTTGATATCCTTTTTTATACTTATGTAAAACATGTAGAGTTTCTCCAATTTCTTGCACATAGGCTTGTAACAGTCTTATTCAGGCCTATACCAGTCCTCTCTAAGCCTAATATGTAAACCATAAAGTATGCATGTGTCAACTAGTGGATCATTTAGGTGATCATGAAACTTGAGAAGACTATAAATACCATTTCAAGACTTAACTACCCTATTTTAAGGTATTAGAGGAAAAAACTCTTTCATCGAGTCCTTATTAGGGTTTAGGAAGGGTTTTAGTGGCTTGCCATCTTAAAAATGGTTCATATAGTAAAGGAAATAAATTAAAAACTTATTTCCATGGATTTTGAGACCATAGACCACCTAAAAATTCCCTAATATCTATTGGTCCCATGCACCTTGTACGGTGAGCTTTGAGTGAAATTTGGTAGCCTTTGAGTGTTCACTAGGCATTCTTGGTGGGTTGATCATGTTAAGGATCATTCATAAAGCTGAGATACTAAATGAAAATATATCTAAAATAGATGGTAAGTGTATATGGGTACCCAACTTCCCCTAATATTAATGGTCCCCATTCATCTTATCAAGTAAGATATGAACATATGAACTGGTATCTTGAAATGGTAAATTGTGGTGATGGAGCTTAAGAGGGGTAGTTAAGCTAAATTGACCATTCATATGCCCTAATCTATTTAAAATACCTTCCCTAGGACTTGTATCATCATCATACACCTCTTCATGACCTTAGGTCTACCATGGGGAGTTTGAGTATGTCACAAGGAGAAAGTTAGGGTTTTGAGGCTTAAGGAGGGTTTTAAGACTTATAGGCCTAAATTGATCCTTAGGACTTTGAGTCACCTGTAGGTGTATTAGTGAATTAAATTTCATATTATCACCCTTTTCCATCTAACTTCAACCTTTTTCATTTTTCATTAATTTTTGAGGCTCCCATTTCTATCCTTATTCTCATTTAGGTCTATCATTTTTGCCCTTGGCCCAATCTGAGTGTTTGAATTAGTTAATGTTAGAGGATTGAGCGATATGTGTCTCTCTTTACTTAATATTAATAAAGTTTAGGTCTCATATATATTATAATTAGGGTTAAAAAAATTTCCTTATACTATTTTTCCCTCAACTATGCTCTTAAAACTCCATCTACAATCATACACACAAGCCTGTGTGTCATGAATGTTCAATCAGGACCAGGAATCTCTCTCAAACTTGATTCTACCTTTAGAAATCTTGAAGAATATGGATTCCATACATTACCATGGGGTTACCCTTGTATATTTTTTTGTCATTTTCATTCAAGTTAGCTAGCCACCCCAACTAACTAGGTAGACTTGTATGCTCTTAGCTCATTGTATATGTTTGAGTCAACTTGTTTTGGTTATTCATTCAAGCCTCCTTTATATTTCAATAATATAACCCTTTTATTTTGTCCCTCTAATTGATATCTCTCTTTAATGTGCATATAGAAACTCACATTCAAGGTTGGAGGTAGATTGCCTATATTTTTATAGGTGGTGATTAGGGGTATTTGACTATCAAGGGGTTCTTACACAAGTCCATGATCAAGAGGAGGGTTTATATACTATGCTATACCGAATGTAGCTTTCCAAAAACTCAATACTTTCCCTTAATATAGTTAATTTAACAAGCATAAAACCTTCTCTTGATGTTATCTAGGTTTATTTATAGATGATGGTTTTGAGAAACTCTTTGAAGGTCATTGACATTCAACCATGTTCCTAAACTTGACTAATTTTTCTTCTTCTCACAACCTCACTAACCTTCCATGTCATTATGCAACATTTGACCTTGCTTCCATGTATTAAGCTTAGGTATAAGGGTTTTAACTTGTAGGTGGTGGTTATACAGTCCTATGAAGTTCTAAGTTTGGAAATCAAAGCCTACCATGGGGTGCAAATAGCTTGATAAGGCCATTACACAGTATATACCTTCTAAGAGATCTCATATGTACTATTAGTCTTTATTAAAGGCCACCTATGGGGACCCTATACATCACTATCTATATAATCAGCAAGGAAAATCACTTAGAGTTGGTTAATTGGGCATTTTGAGGGAGAAACTTAAACCTAGAATTTCACAGAAAACCTTAAACAATGCTAGTAAACCTTTAGCTTTGCTTAGAAGGTCTATGAAAGCATTGGGAGTTAGTTCATCATTTATTGGTATTGAGAACCATAATAATCCTTGTTCTTTTTTAGAGAGGGGCTCCTCCACATGTTTATAAAACCTATGCATGTTCTATAGTGTTCTAATGATCTTCAACAACCATCAACCATGAAACACTATGCTCATACTTATAGTGGAGGTCAAACTACATAGGTAGTCCCACTTGAAGACATGATCTTGAAAGAGTTTAAGGTTCATTGATTACTCCATTATGATAAGGAGGTAAAGAAAACCTAAATGGTTCCAATAAACCCATCATCCAACCTCAAACCACTACTCACTTCCATATTTATGAATTGAAGGCTCTTCATCATCAAGAAACTATTGCGTACAACTTGAAACATGTGCCAACATGAAGGTTTCTTACTCTCATGAGCTCACACATGTGAAATAAGGGTGTATAATGAAGTGGTAGGACATTTAAGACTTATATAATAATATACAACCTCTATTTTCATCAACTAAGTCATAACTACACTAAAACCATTCAAGGATTGACCCTGTGTAAATTTAGAAGACAACTTTGGTTGCCTAGGTTATTAATGTTTGTTCATAAAGCATGGGTTGCCAACCTTAAAACTAATTCCAAATATTGGAAGGCTATTATAACCCTTTCTATGGACAAGATATCATATCACCATTTTCTCTCTTGTTTGTGTGGTGCGAGAACTTGAAAGGCTATCCAAGGCTACCAAGAAGAGTGATGGAGAGAAGGGGCTGATTTTTTACCTTTTGGACAATGAAAATCATGTATTCTCTTCTCTTATGCCTGAAATGATTTCCCCTTTAGGATTATTAACCTATTTTAACTATGATCATATTGTACAGGTCTGTACAAGCCTAAAACCACCTACAAAATACCACTTTCCCGCATATTCCTGGGTTTAAGATCTTTGGGTAGGAAGAGGGAAATGAGGAGTCAAAAAAGTGTTAAAAATAGGGAGTATGGGTGGAGGGAAGGTGAAGATTCATTATTTCACATGTGTGGGCCCCCTTAGTGGTGAATAAAAGCATTTGACTTTCTAAAAGAAGACCCTTTTGCATATGAAACTACTCTACCATAGCATTATGATGATAATGAGACCCATTTGAATGCATTTTACCTTTGATAATGCTTTTATGGTGTCCTAAGGGTCACAATAATACTATTCCTATCGGGTGAATAACCTTTTAAGGCAATATACATTACCTCAAATGAAATTTAAATTAGAAGTTACCTTAATATTTTCTAAAATACTTTAAAACATGCTAAGGGTTTAAACAACGTCATCACATTTTCTCTATACCAATTGTAATCTTTTGATTTTTTTCATATCTTTTAGGTTCTCAACATGCTTAGATGGATTCAAAATAGACCATGAGCTATAAAATTTGAGTCATATTTAATATGAGTGATTTTAGATCATTAGGACCACCTCAAAACTTGTTATGGACTCTTATACATAGCTAGCAAAAACTTAACACTTGATACAAGATCAAACAAGGTGAGAAGATGACCACCATGACATTACTTAACATAAGTACACCACTTGAATCTATTGCCTCAAACTTTATGACAAATTACCCCTCCTTAAACTACCTTAACACTTCAAAATACATAAGAATTTTACCATGACTAGGCTCAGGTGTTCATTGGGATTAGCTGGACTCTTTCTGAGCCTAAGGGTAGAAAGAAGTCAACATTAACTTGAGATGAATCCATAAGAGGTTATTAGTGCATAAAGGATAATACCCCAAATATGGATGCCTCAACATGATTTTGATCACTAATTTTTTATGTACTGATGAAGTTGGGACATTTAGTGATTCTTAGGCTTAATTTGCATTATTTTGTATAAATCAATCTAAAGTCCAATTGGAACATAGTTGTGTCAAAATAGGGATGCTATAGTTTTCCCCCATTTGGGAAGATGTTGCAATATAAAGACACAATAACATCATCTCAAATAATGAAAAATTTGTTAATTCCTTAGATAATTCTCTATAAGGTTATGGATGGGCCCTGGATGCCCCTTTGAGGGAGTAGGCATTAAATAAAGTTGATGAGCATTCCCTCGAAAAGAAGGAAACAATGAAACTTATAGGTAATGTGGGTGGAAATAATGATTTTCCCAAAGGCAATTATAATTAGTGGCATTGTGAGATGCCAAAGTAAGGAAGATAAAAATAATGATTTTATCAAAGGTGGTTATAATCATTAATTCTAGGAAAAATATCCTAGTAGGACAGATGAGTGAATACAATGATTTGCCCAAAGGTAGTTATATTCATTAGCATAGTTAGGTGCCCCAATAAGGCAAGGGGTGAAAATAATGATTTGCCTAAAGATATATATAATCATTATCATAATTAAAATTCCCTAGTAGAGCAAATAGATCAAAAAATAATGATTTTCCTAAAGGCGGTTATAACTATCTCCATAGTGATTTGCCCTAATAAGGTAGAGGGAAGTGTGATACAATTTGTCTTTTCCCTAATAGGTCAAATGAGGAAAGGGGGATTATATATTGAATCTATACTCATGGATTAAGAGTAATCTAGTATAAAGGATAAACATGAATTTGGGTTACCTACTAGTATGGAGATGTGCATCCTAACTATCAAGGATTTCTAGTCATTTGTGATTTAATTACTTTGCATTTGTGTAATATTAGGGTAGGTCAAGAATTTTCCAAGTGTGAAAAATGAAAATTACTAATGGGATATTATATATCATATTTATATACAATTATAATAATAATGTGTAAATCATGAAGAACTCAGTATAAATCACTTAGGTGTAAGAAATAAAAAACTAAATCCCAAGTAAATATAATGCAATAAACTAAGTGTAATAATGGACACTAATTCACAATTAAAGTACAATATATGGGTAGTCTATACTCAAGTGTAAATAAAGTGTGATAATCCTATGGCAATCAAGAAACCAAAAATTCAAAGAGGTAAAATAAAAATAAAATAAACAACCAAACAAAATAAAACACTAATAAAGATAAAAACACACAATAAAACACCAACAAACAAACATGGCTACAAACAAATAAAACAAAATAAACAATGGTTAGTTACAATGTTAATATAAACATAAAATAAATTATTCATGCATGTGTAATAGATGTGTTACTTTTGGCAACAGGGTGAGCCCTAAGCTAGATAACAATGACATAGGTATAATAATGCTAGAACAAAAGACTATTAATTTTAACCCTAGGCTATAGGGGAAAATGATTTAAAAAAATGAAAATGGGGGGAATATAATAAAAGGAAGGGGTAGCCGAGATGACTAAAAATGCATTGGGAATATGTTCATTGCCTACATAGTGATATGGATTCAAGATCCAACATGAACTTTGGGCTAAATGTAGTTCTCTCAAGTTATGGGATATAATAAAATGAATGATTTAGAAAATATGACAATTATGTAGAGGAAAAAGGGAATGATCTCACAAAATGGTGAGTGCATATAAAAAGAGAGGTATGACATTAACAATTATGAAAGCATCAATAGAAACAAATTATGTGAGTGCAAGAGTATGGTTTAGACTAAAACCACACTAAAAGGTAAGAGATGAGTATTCATGAAAGAACTAGATGGTGATTCATAGTTTCTAATGCATCTAAGGATGAGAATGATAATGATCTCGCAAAATGGTGAAAGTGTAAATAACTCAAAAAATGGGGAGAGCATAAATAACTCATAAAATGGTAAGAGTGTAAAAAACCAAGTGGCCATTAGTGTATCAAAGTTGAATGCACAATGCTCACAATATAAACTCCCAAAATGGTGAGAGATTATGGCTAAGGAAAATAAGGGTGGGGAAACTAAAGGACAAGTGGTTACTTGTTAAATATATAGGAGTCCCAAAATCTTAAAGGTAATAGAGTGGTCAAAAAATAAAGGAAAGTGCAATTGAGCTAACCTAAGATATGTCATGTATCCAAGTGTTGCCTACATAGTTTGTATGGATCTCAAGCTAACGTAGTTCTCCTATAAATGGGAGGAAAAAAACAAAGGTGGTCTTAGAAATGAAGCTAAATAGATAAAATTTCCCATTTCAAAAAAAATTATGGCTTTATTTTTGCATGAAAATTCTAAGTCAATTTTCATGATTTTGTGATTTTTAAGATTTGTGAAAGGTTTCAAATGTTTTTGGGATTTTTTAAGCATCTCAACTTGATCAATAATTACAATATACATAATGGTCCAACTCAAAAAATTATGAGTGTGGCTTAAACATTATCACATAATGGTGAGAGTGTTCAAATTTAAAGCACTCAAAAAATGGTGAGAGTGTGGGAAAAGGGGTGATTGAGCTGACCTTAACATGAATAAAGTGATGCTTACATAGTCACAAATGAGACCTTAAGTCATTTTAGTTCCTCCCATAGTGGATGAATTTAACTAAGTAGCATCAAGTTCATGAATAAGGCAAATGGCATAGCATAGAACAATGATGTGGCAATGTGTATAGAAATAGGGTTGTTCTAAATTTACTGAAATGCAGCTATAATGAGGAAATAATGGCATGTGTTTATGATACTAATTTTACCAAAGGAGGTTATAATTAGTATAATTGAGAATGAGATAGAACATGATGATAATGAAGAATGCAATTGTCAAACCACTCTCATACTACTCCAAGCTATTGCCTCTTTGTGAAATACTAAATCAACTACTGAAACTTCATCTAAATCCCCTCATTGAAGGTGCCCAAAGAACCAATGGATTAGAACTAAGGTCAAAATGGGTGGGAAGGGAGGGTAAAAAAAATTTGGCCAATAAGAAAGGTATGGAAGTAATAGTACATAGTTTGGTATAAAGAAAGTGACATTATGATATGATGTAAATGATCTTCATAGACAATACCTTGAGTCGTTCAAGCCAAATAACACTTAAGATGTATTATGTTCATGGGCTCATCAAGTTAATATTCATCTGGTATAGCTAATCTCTAAATCCATAATTAGCAACATTGACATAAGGTCCTATCTAATTAGGGTTGAACTTCCCTTTCTTCTTGTTCTTAGCCATGGTGTTATTCTAGTTTTCTTTAAGGACAAGATCACCAAGTTTGAACTCTATGTACTTGACATGCTAGTTATATTAACCATGTAACCAGTTATAATATTCTTGAAGTATATTTATAGAGGCCATGAATTTTTCATCTAGTAACACTAGCTCTTACAAGTGAGCTACTATGTAATCCTCATCATCTAAGATGTTTTTCAACGAGATGTGAAAAAAAGGCAACTCAACCTTAATGGTAAGAATGGCCGCAATGTCATAGATATGGGAATATGGCGTGGCTCTTATTAGAGTATAGTGGGTAGTATGGTAAGACCAAAGGGCATGGAAGATTTATAGGTGTTAATCATGACTAGCATCATTGACAAACTTATTAAAAATATTGATAATGGTTTTGCTAGATGCCTCTACTTTGCCATTACCTTGTGGGAAATATGTAGTGGAAAAGTGTTGGGTGATGCTAAACTTAGCATAGAATAATTTGACATCCTTATTCTTAAATGATCCACCATTATCAGATATAATATTAGATTGGATACCATAGAAAAAAATGAGATGGTTGAAGATGAATTTAGAAATTTATTTTTTTAGTCATGTAAATGAGGGGTATAGCTTGAACCCACTTAGTCAAATAATTAGTGGTGGTAAGTATATGTTTATGGCCATCTGAGGAGGTAGGGTTAATCTTCCCAATAAGATAGAGTCCCCACATTAAAAATGGCCATGGTGTAGTCATCAATTTGAGGGTTTTGGCAAGATCATGAATCAAAATAGCATGTCTCTAACATTTGTTAAATATTTTCACATAAATAGCTATATTTGATTCCATGGTTGGCCAATAATAACCAGTATTTAGGATATTTTTGGAAATGATAGCCTTACTAGTGTAGGCTCCACACACTTCTTAATGACCTTACCTCAATACTAATGCATCTTCTATCAAATTCAAACAATGAATTAAAGTTCCATAAAAACTTCTACAGTAAAGGGTTGGGCCAAGTAAGGTATATCAAAAGGCTTAGGAGTAAAATATCTTTTTTGCTTTTTTGAAAGGTCTGATGGAAGGATTTAGTCATAGTGGTAGTTATATAAGTCTAATTACTAAATAAAACTGGGACCACTAATATCATAAATCATTTCAATATTCAAAGGTTCATAAGAAGGCACTAAAAGATGTTCAGTAAGGAAATGATAGTAATTTTCCTTGTCTATGTTATAGATCAAGAGAACTGATGGTATCCATGGCATCTATTGTCTTGTTATTGGCTAGAGGTATGTGTTTAAACTAAATATGGGAAATTTTTTGTTTGAGAGTGTCCACCATGACCTTGTATGGTACCAACTTATCATATTTGGTATGGAACCAGTCTATAACCTAATTAATGATTAGTTTAGAATCACCATGAACCATGAGATGATGAATGTTCCATTACATTATTTGATGAATACCTATAATGAGTGTTTTGCATTAATCCATGTTATTGGTATAAGGAAAACTGATATAAAATTATTTGGGAATAAGGTCCCCCTATGGTATAATAAATAATAGGCCTACTCCTAAACCATGAGATGTGAATGACCCATCAAAATTAAAAATTTAGCATTGTTCCTCAAGATTTGTTTCTATAATGGTCATGATGAATTCATTTGGGAATGCAAAAGTGAGTGGTTGAGTGTTTAAAAGGGGAGATTCAGCAAGCTTATCTATAAGTTCTTATCCCTTTATAGCTTTTTAATTGAAATAATACATCTCAAACTTGCTCAAAAGCATGATCCACTTAGATATGCATCCCTATAAATCTATTTTAGATAGCAAATACTTGAAAAGATCTACTTTGGCAATTATTATGGTCTTGTTGTTAAGCATGTAATGATGCAACTTATGGGATGAAAATATCATAGCTAAATAATATTTTATATTGGCATATAGTTATGTTCATATTCTAATAGTTTATGGCTTAGATATTAAATGGTGTGTTATTTTCCATTTTCATCTTTCTAAGCTAAAAGTGCCTCCAAGGCATTATCAGTGGTAAGTAGGTATAGTAGAAATGACCTCCCTATCATTGGTGGTAATCAAATAGGTGGATTAGAAAGGTAATAATTCAGGTATTCAAAGGATTTATAACATTATTAATACTAGATAAATGTAATACCTTACTTCAACAAGTGAGTGAAAGGATGGCATTTATCAGCCAACTACGAAATGAAGCATTTGATAGACTACATTTGGTAAGATCAACTTCAATTCCTTGGTAAGAGATAATAAAGCCTAGCAAATTTTTTTGAAGTGACATCAAAGATATACTTATTGGGATTAAGTTAAACCTTATACTCATGAAGCCTTTCAGATATCCTTCATAGTATGGTTGGATGATTTTCATGGTTCTTAAATTTATAAAAAATATCATCAACAGAGTCTTCGATAATAGCATGCATCATTTCATGAAATATAATGGTAACTATAGAGTAAAAAATACTCTACATTTCATTCTAAGTTTAGTCACATGCTAAAAAATTATGTTCTCACATACTTTGGTCTGAGATGGTGAAGTTTTGAAATAGAGCGCAGGCACTAATTTTCCTTTTGATTCATTTTGTCTAAGTGTCAAAATCAGCCAGAAGCTACCAAGTGTTATCATCTGAGGCACCTTTCATATTTTCTATGAGTTGGTTGAGACATGCCACATATTTCATAGCAACTTAGTGGAACACACCAAGTGTCAGCATCCATGATTCATATCAGCACCCGCATTTCATATCTTTTCAGTGAAAGGTTATAACAAGCTAAGTATTTGGATCACACAAAAAGCACCAAATGGCAATCACAGAAGGTCTTAATTTTGATTTTCTAAAAGTGACAAAAGATGCCACATACCCTAGTAGAAGAGAGAAGAAACCACCACGTGTTGAGATCTGAATTATCTTCATTTTGCTTCACCAATATAGCGAAGATTGTGGTGGGTCTCAAGTTTGGTTTCTAAAGCAAGCGAAACCTGCCAGGTGTCATTGTCCATGTAAATATGAAATGAGACCTGATTGTTTCTATGATATAAATAGAGTAAAGTGAAGACCACCACATGTCACCTTTCACAAGTTTCTAAGAAGGTAGCTAAAAGAAGTGGAGACCACCACGTAACCCCAGATAAGTAAAGCAGAGATTGCCATGTGTCTTTTATAGAGGGAAGTAGAAATTGCCACCTGTCCCTATGTTCCTTTTCAAATTTCTCAGACAAGAAAGGTTGTGGGTCTTATTTTCTTTTTAAGTTGTTAAAATTTAAAGAAGCAGATTGGGATAGGTGTGAAAGGTAGAATGTTCCTGAGCAAAGATATAGTAAGAGTATAGGTAAAGCAGAGAGCGCCATGTATCCTTAGTAAGGTTGTGGAACCCACCAAGTGTCATCTTCTGATATCTCTTAAAGTAATAAGAAGGTTTTCAAGGAATTGGCTAAGTGTTATCTTCCATTTAAGAGAAGGGAGCACCCTGTGATCTATTATCAGCCAATGAACTACCAAAATATAAAGTGTTTTAGAATCTATGAAATATCTTTTGTTAGACACTTTTAGTTCGATTAGATTTCAGTTGGGCTATTAGATTGGGAACAAGTAGACAATCCAGAGTGAATCCAAGGCTATAAATAAGGGTGTAGAGATCACCAGATGGGAAGAGACCAGAGAGAATTTTTTGAGAGAATTATTGTTAAGATTTTAGACTTTCTAGAGTTATGACTAGGAATATCATTTGCCTTTGTTCTGTCTTCTTAAGATGGAAGGTTTATGTAACTGTGTGTGTTTTTTTGCCTCTTATGTGACTGGAGAATTAATGAAAAGATTGCATCTTGTGCCTTTGTTGATAATTTTTGTGTAATTACAAAAGTAGTCTAGGGTGTGTTGTCAAGAGTTTAGACTTTCTATAGCTATGATTAGGAATGTCATTTGCTTTTGTCCCATTTTCTTGAGTTGAAAATTTTATATAACTGTGTGTGTTTCCATGCCTCTTATGTGACTAGAAAATTCAAATAAGATGATTGAACCCTATGCCTTTGTTGACATTTTCTGTATCACTACAAAAGTAGTCTATGTTGTGAGCCTCTGTTTCTATTATTTCCATCTTTTACATTGATCATGCACTTGTTTGCTCTTAAATGTAAATGAATCTTACATATAGTCTCACTGTGCTCAGGATTAAGGTCAAATTACATTCAAGCACATTTCCATAGATTTTATTTCTTGCATTTGTGTTTCTATTAAAATTCCTATCCTTTTTCCCAGTATACACTTCATATAAAGAAGAGACCAGCTTAAAAATTTGGAGGTTTTTTTAAGTCACAAGTCCCACATCTTGAAACTATCCATTGTTGATGTTAGAAAAAGCACAATTTTAAATCATCAATAGTTTTTGGCACACCCAGTGGGATCAATCTTGAAGTTTCTTTCAAGATCATATGAACTAGAGAGCTACGAGGAGTCATAGCTGTGGACCAATAACCAGATCACAATTTGCTATAAATCTAGGTATACTTTTGCCACCTTTGGTAACTAGTCCAAGAAGAAGAGTCAACCAGTTTATACCAATACCAAGAGCAAATATGGGAACCCCTATACCTCCAAGAAATTATGTAAGTTGGAACACTAGTAGTCTATTAATTCTCCCAATACCACCAGCCACTTGGGACCCTATCCCAGTGAATGCCTTAAAAGCTCTGCCCAAATTTAGTGGGCAAGACTTTAAAACACCTAAAGAACATCTGCAGGATGTATCAAATGTCTATGTTATACATGTTGTCATGCATTAAAATGTGGCCATAAGACTATTAGCAGATTCTTTTAAAGGGAAGGCTCTAGAATGGTATCAGTCCCTGACCCCAAATACCATCTCTACATGGGATTAGCTTGGAGATATTTTCTTTGAAAGATTCAAAGAGAAGGGTGATAAGTCTTCTTTGTTACAACAATTAATTACCATTCAAAGGGCACCACAAGAAGCGATGATTGACTTCAATTCTAGATTCTAAAAGACTTGGGAAAGAATCCCTACTATAGCTAGACCATTACCAGGTATGGCCATAGTGTTTTATCTTAAGGCTTTGAATTCAAATATATCTATTATGATTCAGTCACTTGGAGGACACAATTTGCCAGAGGCTTATGACTATGCAGTCAGAGCTGAGAATAATTTAATAGATGCTAGAAAGTTACCCCCAAGGCCTCCCATGCCCATGTTCCCAAAAATTTCCTTACCATTACCTCAAGAATCCCCTAAATCTATAGCCCCACTTGTGTCTATGTACACCTATCCTCAATCATCTGCTAAAGAAATTGTCCCCACTCAGTCATCTGAGCTAGATGATATCAAGAATTTCCTAAGGACATTTTCTAATGAGCTGATCAATATAAAAAGATAATAGAATACTTTTCCTAAACCCCAATACCAGGGCTATCAAGGAAATAAATTTTCATCTCAGCCAAACCAATACTAGGGCCCTCCAAGACAAAATAACCATCAGTCAGCAAACTAATTATTTGCAGTCCCCATACCCTCACAGACTATTTCTCCCAATTCAAATAGGGAGATTGTTCTAGGGCAAAATAACTATGTGGATAACACTAATGCCTAGTGTTTCCCTTGAAATAATGTTCATACACCTTGAGATTGTCCTATGGGTAATCTACAACAAAAGGTGGTAGAGCAAAGAAGAATGGATGGTCAGTTTGCAAGTTCTAGTGACAATCAAGCCTACCAGTCTTCTAGTATGCAGAATTCAATCCTATTGGCTCAGATGTAAGGGATGTCCTTGCAACAAGAGGAAGAAATAGCCCCAGAACATGCTTTGTTCTCATGGGTTGAAGATGAAGAATCAATTTTCTTGAACGAATCATCTACCTCTAAAAAACTAGTGGTGCAATCTGATTATTACACCAGATCAAAGAGAAGGATGGTGGAATAGCCTGAGGTTATAAATAGTCAAGTCATGGAGAATCCTCCATTTCAAGGACAAAGAAACATAGCTATTAGACAAGAAGTGCCTCAGCCGGTCTAGAATCAAGGGATTCCTGCACAAATTCAAGAAAAAACAAGATATCCTTATTTTCAAAGAACTCAAACTCTGGGACCAATAAATGTGGTGGATCAATTGAAAAAGACTCCAGCACAAGTATCAATATGGGATATATTGGCCATTCCTAAACAAAAGACACTACTACAAGAAGCTCTACAAGGCCAAGTAGTGCCCAAAGGTATTGTTATCAAGGAAGGACCTACTAAAAAAGAAAAGCTCAAAGACATAATTCATCTACAGACAATAGCCCTAGTAAATAATGTAGCAGAGGTAAGAAAATCCAAACTGGATCCCTTCTATTTAACTTTAATAGTTGGCAAGAAACTATTGCATAATGCAATGATTGATTTAGGGGCTATTACTACAGTAATGCCCAAGCAAATAGCTGATGCTTTAGAAATTAAGTATGAACCACTCACTAAAGTAGTCATACAACTGGATGGAAAAGAAGTACAAACAATAGGGAGAATTAAACAACTCCAATTACAATTATATGCTTGTCCCAATATAATTGTAAATCATGATGTAGTAGTGATAGATATACCTCCTACTTTTGGCTTATGTTTATCAAGAGACTTTACAGTCGATAGGAGGATATATGTCCCTTGATTGGTCTCACCTCATCTTAAGAACCAAAAATGGTTCAAAGATGAAGATATTATCTAAAACATTATATAAGGATCATATCACCAATGAACCAACTACAAAGTTAGAGGTAGCTCATGCTATGATGAATAAAGAAGAAAGGGTTTTTGTTGAGGAGCTAGGTGAATGGACTGGATATAATCAAGAAGAAGAAAATGATCATTTATTAGCTATGATGAAAAGTGACCCATATGGAAATTACAATTCTATTGGTCTGGGTACTTACATTATACTTGATGAAGATCATAAAATCCAAAATGTTTTAGAGGAAGAAAAGTTAAAAGATACCTTTTCTATCAATCCTCGGGTCTCTCAACATGAATTCAAATTTTTGAATGAGAAGTTGCAAGCGTATGCCTTAATCTTTGATGAAGAAGAAATAATTTCTAACTTTCTTCTTACTTTGCAAGATGATGAGGGAGAGCATGGACATTTCCTTGATCATGATTTAAACGATTTGTTTGAAATCATTGGATCAAGTTATACTATTTTTTAGGGAAATTGTGAGCCAGTTATAGAGGAACAAGATAGCATTAAGACTCAATTACATATGCAAAATTATTGCACTCTTTCAAAATTATCCTTTCAAGAGGTTGGTAATTTTGAAGTCATTAAAGAGGATGATCATGCAATAGAACCTAAGTTTGAAGTAGGAGTTAAGTCAATAAATGATATATGTCAAAAGGCTTCTATTGATGAGCAAATAGTCATTAATTTCTTGATAAGACATCAATATCAAGAGCCAGCATTCGATGAGCTTCCAATAATAAGAAGAGTCTATATATGTTGGAAGTAGGTTTGACTCAGACTCACCCAAATGCAAGCCAGACACCATGACATACAAAGAAAGCAAGTCATCAGAGCTATATCAAATTTGAACACTTATCTGGCAATATAAGCTGGCTTGTCATGAAAGAGATTTTAAAAATTCTTCTTTTGATCCAGGAGGGAGATAAAGATACTATGTAATGTAGTTAGCTAGTTTCCCCTTTTCGTATTGCTTTGTTTTCCTTTTTTCCCACTTTTCTTTTAAATAAGTGTTCTTTGAACACGTAGTCAGCAGCTCAGAATTTTCAATTTTTTCAAAATTCTCCTATACATTGAATTTTTCCCAAATCTTTAGAAATCCCCAAGGTACCTTGCACTGCCACTTGCATAATGTGTCTATCTCACTTTTCCATAAAGATTGAGTAGGATTTGCTAACGGTTATCTGAGTTTAATGCCATTTTGAGACTTGATAGGTCAATAAATACCTCTTAGCAAGAGTTAAAGCTTACAAGTTCTCAAGAATTCTTGCATCTACATAAAAATATCCTGTTACTTGCATTTTTTGTGCCTAGTAAACTTGCTTCAGCAAAAGTGTTTCTATTTCTCAAAAGTTCATACAAGTTATCACAAAGAAGATATAGAGATGGAGGGGGCACAATATTCACAACAAGGAGCTGGGCTGTATGAATCCCTTGATAAGTTTCTTGCAAGTAAGTCGTATGCTTCAGCTCCCGTGCAACCATTGAAGACCTATCCAAGGACTAGAATTCCTGAAGTTGGTTAAGCAAGTGACCTAGCAAAAATAAAAGATTATGCAGATGGCATCATGGGCCCAATTCTTTAGAGAGCTAGTAGCAAAACTCTTAGAGAAGGGGCACATCAAAGGTGTCTATAGAGGACCAAAGTAGGGCAATATGAAACATTTGCCATGAGGATATGGACTTCACAAGTGACACAATTCATTACCCCAGCTATTCATCCATGCCCTGACTTGGTCAAATTATGTGCAAATTTGTTTCATGCACCCTCATGTACCATTCAATGGGGTCTATTCATGGTGCACATCACATTGTATGCTATCAAGGATATGTTAGCCCTATATCATGATAGTACAGCTATGTTTCCCACTATTGCTAAAATGCAAAGAATGTGGGCAAACATCAATACTCAGTCGAGGTTCTTGAGATCCAAATTACAAATGGGTGATGATGACACTAAAATGCCCACACTCCCTGCAGCAAGAGCCCAATTCGCACAAGCTAGCCAAGATGCACTATTTATGATGGCTTTCGTATTTGGGATGAAAGATGATATGGTAGTTTATGCAGAACAAATGGCTATCCTCTTCAGGCTAAAAATCATTGACAAAACTCAGGAGTATAGGCTCAACTTTTTTGAACAAATTGCTTTCTCAATGGTGGAACAACTAGCCCATTTCAAATCAAAAAGAGTGTTCAGGTACTCTTCTTATTTTTTTCACCTCGTGCTATTTCAAAATTTTGACCTCTTTGCCCAACATATGTATATTGATATGTACGACCCCAGTTTTGATCTCCAAAGAACCATTCTTGTGTCTGCATGGGCACATATTTTGTCAAACACTAGTGATCCATATGAATATTGGGAATTATTTGTTACCCCTACTTTTTATCATCTCAACCCCAAACCAGTCATGAATAGATTATTCCCAAGTGTTTTAAACCTTCTGGCTAGTTTCCCAATTCCTTGTGATTTCTATTTTGGGTCTCACCATACAATATTAAGAGTCCATGGTTTTTGTGGGGAACCAATAATGCTACCTAAGATTTTAACTCTTAGGTTAGCATTCTCAGAGGTCACCAGGTAGGTGTTAGTAGTAGACAATGATTATGGCTCTGAGAAGAGGAAAAGAAAAATGTATGACCTCCTATGGATGACAACCAGCATGGTTTTGGAAACCAAGATGTTGAAGTTGTGTTGCTCAGAAAGCTAGCCTATCTGGGTTTCTTTCTAGTAGAAGACAAATGGGTTTATGACCCAAACAATTTCATAGCCTCCTAGATAAGGACTAATAGGGTGGCAACTAGAATTACACATGAAGGCCACCCCTTTTGGGAGAACAGAAGAAATCCTAGGGAAGACACTCCTGGATTTTATGTTGAGTTAATAGACTTGCCCCTTCCATAAAATAGACCCTAGGAAACATTCCATGTTAAATAGAGGGATTATGATCCTAAAGTTATAATGACTTTTGGCTTAAGAAGGACATTAAAGAATAAATATTGGGATGTTGAGAAAATAGAGGCCTATTGGAAATATAGGCAGGAAATTTGTCAAACAACCCATTCTTTCAGAGATGTAGACACAGATGAGAGATGGGAAGAACTATGGGATGAGTGCCATCTCTCCCCTATATCTAGCCCAGAGACAAGTAATTTGCTGACATTGGGTGTAGAGTAGGAAGCTAGGGCTGGGTCAAGCTAAGAGTCATAAGTCTCAGAGCAAACTGCAGCTACAGTAACTGTATCAGTTTGGCCCCAATCTCTCAGTGTCATGGAAAAGAAAAAGAGTGTGGTGCCTTCACCATCACAAGCTTCCCCATTGGCCTCGGTTATAGATATTCCCAGTTCTCCACAAGCATCATTAAAAGGAGAAGAAATGTAGCCAGAAGAAGAGACACCCAAGAAATGAAAGAGGGTGCAATTTCATTTTGATTCAGAAGAGGAGACAGACACCCCACAACGCCAATTATAGAGTACTATAATTGCTCCTCAGGTAAGTATTATTCCTCCTTCTCCTTTTTAGTCTATTTCTTCTCCTATTGGCATGATGATTTCATCTAGCTAGATGACATCCCCTGCCACTTCTGCCATTCCTATTTCTCACTTCACCCCATCTGTGCCACCTTAGGATTTAACATTCCCTCATTTCTCCCCCTCTATTCCCAAGAAACTTCCCCCTTAGATTTCCCATAGCCAATAATTGGCTATTCAATATGGTTTACCATAGGGACATCCTTTTACAGGTGGGCACAGTACCTCTCCTTCTACCTTACAAACCTAAGCAAATTTTTCTAGGAATGCAAGGGAAGCCCAGAGAGAGAAAAATAAGATCAAGGAAAATAAATCCTTAGCTACACCTCATCTTTAGTCACAATTTGACCCCATTTAGTAACAATTGACGGTGACTCATTTGTCACCAAATGTAATAAAGCCTACTGAGCAGATGCAGCTAGAGGACTACACGATGAATGTAGTGGCCATTGACATGTCCCTCTTCAGGCCACAAGAGAAAATTGAGCTATTAATTGAATCCACTTTTGTAGTTACTGAAGACTACTTGAAGACATCAAGGAGGCTACAAAAGATGGAGGCTAATTTAGCCAAGGAGAAGGCAAACTGTAATAGTTTGACTACAGAAATAAATAGAAAAGACAATGAGATAGAGAATCTAAATAAACAATTGCAAGATGGTATTTCTCTTCAAACTCACTAGGCACTCCAGGCCAAAAATTATTCTTTAAAAGTAGGGCTCACATAGGTAAAGGATGCAATGATGACCCTTAGGCATGAAAAAGCAGCATTGCAAGAAAAGTGTGATGAACACTTGTTGTAGGTTACCCAATTGCAACAAAAGCTGATAAGTGAATAGAATAATATTGTGGCTATACAGGCCCAATTTCAAGTAGAGCAACAGAGAGTAGCACAATTGACACTAGAGCTAGCCAATAGGCTAAAGAGTGTCAGAGTTTTAAGTCTAGTAAAGGAGCTCTATGAATCCATGTGGAAGAGAATCTCTTCAAAGATTATTCAGCTTAGACCTTCTCTCACCTTTTTACTAAATCCATAGAAATTGTGTGAAAAGGTGGAGAAATCAGTTGTAAACACTCTGGCTATAGTTTTAGTTAGAGTTTTAGACTCTAAAACATTGTTGCAGACGCTTTATGATGTAATGGATGGAACATTGTCAGTAGTAGGAATCAATGATAGAATGGTCACTGCTAAGTGAGTAAATGAGGTTCTCAGTTGCAGAGAGCTTCTAGATGTCATGAAGGAATGAATCAATGAAATGAAATAACATATTGAAGATCTAGTACAATTAGGTCTTCCTTCTCCATTTCCTGATGACAACACCATGCTGATGGTAGATGAAATTGAACCTTTATTATTGGCTAAACAAATGATCAGATAATTTTCTAGGATCTAAGGGATGACTCATCAGTCCCTGAAGTAGAAGCTATCTTGATTCCTATTTCCTAGCTTGAATTCAAATTGAAGGCTATGATTAAAATTTTGCAAAATTTTTCACACAAGGATATTATTAACCTTGATTTAGCCTTTAATGAATTGTAGAATAAGTAGGGGTTATCTGATGATGAGTGGTCCACCTAAAAAATAGCATTGTTAAAGCTGTAATTTTGAAATTTTGATCTAGCGAGAGTTGTGGTTTATTTTTGAGCTAGCTCAAAAGTCTTTGGGATCACCAATAACTGTAGAGTAAAAAATACTCTACGTTTCATTCTGAGTTCAGTCGTGCACTACAAAATTATGTTCTCACATACTTTGGTTTGAGATGATGAAGTTTTGAAATAAAGTGTAGGCACTAATTTTCCTTTTGATTCATTTTGTTTAAGTGTCGAAATCAAGCAAAAGCTACCAAGTGTCATCATCTAAGGCACTTTTCTCAAGCAAAAGCTACCAAGTATCATCGTCCAAGGCACCTTTCATATTTTCTATGAGTTGGTTGGGACATGCCATGTATTTTATAGTGATTCAGTGAAATGTGCCAAGCATCAACATCCACATTTCATATCAGCACCTGCGTTTCATCTCTTTTCAGTGAAAGGTTTTAACAAGCTAAGTATCTAGAACACACAGAAAGTGCCAACTGGCAATCATGGAAGGTCTTAATTTTGCTTTTCTAAAAGTGATGGAAGATGCCACGTACCCCAGTAAAAGAGAGTGGAAACCACCATGTGTTGAGATCTGAATTATCTTCATTTTGCTTCACCAATATAGCAAAGACTATGGTGGGTCTCAAGTTTGGTTTCTAAAGCAAGCAAAAGCTGCCACGTGTTGATATCCATGTAAATATGAAATGAGACCTGATTATTTCTATGATATAAATAGAGTAAAGTGGAGACTACCATGTGTCACCTTCCATAGGTTTCTAAGAAGGTAGCTAAAAGAATCAGAGACCACCACATAACCCCAGATAAGTAAAATAGAGATTGCCATGTTTCTTTTGTAGAGGGAAGCAAAAATTGCCACCTGTCCCTATGCTCCTTTTCAAATTTCTTTGGAAAGAAAGGCTATGGGTCTTATTTTATTTTTAAGCTATTAAAATTTGAAGAAGTGGATTGTGACAGGTGTTAAAGGCAGAATGTTCTTGAGCAAAGATATAGTAAGAGTATAGGTAAAGCAGAGAGTGCCATGTGTCCTCAGAAAGGTTGTAGAACCTGCCAAGTGTCATCTTTTAGTATCTCTTAAAGTAATGAGAAGGTTTTCAAGGAATTGGCTAAGTTTTATCTTCTGTTTAAGAGAAGGGAGTGTCCTATGATCTATTTTCATCCAATGAACTGCCAAAAGACAAAGCATTTCAAAATCTATGAAATATCTTCTATTAGACACTTCTAGTTCGGTTAGATTTCAGTTGGGCCATTAGATTGGGAGCAAGTAGAAAATTTAGAGTGAATCCAAGGCTATAAATAAGGGTGTAGAGAACACCAGTTGGGGAGAGACTAGAGAGAATTTTTTGAGAGAATTATTGTTAAGAGTTTAGACTTTCTAGAGCTGTGACTAGGAATATCATTTTCCTTTGTTCTATCTTCTTAAGTTGGAAGGTTTATGTAATTATGCATGTTTCTATGCCTCTTATGTGACTAGAGAATTAATGAGAAGATTGAATCTTGTGCCTTTGTTGATACTTTTTGTGTTATTGTAAAAGTATTCTAGGCTATGTTGTCAAGAGTTTAGACTTTCTAGAGCTGTGATTAGGAATGTCATTTGCCTTTGTCCCATTTTCTTGAGTTGAAAAGTTTATATAATTGTGTGTGTTTCTATGCCTCTTATGTGACTAGAAAATTAAAATAAGAAGATTGAACCCTATGCCTTTGTTGACATTTTCTATATCACTACAAAAGTAGTCTATACCGTGAGCCTTTGTTTTTATTGTTTCCATCTTTTACATTGATCATGCACTTGTTTGCTCTTAAATGTAAATGAATCTTACATATAATCTCATTGTGCTCAAGATTAAGGTTGAATTACATTCAATTGCATCTCCATAGTTATATTTTCTTTCTTGCATTTATGTTTCTATTAAAATGCCTATCCCTTTTCCTAGTATACACTTGATATAAAGAAGAGACTAGCTTCTTAAAAATCTAGAGGTTGTTTCAAGTCACAAGTCCCACATCTTGAAACTTCCCATTGTTGATGTTAGGACAAGCACAATTTTAAATCATCAATAGTAATATCCCTCTGGTATGTGGCCCCTACATTATTAAGTCCAAATGACATGACTTGATAGCAAAATGTTCTATAATGAGTGGTGAGTATGGTTTTGTGTTGGTCTTCTAGTGTAATCCTTATCTAATTATATCCTAAAAATCCATCCATAAGGGGAAACATTTCATACCCATATATGGAGTCAACTATCATGTTGATATTTGGCAGAAGAAAGTCATCCTTATGGAACCCTTGTTGATGTATCTAAAATTAGTGTAAATTTTAATCCCTTCTATCTTTTTACTGACAAGCATAATGTTTGAGATCCACTCTAAATAGTCAATTGATATAATGCATCTCAATTTCAAGAGTTTTTCTAACTCTTTATTAACTAACACAAGAATATAAGGATGCATCTTAGATAGTTTCTATTTCATGGTTTTGGCATTAGGATGTACAAAAAATTGGTGTAAAACTAAGGCAGGGTCCAAACCTATCATGTCTAAATAGGCCCATGCAAAAATGTCAACAAACTCCATCAAAAAGTCTATAAAAACTTCATGTTCCTCCTCAAAGAGGGATGCACCAAGTTGATCCACTTTGAGTCTTTTAGAGTACTGATGTTGACTTCTATAGTATCTTCTATCGAGATATTCAAGCCATCTTCTAAAATAGATTAAAAGGATGTGAATTGGCCTGTAATGACAAATCCCTCTGGTCAGACTGGTTCTTCAAACTCTCCTAAATAAGATTAATCTAAATCACTTAATGGTGGTAAGGGCCATGTAAATGTTGTAGGAAAATCTCAAACATTTTGATTAAATGCATGATGTTGCTTTTTACTATGTTAGACCCAAAATCAAGTTCATTATTGGTGGTCTTTCAAGCTTCATTCAAAGAAGGGTGAACATCCCTGTCTAGTGGCACCTTAAATAGATTTTCACTAAGAGATTGGCCTTTTTATTTAATTTTACCCTAGTCCAAATGTGCCTCAAAGAGGTTTTCACTTTGGGACCTCAATGTTTTATTATTTTGTTTTTGGATAAGGGTGTTCACCCACTCTCCAAAATAGGCTATAGGATCTAGTTTGATAGAGAACCCTTATTTATGGTTTCCTAACAGAACATTGTGTGTTGGAACTAGAAAATCACAAAAGGCCTCATCATTCTGAAACTCATATAAAGGTACTATGGATTCTTATTGCTCCCATTATATAAGTTGATGATGATAAATGGGAAGTGGTGAATGTCAAATTATTAACATAATGGTGCAAATGGTATATGGGTCAAATAAATTAGTGCTAGTAAGGTCTTCATATATGCTATGATCAGAATTTGCTTCATTATTGGAATCATCATCACTAGTCATTAGCATTGGATCATGAATAAGATATATGGGGTCACCCCTAAGTGGTTTAAATATGAGACAATAAGTTTATTTTTATCTATTCATAGAAATGGACTCAATAATAGCCTAGTGATTTGGCTTAAGGCCTCTACCTCCATATGCTTGGTTATCTATGATCTTGTTAGGGATGGGATACTTTGTACTAAAATAACAATTAGCTAATTTTTTATTACATAATTAGGAATCATCATTAGAAAGAGATCCATGTTCTTAGCTAGTGGTAGGTGTGAAAATAATAGGTGTTAGGCTATGAATCTTTCCTTTTCCATTTTATTGCCATTCCATGCAAATTGGATTAGCTTTGGGCCTTCCATAGTTCTTGGGATTATATGGAATTTTGGCTATGTGGAATGTGTCATGGGTAAAATACTCTCTTGGACCATTTTCTAAGATGGTAAAATTATTATTCATTTAAATAGGAGGTGTGTGTGAAGGTGAGGAAAGGCTATCAAGGTCTATGCAATTGACCTCTAGTAATTCACCATGTATCTCTTTGTCTTTCTCCTTCTTTGGTACTAGGTCTAAATAAAAATAGTAATTATACCTTTCATATTCAGCCTCTAAATGCTTATAATGTTCATATGGCTATAAATATCAATGGATATTTATCTCCTCTCTTGAGTGAGGAAACTTGATATACTGGTGTAATGTTAAAGGTATTGCATGTATTTCATGTATCCATGGTCTACCCAAAAGCAAATTTTATGACAAATCCATGTCTATCACATGAAAATTGTATCATGGGTCAAAGGCCCAATGATCACTGGTAAATTTATGGTTCTTTGTTATTCTCACTCTTCATTGTTATAAGTTTTGATATTAATAGTCTCTAACTAAAGGTTTGTTATCCTATATCCCAGATGCTTGATTAAATTTAAAGATACAATATTCAAGGTTGATCCATTGTTTATGAGGATACATTTAACTTTTTATTTCATGATGATAAATTCAATATATAGTGGGTTATTATGGAGAGGGACAAGGGAGGTCATATCACTATGGTTGAATGTCAACTATTTGCCTAGGGCTAGGTGTTTGACCTAAGCTTGGAATTTTTTTGGTTTTATGTTGTTTGGCACTTGGGACTGGCCTAGGAGTTCTATAAGGATATTATGGTGGATGGTAGATGTACGTAAAAAATCCAAAATTGATATTTATTAGAGTGTATTTTAGATTTGTTCCATAATGTCATATATCTTTTCCTTAATATTGCTAATTGGATTATTCCTAACTAGCATAATGGGTTGGATTAGCTCATTGGTAGAAGGTTATGGTCCTTAGATGGTGATTTTAGACTATTGAGTTATGATTGCATAATATGAATTAGGTACAAGACCATCATAATTAGAAAATGATGGACATAGGCCAAAAAGGATAATGCTTGATTGTCTATACACTTGGATGCAATCATTGGGTAATGAAGAGTTATCAGAATAGGGTCCAAAAATGGTAATCCCTGGTTGTTATTGCACTTGAATATGGTTACAAGTCACAAAAGGATTACTATAATAGGTAGGTTGATTGTCATTATTAGATAATGGTCTTAGTCTATTGGCATTTGATCTAGGATTGATGGTAATTGGTAAAAACATGCCCACCCAAAATATAACCTAAAACTTTATTGTAGTCATGTGCAACAATGTGGTAAGTCTATTGGTTGTTTGGGTTATTTTAACCTTAGTTTATTCTATTTTTTAGTTGATATTGTTGTTGTTGCCATCGATATTATTGTTTTTGTTTTTGTTGTTGTTGTGGATGAGGTCTTTATTATTTATATTGATGATTGGCATTGTTATGTTGTGAAAAAGGATTTTGGTAAATACCCAAGGTTTTATTGGAACTAGATATTCTAGTATCTAATTGGAACTCTCCATTTTCTAATATATTTTGAATGAGATGATTTAGATGCACACAATGGCATATATAATGTCTATAAACATGATGGTATTCTTATAACTAATAATCTTTGTACCAATATGTATAAGGTATACCTTGACGAAAGTGTTAAGGGATAAGCCAACTAATCATATTAGCCATGGCTAGTTTTTGAAACACTACTTTAATAGGCTCACCAAGGTTGTTGAAGACTCTAGAAGTGGGTCTTCTTATTAGAAGAAGTGTTTTTAAAGGTCATAGTTTAAGCATTAGAGGAGATAGCTTGGGTTGAGGCATAGGCTGCACTTGATGGATACGCTAAATTTATGTAATTAACTACATTTTTGGCATAGGCTAAGTAGATGGTGTTTGCAGCATTTAAACATGACATGACTTAGTTACTCCATTACTACAACATTCTTGTTACAGTTAAATGGATTATGTATTTCATAATTATTAGCTTGAGAAGTTGTAGATGCTTGCACTTAGACTAGGTTAGGGTTATCACTTGGGCCTAAGTTTTGGTTTTAATTCTTATTTTGGTTTGAGGAAGACAACTTGATAATCCCTTTGTTGATAAGGGTCTTTTTGATTAGTATGCCTTTCTCAATGATCTTATTGAATGTGTGAGCACACTGAAGCTCCAAGTGATAAGATATTTTGTATTACAATTTTTTGGTAAACATAACTACCAATTATTTATCTGGTAGATTATGGGTTAAGTGACTATCAAGCACTCTCCATCTATGTAAGTAGCTCACAAATCTCTCACCAACTTTATGCTTGGCTTGACTCATATATACTAATAAAATATTATGCTCAATATTGTAATAGAAATGTTGTACAAATTTATCTGATAGATCATTAAATTAAAATACCAAATTATTTGGCAAGTTAAAAAACCACTCTAAAGGTTCATCAACTAAACTTCAAGTAAAATGAAGAACTAGCTAGATGTCACTATAGGCCACTAGCTAGCAAGTGACCAAAAACTCTTTTAGATGCTCTCTAGGGTCTCCTTTACCATTGCAATTGTCAAGGTTTGGTGTCACATAACATAGAGTAAATGGTATTTGAAGATACTCCATGTTAAATGAATATGAACACACATCATCTAACTTAAACTTCTTTGTCTACTTGCTTGTTTGAATGGTTGGAATTGCATCCTTAATTTGTTGAAATTATTGGGCTAAGAAACTTTATGGCACATTTGGTTGTGGTTGTGGCTGGGTGGTCAAAGGTGAATTGCCTTCACCAGGGCACAATGGAGTTATAGAGTATTATGAAATGTTGGTTTGATGGACCAATCAACCAAGACTATGCATCCACACATTAGGATTAGGTTACTTATATTGCATGTATTATTGGTAAATATTCTAGTTTGGATTTGTAATATGGCCTTGGGTTTGATGGAATTGTGGTTGTGATGTAAGTATGTGGCTTTGTGTAAGGTATTATTCCTATTGAGTTTGAGTAGGGACTTGTTATTGACTAGTCAAACATGGATGAATAAACATTACTTGTTATTGACTAAGGACCTATCTTTGAATATGTGTCACATGTTAATTAAAAGGAAATGGTTACCTAATAGGTTATTTTTGGATGTTGGCACCTCTTTGTTGAATAAACACATGTTTTGAACTAGATTCTTATTGGTTGTTTGGAATTTGTGTTTGACCAATATAGATGCATTATTTATTAGACAATATTTGTGATTGTTTAAGTACATTGGTCTATGATGGATGAGGTACATTCATCACTACCTATTGAGGTGGAACATTTATTACCCATATTGAGGTGGAACATTCATTACCCATATTGAGGTGGCATAGTGTTTTGCCTCTATATAGGTGGTAAATTAGTTTGTGCATATGGCCATAGAATATTATCCACCACATGTTGAGGTGGGATAACATATGTTTCTTGTTTAGGTAAAACATTGGCTAGTAGCTGATTACATATCCCCTATTATTGTGTGTTTGAAGTAGTTGATTGAGGAGTGAGATTAACCTATTATGGTTGGGAACTAGTCATTCATGACCCCTATTTTTTGAACAATTCATGGTATTGGTAAGAAGAACTTATTTGTTAGGAATTATTTGGTGGTGCATTTACCTTACCTTGGCCTAAATTAGAAGACACTTCCATGTTATTCACTATATTTGGCATATGATCCTGAGTAGAGGCCACAATAACTTATTCAATTAATGGTAAATTAAAAAAAAAATCCTACTAAAGTACTTTGGGTAAATGGGTCGACACCTAGATTATCATGACCTAACAAATCAATTGGTACTCTTGTTGAAGGAGTTAGTTAGATTAGTGGAGCATTCAATATGGCCATAATATTGACATTATGGGTTAGATTAAGAGAAGTCTGATATGCCTATTATATTTACATGAATTGGTCCACTATGGGGCCCTTTCCATTTGAAATCATATTCAAATCTTTGTGTGACATAGGCATGAGCACTTGAGGGTAACTAGTGGAGTCATGTTTGATGGTTTGGGTATAAGGTACATGTCTAGGCACTATAACTAGGATAGGTAGGTTCTAATGGGGAAAATCTTCCAAAAACTTGTCCCATACCTCTACATCTATAACCAAAACCTCATCCTTATTTTCAATCAAGTGAATATAAAACAATTATGGGTCATAGTTCAATGCTATTGTAATATAGTAAGTCTATTGTTAGACTTATTCGATAATATATGGCACACTAGCAAGGTATTGAGCTATTTGTTCTTGCTCTTAACCTAGATATGTGGGTTTATTAACTAATAAGTACACTAATGGATATTTCCTTTGTTCCACATATTGAGAAGTGTAAGGTAGATAAGGATCCATCTCATAAACTACATCATCACCATATGGGTCTGAATAAAGGCATCATTCATGACTACATGTTTGTAATCAAAATTATGCATGGTTTCACTACATGTGTAGTGAGGCATATTCTAATCCATGACTAACATCTCGCTAAGAAAAGGTCTAGAGTTCTCAAAAAATCTTAAAACATGGTTTAAAAGAATAGGTCTATGCTTGGTATGTCTATAAGCTTGGTCTAAATGGAAAAATCAATCTATTATTGTAATGGTTTAAACTTGGCCTAGAATGGAGCTCTTTTCCAAGTTCATCAATGATAAGCTTGGTCTCAAAAATATCCAAAGTCTATTGTCTTTCACACAAACATTCAAATGAAAGGTAACTTTTAAATATTGGTTTTGGAAAAGTATTTCAAACAAAATCTAATCTAGGTCTAAAATGAAAATGATGCTAGGTCTTTGGAAACAAAGCAGAAATCTAGAATCTAAAGGTACAAACAAAATCTAAAAACTAATAAAAATTTTATGTATTTGGAAACAAGGCACCAAGTTAAAATTTAAAATAACTAGGTCCAAAAATCAAAATGCAATTGCTAGGTCTTTGGACATAAGGCACAAATCTAGACTTGAAAATGCACTTAGTCAAGGCAAAAACTGCAAGGCAATTAATCTAAATCTAAAACAATTTAAAACATTTAGACTCAATCTAGGTACATAGATTTAAAAATAAACTTGACCTTAGTAGAAGACATTCACTCTAGGTACATGTCCAAAAATAATTGGGAAATTTAATCTCATTTAATTAAAAAATAAGAGCAATGACTAAAGCATTCAAGCCCAAGTGATAAGCAAGGATCCAATGTAAACTAATCATTCTTAAGGTTGTACTTGAAAAGAGATTTTTGACCTTATTTCAAGTTAATAAAATGACTCAAGGCACTCAAAAAAGAGACCAATTCCAAGATCTAGGTAAAATGGAGTCTTCGAACCAAGCAAGGAATTAGTCCAAGTTACATAATTCAAATGTGAGAGATAAACACCTAAGGCAAAATTAAGTAAGACATAGGTGTAGACTGATCAATTTGAACCTAAAATTCATAAGACAAATTTCAAAATTGGTTTAAAAATACTTAGATTGCTCAAATAGATGACATTCGAGACCCAAATAGACAACATAATAACACCAAGTATAGACCAAAGGTATACATTGTTTTGAACTTGGTTTGACACAAAGCAATGGTTTTTGAAATAATATTTGTAACATAATGATGTTGTATTTCTTAAAATGTATGATAATGGTTTTTTTTCAAAAATCTAAGGCAAATACTAGGGATGAAATAGGCAGTGTAACGATGCCCCAAAATAAATGACAAACACACCCCAAATGTTTTGATAAATTTTAAGGTAAAATATGGTATCAAATGGATAGAATAACACCTTTTGGGATGAATCGGTGTAAAAACATGTGATAGATTTGGAATTTTTTTATATGTAACAATACAAAAAAATAGTTTTAGTCTAAAAATACATAAATCAAATAAAAATAGAAGTAGCATAAATGGCTCATCTTGTTCCCTATAACTAACATGAGTGTGCATATCTTCAGCCAAAGTTTCCATCGATATACCAATGCTCTTGAGAAATTGAGTGTTAATCCAAAAATTAAATTACATGTGTAGGTAGAATTTTTACAACCCCCTTTATGTCTCAAGCATTGGTACATATGGCTTGAACTTAGAGTGAGGAACACTCAGTATTTGACATGAAATTCTATAAAAATTGGGGTTTAACTAAAATATATAATTTTTATGTGTACTATACGGTCCCAAGTGTGTTTAACACAAAGGTTTAAACATGTCAATTTAATCCAAACCACCTAGCTTACTATCAATGCTCTATTCCTTTACATAACAACTCTAGTCATGTAATGGTTAGTGGAGTTTAATGTCTATCTACTGCATGGCCTAGGTACCTATTGGGATGGTTAGGATAATCTCTCACGACTATCTCATCCAAATATTTTCCTAATTTGTATACCCCATCATGGACCAGAGTTAGTACAATGTTGAGAGATGAAACCCTAGGTCAACGCACCCCTAAAGAACTCATGGGGAGGTGATGAATTCAAGCCCATAACCCAAGGGCATAAAAATAAATAGAATAAAAATAAAAGACTTTAGAGGTTATTTTTGGATCACCTAATTTGATCATATCTTGGGGAGATCATACATGATAATTTTTTTATCACACTGTACAAATAAGGGCAATAAACTAAGCATTTTTGGGTCACATGAATTCTATAAAGGGGATAAGGGGATAACATATATGCTAAAGTTTATGTTTTGAAAAAATTAAATAATCTACTCTAAGAAATTTGAAACCAGGCTAACGAACAAACAAAAATAAAAAAACCTCTTAGGAGCTCTAACTAAATATGTAAATTCTTTTTACCAACACCCAATGGAAATGTTTTTGAAATTTTTTGGCCCCTTGGTCATGTTTGCACTTGTAAAATCTTTTAAAATTATAAAACAAATTTTTTAAGTGAATTTTAAAACACCTTAAACCAAATTTGAATGATTTTTTCAACCTTTGTAAAATTTAACTTTTATAAAATGAAAAATTGATTTAAAAAGCATTCAAACTTCTTCTTCCTTTGTTTAGTTTCATGTAAACAAGTTAGGGTACTAATTTGTGTTTGATAAAATATTATATTCCTACAAGTTAGCTCAAAAAAACACAAATTTCAACTCTCAGGTTTTCTAAAAAATAAAAACACTGAGAATCATTGATGATCAGCAAGGATCGTGACCGATTCTTGTGATCAATGTCAATTCTGTCCTAATCATTGTTGATTCTAAAACCACACCAAAAACATGTTTTTATATAAAAATTCTATAAAAACAATGTTTTAAACCTAAACCTTTTCACTTCCCTATAAGAAGGAAGTTAGACCAAAAATAAATAAGCTATTAAGTACCAAGAAAAGTAAGAAAAACTTGAATTTTACTACATTTATGGATTTTGGTTAGACTGTGTTTTTGACATAGAGATCATTGTCAATCCTTGTTGATCAACATTGATCCAAATGATTGACACAAATTTGTTCTGATCATCATTGATCCTTGTGGCTTAGTTGAGAGTCAAACTCCTTCACTTTTTTGGTGATTAATTCAAAAGCATGGCATGAGAACAATTAGTAAAATATCCTATAAAGTAGCTAGAAGAGCTTTGTGAGGTACAAGTCCCATCAAGCATGCCATTATGTGATAAATAAGAATCTAAGAGGGGAGATTAGTATCATGTTAGTATGATCAAAACTAAATAAAAACTAACTAATAAAACTAACACCTCTAGCCTAGACACTCAAAGAGCAAGAGAACAATACACATAACTATCAATAGAAGACAAATAACCAGTATTTACCTTCCT
This sequence comes from Torreya grandis, assembly GCA_037957365.1. Lineage (NCBI taxonomy): Eukaryota > Viridiplantae > Streptophyta > Pinopsida > Cupressales > Taxaceae > Torreya > Torreya grandis. The sequence continues at coordinate 403,417 of JARHVA010004322.1, read as the reverse complement.
TAAGAGCTATAATTGTATGTTATCCATGGATGGATGTGCTCAATTATGTTATCAAATAATCTTTAGCAATGGTTCTCCTTGTACCACCTCTCCTTATCACCTTGTTAATGTTGGGCTTGGATTTGGCTTTATTTTGGATCTCTCAATAAATGAACATTATAACACTACAATTATAACACTACAATGAAGAGCTCCTTGAATGTATGTTTGTATCATACCATTACACTAAAAAAGCTTGTTGAACAATTGGTGAAGCCTTGTATTTATATCCTTCTAAACTAACTCTAACCCAAGTTTAATTAGGTTAGAGTTAAATATATTTAAGTTTGGACTAATCCTAATTGAGTTAAGGAGGGGAAAATTAATTAATATTTAGGATAGATATCCCATTTATTAAGTATGGCTCTCCATTTCTCAATTTAAGGATTTAGAGAAGATATTTTCAATTCCTTGACTTTGAGGATTATGACATCATCACAACCTCAATATTTATTTTCACTAATTATACATGGAAATTTCACTTAAGCATTTAATTTTATTTGCTTATTTAATTTATTATGCTTAAAATGTTTGCAATTTAGGCATTGTTCAAGTGCCCTGCTTAATGGGTCCAAAGGCCAAACTATCAATTTTCTAGGTCACAAGTTGAGTGGAGATGAATTTGTGAGAGGTTACTATTGTGTATAAGAATATACCCCAAATAATTATGCCTCAACATAATTCTGAGCACAAATGTACAAGGTGTAGATGAAGTTGGGATATTCAATGATTCTTAGGCTTAATTTGCACTAATTGGTAGAAATCAATTTAAATTCCAGTTGGAACATATTTGTAGCCAAAACAAGGTGTCTAGCACATGTAGGTCTAAGATGCATGATAAAGATCATGGTAATGTCTAGATAGTAACAGTACAAGCTCAATAAGAAAATAAGTATACATAAAAGAAAACTCAAAATCAAGTCAATTGGCATTGGTCTAAGGAAACAACAAATAAGGGACATTTTCAAATGTCATACACTTGAAGGAACATAACTTAGTCTAATTTATATAAAATCAAGAATGACATATTCAAATGCCCATACAACAAATAATTACATATAGACACAAGGGATGCAAGCAAAGGAGCATATTCAAATGATTGAATAAGGAATACAATAGTAAAGCAAGACACTCAAGAAAGTGCATAAAATAAAGCATAATCAACCATCATAAACATATCATAGTATCCCATGGATCCAATGTGTTATGAAAAGTATGTCAAGTGTATAGCATATCAAGTACCTTATGTAAGATATAATCATGGATAATAGGCATCTATAAGTACATATGTAATATCAAACATGATAATGTAGAGTTATTATGAAATCATATAACCTATGTGTATCAAGATAAAAGAAGAGGATGCCCTTAATGTCCATATGACATGATTATAAGGAAGGCCCAACATCTACAATAGGAATTTATCATGTGTCTGTATATGAACGTATCACACTCAAGTGGAATTATGACACATATGTATATATAGGAGTAACTAATTATGTCATCCATTAACATAGAACTAGCACATGGATGTCAAGGAGCCAATAAAACATGTAGGTGCCAAAAGTGTTTTTGTATTTTTAAATGTTTTTTTATTTTCATGGTTATTTTTGGAATTTTTAAAGTGGAGGGATCATCCTATGATGCCATCCAATGGATGGTCATATATATCTTCCCACCATGAATATGGTGTAATACCTCATTTAAGATACCAAGGAACATGTATAAATGTAATATATATCATTATGGTATTAATTGTGCTCTACGTATGTAGAATAAAACTCTATGACCATGAAGTAATATTATGAGTAATAGGAGTAGGGGTCCTTAAAACCCATCATTGAGTGCTTGTTTATTGTTTTAGTATGGCAATAATATTTACATTTTGAGGTTCTCTAGATATCTTATCATGGTGTGCATAAAAATATTAGGATTATGTGGAATCCACTATATGTCTCTAGTGTAACGATCTCTTAATAATTGGTTACCTAGTAAAGGGGATTGCTTGTTACTTACCCTTTTTGCAATGAATTAGCTTTAGTAGGCTTGATATCTATTTTTCTAGTAGTGATTTTATTTTATTCAAGAGGATGCTCATATGGAATTATATAAACTATAATTACCTAATTGGAATGAATGTATTTAACACACCCATACAATGTAGAAAGTACTACTCAAAGAGTGTGTATCCAAGGTCTTCCCAATAACATATCAAAGATGCATTTGGAAGGGATAACTGAGAAGGTAGTAATCAATTATGAAGGACTAAGCTATAAAGGTAGGTCAATCTCACTAAGAACCTTCTAGGAGGTCCCATCGAATGCTCAAATTTATCTAGTAGAAGGGTGTAAATCATGATGAGTATAACCCAAGTGTGTAAATAATGTCATGATGCAAAAAAAATTCACTTGCATAATTATCAATCATAACACTATTTATGGTGTGTATTTCAAGGTATGATTGAATGAATAAATAATTAATATCAAAGTCATCATCCTTAATTTCACTATCATCAAAGGAAATAGAAGGTTTATTAACCATAAGAGGTATATGTCACATGTAAGTACTAATAATTCCATATAGTGGGTTTATTATCTAGTGGGTTCCCATAATGTGATGTATGAGGATGTGTATTATATGACATTTTTCACTTTTGGTTCCTTCTTAGAATGGTCTTACAAAGAATTGTTAAATATTTTCTATTTTTGGTGATCACTAGGTTATGAACCTAATTCCTTTAGATGATCCTCAAATGTAATATTTTAGTCATCAATAAAGTCTTGAATCTTATTCTTCAAGATAAAACATATACTCATAGAATGTACTAGTATTTGATGATAACTAAAATAAGAATTTGCATCATATCCTTTGGGTAGAGGTTGACTCATATCAACCTCGATAGGATGAGGGAGAGATATAAGCTATCACTCTAGTAACCATGGGAGTAATGGAATTGGTGACTTAGGTAAACATGTAAATTGTCTCCATGGTACATTAGCTAAGACAAGATTATTAGGCTATTGTGCAATAATGTTAACTATGGTAGTTGTTTCATTTTTAGGCTTAGGAGGTTTTGTGATAAATAGAAATCCAAGAGGATAAATTAGTAGGGTGTGAGTATGATCAAAATTAATCAAAAACACATTAATGAAACTTACACCTCTATCCTAGACATTCAGAGACCAAGAGAACTATATAATTAACTACCAAATGAAGACACAACAAACAATTTTACCTTTCATGAGAGTAAGAGTTGTATGTTGGTCAATGAATTGATGTTCTTGATTGTGTGATCAAGAATTCTTTGACAATGGAGCTTCTTTCACCACCTATATTTATCACCTTGGTAATGTCAGGATTGGCTTTGGATTTGGTTTGGCTTGGCTTAACAATTTATCATCATAACATTACGCAAAAGAAGATTGAAGGCATTTTTGCATGATAACATTACACCAGAAGAGTTTTGCTTGAGGGACTTCTTGCATAATAATATTAAATAGAAAAACTTAAAGGTATTTTAGCATGATACAATTACACCAAAAGAGATTTGTTTTATCAATGGTGTGAGGCCTTGTATTTATAGCCTTCCAAACTAACCCTAACTCAAGTGTGATTGGGTTTAGTTTAAACATGGCTAGGTTTGGGATGGGACACACCATCAATATTTTCAATTAATAGGCAGGGCTTACAAATATAAATATTTGTTTGATATTTTTTGAGTGCTTGACAACTCACAAAATATGATGTCATGATGGTGACATCATTTCATATATTTGTGTGACATCATGATGACATCATTATTTTGGATTTATGAATTTAAAAAAATAAAAATTCATCAATTAATTAGCCATGGGATTTTCACCTATGCACTTAATTGGGTTTAACCAATTAAGAAATTCTAATCAAGTTAATTTCCATTTCTAAATTTTGACAAGTCCCTCACACATGGTCAAAAAGGTCAATTTTCTAGGTCACAACTTGACTAAAGATGAATTAGATGAAGATGATGATTACATATAGTACATTACCCTAGTGAAGGATACATTTATGTAGTTTGGAATATGCAAGTGATCTGTGTTGATGAATTAGAGCATTTAAATGATTCTTAGGATTAATTTAATTTATTTGTAATAAGTCATTATGATGTCTATTTAGATATAAAAGTGGCCAATAAGGAGTGTCTATAGTTTTCCCCTATTTAAGAATGCATTAAATGACATAGGCACAATAATGTCTTTTAAAATAATGAAAAAGTCATTAATATTAAAAATTATTAAAGAATGATGCTCCAACCAAAGTTTGGGAAGCCTATGATGCCCCCTCAAGGGAATGGCCAACACATATGATTGATGGAAGGTCCCTCAAAAATAAGTAATAAGATGAATGAAATTAACCCATGGGTGAGATTAATCCAGTCGAGATAATGCTTACACACATTGATTTAAAATTACTAATTTTCCTAAAGTCAATTATAATCATTAATAGAGGTTGAGACACTAATTTTCCCAAAGGTAGTTATGATCAGTGGCCTAGGCATGTGCCCTATCAGAGTAGATGAGTCAAAATAAAGATTTTATCAAAGTTGGTTATAATCATTTATATGACCTCAATTTAACAATGATTTTTCCCTAGTAGGGTATATTTGATCATGATAAATTGGTTGTGCCTTAGTAGGGTGGATTGGCAATCATAACTCAATAATATAACCTATTACATAGATTAAATATGAGTAGGTGTAAACTTAGATGTGATGGTCTAATGATTGAAGAAGCCACAAATAACCAAGCATATATGAGGGTACACAAACTAATGAAAGATATGATTGGAATAAAAATGGTGGATGAGATGACCTAAGATATGTCATGTATCCAAGAACTACCTACATAGTCTAAATAGACCTTAGGCTAATGTAGTTCACCCAACAGTGAGAGAAAATGGAATGAGGAATAAAATAGAAGAATAAGAATTGATCAATGTGAATGATTTGGTTGTACTTATGGACACTATAATTTTTTACCCTATATATAATTTATTAGGTGTCATAGGCCTTTATTTTTATTTAATCTCTTAAATAATCCCTATCCTCAGGCTTAGTATATTTACCCTTGGTAATATGGTAATTTACTTTTACCAATTACCTTTCTACCCTTCCTAACCTCCTAAATCCATTAATAACCTAAGGAATCTACCTTAACTAATTTAACCATGTATGATTTCATTAATAACAACATCATGCTCAGTATAGCTAATTTTACCCATAGTTGGAATAAACCTACCAATTTGGGTGAATCAGTGCCAATTTGCCTATGATCGATGTCGATTCTTCAAATCAATGTCGATCTATAAATACCCAACTAACCTTTGGCTACTAGACCCAGAAACTCTGAACCTTGAATTTTTACTAAATTTTTTAGAGAATTAAGGACTTCCTTAATAACACTCTGCTAGATTTTGTTTCATTCAATCTATATCCATTATCATGACCCTGAAAACCTACCTACATTTGTGAAGAATGATTTCATTATATTTGTAAATGGATTGAAGGTAATTAATCTTGTTTATTTATTTTATTTTCTATCAACTTTTCTACTTTTATCTATTTATTTAATCTTTAGAATATTATCCATATCCCTCAGTATTCATATTTTAGCCTATGTCATCCAATATGTCTAATCTAGTCTTTATTTCTATTAAGTTTAGATATAGAGAGAATCAATGTTGATTCACTCTGAATTAGCACTAATCCTTAGAATCAACACTAATCCTATCAAGATCTGCATCAATCCACTATGTTTTATTTTTATATCTTGAGACCTTAATCTTAGATTCTTGTTTGTAACCCTTACTAATTTTTGTTATTTTAAATATGGATTTTTTATTTAGATGACTCTACTAGGTATAATACATGATGTAATCAATATCATTGATCTTCTTATAATATACCAATCCCTATTTGCTAAGTAGAGTGATATAGATTTTGAGCTAGCCCTTTGTGTTATTATTTATCCTCTTTTTGAAGCCACTACCAACCAACTAGATGTCATACAGGATGATGTAAATAATGCAATGGCTTATTGGGATTAATATTATGCTTATATTGATAGCTTAAATGAGGATTGAATGTTAATTATCATTTTTATCATATCTTTTATCTATTATAATTTTATATGTTATTTATCCACTTAATTGTGTAAACAAGTGAGTAGACATCCATTTGAGGAAGTTCACAACTTCTTGGGACTTATTTCTAACTAGAAATCTCACCTAATTATATATTAATCTATTTTTTCCAAGGTGTTTAAATGTGTGTAGGTTATTCTTCCCAACCAAAAAGAAGCTCCCTCAGTCATTGGATTTAAAGTGGTGCACACCATCTCCTAGTCTATAGGTGTTTGCCATAAATCCTAATTTCATTTGAGTTTTTAGTAAGTAATTTAAATTTAAAATAAAAATAAAAAACTACTATAACATTCTGGCACACCCGATGGGACCCATAAGGTCTCACTTTTCTTGTTAAAATTCAATCTAAATGTATCCATCTTTCTCTCCATTTCTCTTGTTTGATTGTCTTCATTCAAAGAAAATCCAAAATTGTTTTTTTTTCCTTTCTAAAGGTTAAAAATAACTTCATCTATTTTGATTGATTAGGTGATTTATATAGAATAATCTACATAGTTAATTTATCATAGTTATCACTTCTCTCACACATAGACCAAACCACTTGCATAACAAACTCATAAAACATTTACATAAGGGAGCTAACTAATATTTCATCACCTACCACTAACATTATTTCTTGTCTATCCCACTTGGATATCACCACCAAGGGGATAACCAACTCAGTGCACTAACTGAGTATAAACCCTCATTTTTTGATATATATTGGCTAAGTACCTGATACCCTTATGTTGTAGTGTGTGAAGTGAGGGGGTAGGCCCCAATACTAGGCCAAGTATCAATTCTAGTATAGAAATATTTTCAAGCCTAAACAAAATTAAAGCCATCCTTAGATTGTCACTTCTTAGGATTTTTGATAACGTTTTCTTTTCTTTTATCACACTTTAAAATTAAAAAGTAATAACTTTTTAGGTACGTCTATAGCGTGTGTCTTTTACTCTTCACTAAAATATGAGATAATCAATAAAAACTTTTGTGTGCTTTTTGTTTTTATTTCTTGCTTTTTCCTTTATCAGTACATGCTTTTTATGTGATAGTAGTCACAAAATAAAATTTAACCCCCAACTTCATCCTCATCCATGGAGAATTATCCTAGTCCTCCTACTTCCCCTGAGTCTACGAGAAAAAGTATTCCTCAATATTATACCTAGGTCAATCCTAGATTTTCCACTATATTAGATAGAAACCCCATCAAACTTAATCATTACCATATCTCCTGAGTTATATGCACCCCACTTGATCCCCATACATAGTTTTTCAATATCCCATATGGCATGCCTTTAGACTAAGGTTAAGGGTTTACCAATGATATGGTGTCTTCCCATAATAATCCTCCCCCAACTTGTTTTGAAACTACTACTACACAACCCTTAGGCAATCCACCTCCAATAGCATCTAGTTTTTCATCACCTACTACTACCCAAACTTGAAATGTCACCATGCCTCAACTTATATCCACTCAACCTATTATCATGGCACTTCAGAACCTAGTCATCTAAGTCCCAACAACCCTTCCACTGATCCAAACTAGTGCACCTTGAAATACCCAAACTCAACCTTTACAACAAGCCCCTATAAGTTAATCACCTCAGTAATATGTCCCCTTGACCACCCAATATATAGAACCTATGCAAGATATTAGGTTTACTTATATCCCCTTACAAGCCCCATAGTATGTGGTTGCCTCTCAACCAATCATAACCATGTTAGTTGGTTATCCTTTGTTCTAGTCCTTTTCCACTCAACTTCCTACATATCAACTCCCATAATAAAATGTTTTTGGAGGTATCCCTCAATACAACACCCAACCAGACCTCATGAGCATCCTTATGAATATGATGACCAATTTAGAAGCCTCTGCCTTTGGATAGAAGAACATGCTTACTTATGAGAAAATTTGTAATGAACGTATCAACCCAAAAATTCACATTGGACCTTACCCTTTATAGTGGGAACTTATGAGGTTTACAAATTTTTAAAATAATGAGGGTCATCAGCAGCATCTCTAAGCATTCATGCATGTTTTCTACCTTATAGATCACAATGATGCATTTCTTCTTAGGAAATTTCCTATGTCATTATATGGACCTACCCTAGATTGGTATAGCTTAATTCCTTTGCATCCCCTATTCTCCTTTGGGTAGCTAGCCCAAATTTTCTTATAACACTTTTCTATCAATATCACAAGAAAATTCACTATCACCAAAAGTTTGATGATGAATATATTGTTGACTTTGTGGCTAGATGGAGGAGTCTCATAAATCAACTCACCTTTTCTCTTACACAACCTAAGCTAATTGAATTATTCATGAGAGCATGTGATAAACATATCTCATTGATTTTATGAGTAAAATCTTTCAAGACATTTGATGAGGCATTTTTGATGGCCCATAAACTAAAAATTAGAGCCCTGGAAGAGGTTAAAGTTAAATTGCAAAGTAAAAATTTTAAACATGATCCCTCTAAAGGGGCTAATAAAAATAATAAAACTAAAGGAGTTGTTAATGCCATAGTTGTAAAATCAGCACCACCATAAATTAAAAGCCAATGTAAGCCCTCCACCTCTCAAGCACAATCTCAAAATCCATTGACACATTTTCCTTTAAAATAATATACACCTTAAAGAGAGTATTATGTGTCTATTTTAGATAAATTCTTTAAGGCATATCTCATCAAGCTTCCTCTAGTAATACCTATCAATGATTCTCTCCCTAATCCTAGATAGTTTAGAGAAAATGATTTCTAAAACTTTCACTATGTAATAGGTCATGACATCAGTAGATATCTCTATTTTAGTGGCCTAGTATAGAATCTTATATATCAATGGGAATTATAACTATATAACACTAACATTCCCCCTAATCATTATATAGACATATTTAGGTAGTTGTTCCCTAATCACACTTCCACATCAAATTCTATGCAAAATAATTTAGGATCCACCTCAAACCGTGAAACTCATGTAATTAACACAATGTAGGACCAAATTTTACCTAAATAAGTTGATAGTATTCCTATCCCCAATCTCTTTATAAGAGATACCTTTGAACCATCCTAGCTAAGCAAAGGCATCCCAAAAACTTCTTCAATCTTTTTAGATCTCATTATTTGGGATATACTTGAGGAAACCATATATGAAAGCATTCAAGATGATCAACTAGAAATAAAAGAGGAAAAGACTGTCAAATAAAAGGCTTGATTAGAAATTTTGAAAGCTACTCATACCATTCCTCACATCATTTTAATATATGCATCTAGAATACCCATTCATTCTAACTTATTACCACTTGAGGAAACGATCATGTTACCTCAAACTACCTCAAGACTAGTTCCCCCCATTGCTCAAAAGGAACTGAATCTTAGAGAAATCAAGAAAAAAAATGTAGATGTCAAAAACAAAAACCTTAGGGCCCCAATAGGAAAATCTTTACAGCATCCTCCCATTAGGATTGAAATCCCTAAAGAGGACATACCCACTACCCCTTATCAAATTCAAAAATGAAAAGTGTCACTACCACCAATTCAAATAAAAACATCTATATTAAACCCATCCTTTAGCAAGACTAAAATCTACTATTATAAAATCCTCAACTAAATCACATGTACCATCACAATGGGATATTCCCACCATGATAATGCAAATACATAATCCTTTAAATTCCTATTATCTACAAGATTTAGGTGTAAAGGCTTATCCTAAACACAAAGTACCTATAGTAGGTAACATTTAAACAACTAGTTCAATTGGCCAACATTCAAAGTCACATACCTCTTCCCTACCAATGCCTTAGAGGATTCAAAAGCCTAGTTAAGATCCATTAAAGTTATCTTACTCTAATATCTTAGATCATCTTCTCCAAGCCTCCCTTATCACTCTACCACCTGTAAAGCCCATCAATCCTCATATATATAAACTAGCATGGTATAGAGAAAATAGGAAATGTGTGTATCATCAAATAGCATATCATGACATAGAAAGTTATAACATGTTAAAGATAGTGGTCTAAATCTTATTAGAAGAAGATAATATCTTAATGGAATAGATAGATCATGACCATCCCCACAATCAAACTACTAGGGTCACATCCACCTCAATAAGTAGCATACTTCCCATAGTATTAGAATGAGCTATAAAATAAGATAAAACCTCTAACAGAGCTCAATATCAACCTCTCCTAAACCCTCTAGATATGGGTGAGTTTAAAAACATAGAAAATACCCCTTTGTTTCAGATAGATGTAGTTCACATAGCTACATGATCCCAAACCTAGGGTCATAAGACCCACAATCATGAAAAAGCCAAAGTGACTATTGCCAAAACACCAACTCCTACCATAAATAGTCCAAAACTTATGTTCCTAGACCTAAAATTTATATTTTATGAAAAGAGTAAAATAATAATGCTTCAAAACTCATATAGATATCTATTTTAAAGTAGTTGTATCAGCTCCTAGTCAAGATGTCCCTATATAAACTTGTCTAAAATTATCTACAACACCATGAGGCTATGATAGAAGCCTTACAAGCCATCGAGATATAAGTTGATGAACCCCAACCTTTATTGGATTTCATTGCATCATTTCAAAATCCCTTATCCATAACCTTTCATGATTCATAAATACCACCCTTATAACCTAAGGACTAGGATCCTGCACTATTTATCACACCTAGATTGATCAAACTTGAACCAAATGAGTAATGATTGATAATGGTACTAGTATAAATATCATCTCCTCTCATGAATTTAAACAACTACAGCTACCTAGAATAGTTGGATCCCAATCCCTTACCAATTTATGAGCTTTCAATGATACTATCACCCATGTATTAAAATGGTAGTCCTCCACATTCGAGTAAGCATGTGTGTTCTACCTAAATTATTTTACATAATCAAAGGGGATTTTCAATACAATATCCTATTAGGATGTCCCTAGATACACACTATGCATTGCATCCATTTTACCTTACATCAATGTATTAAATTTGAACATGAAGGTAAAATTCATAATGTTTTGGTTGATCCCCATCCATTCAAAAATTGCAGCCTCACATTTTGACCCAATGACATCTTAATACCATTGAAAACAACTACCCCATCACTATCCAATGAGGCATTAACTAGTATAACAATCCACGCATCAAGAATCGATAAGGAGTCCATTGATTCCACATTTTAGTAGATTTCAATTAGAGAGTATTAGTTATTGACCCTTAATACTCTCCCTACTACCAAGGAATATGGATGTCTGGACAAATAGTAGTCTTATTGTCCAAATTTTGGAGAGATTATTCCTTTTGGTCTACCTTTCCTCCACACCCATTTGATCTATGGGAGGATCAACCAACCTTATTCAATCCTTTCTAACCAAACCCATGCTAAACCATTTACCTTAAACTTTTTATTCCTTAATAAACCCCATTTTGTAAAGACATACCTACAACAGAGTGATTAGAATGGTTTTAAAATAGGATACTACAAACAAGTCCCACACGAGGTTGCATTTGGATATTTTTAAAAATCCCATGAAAATTACCCTAGAGGTTACTCTCCTTCCCATCCTTGAAGAGGACATGCCATCCTCACCATCTATCACCTCTTCTTTGATAGATGACATTGTATCCATTACCCCAAAAAAAAATTAGTCTGTGCCAATATTATAGAACCTCTCATCTATCATTATGATGGAGAGGTCAAAACCATTCCTCTATCCTACCTAGACATGATAGGGTAGGATTTTCCCTCCATCCCTATTATTTAGTGCTAGGATGATGAGTAAATCTTAACTCATTTGGGCATAGAGAACTCCCATCTACATAAATCTCTTCTATCTTAAACCTCTAATCTATTAAATGAGTCCACCATTGATGTTAACATAAGATCTCATGAGACTCAAAAAATAGTTAAGATCAAAAAATCCTTAGATCCCAAAGAGTAAAAATATTTCATTACATTTATAATATATCACAATGAAGCATTCATTTGGTACTATAGTGATATTTCTGGTATCAATCCTACTATTATTTCCATAACATTGTCATATTCCCTAATGTTAAACCTATAAATCAAAATATCTTAAAGATTCATCTTTATGTTGTGCTCTTATCTGAAAAAGAGTTACAACACCTCTTATATGTTAACTTTATCTATCCTATTGATTACTCCCAATGGGTATTTAATATCATCCCTATCACCAAGCCTATAGGGGGACTATGCCTTTATACTGAATTTTGAGACCTTAATCTTGCTTGTCCTAAGGATGATTTCCATCTCCCTAATATTGACCAATTAGTGGATTTAACCATGATTCACAAAATTTTATCACTTATGAATGGTTTCTCTATATATAATCATATCCTCGTCACACTAAAATATCAACATAAGACTTCATTTATTATTCCTTGGGGGACCTTCTACTATCGAGTTAAGCCTTCCATCCTCAAAAATGCAATATCAAACTATCAAAGACCCATGACTTATATCTTCCATGATATTACCCATTAAAACATTGAGGATTATGTGGATGATCTCCTCAATAAATCAAATTTATGAAAAGACCACCTTTTGATAAAAAAAGGAAATCTTCACTTGATTTATCTAATTTTATATCCATCTAAATCCCAAGAAATGCATTTTTGGAGTATTCATGGGTAATATTTTATGATTTATTATCTCCATTATAGGGATATAAGTTGACCCTACCAAAATTAAATCCATTTTATAAATGCCACCCCCCATCCAATCTTAAGTAGTTGCATAGTTTTCAAGGTAAATTTCAATATATCCATCATTTTATCTCCAAAATATCTAATTAGTGTCAACTATTCCATCACCTCCTAAGGAAAGATATATGTTTCAAATGGGACTCTATTTGTTAGGAGGCCTTTGAAGCTATTAATATATACCTTCTTTCACCACTAGTTCTCACTCCTCCAAAGGAGGGACAACCCTTCTTTTTTTATATTTATGATATGAACCATGCCCTTGGAGCCATACTTTCCCATCTTGATGAGCAGCATAAAGAGCAAGTAGTTTACAATATCAGTCAAACACTTGTTGATTATGAGATGTGTTATTCTCATATAGAGAAGTTGTGCCTAGATAGAGTCTTTGTTACTTCTAAGCTTTTCCATTATCTGCTCAATCACAAAACCCATGTGGTCACAAACATTTATCCCCTAAAGTTTATGCATTCAAAGCCTTATTAGAATCAATGAATGGACAAATAGATTATGATTTTGGTAGAATTTGATCTCAAGTTTATCCATCAAAAATTATTTAAAGGTCAAATCATTATTGATCAGCTTGTTGAGGTGCCTCTTTATGATAATCAACTAGTTAACTATGAATTCCTAAATAAATCTATAAATTTCATGTCTCAAACAGATCCACAATATAAAATGACTCTATTCTTTGATGGATCCAAATGTGATCATGGTGGGGGAACTTGAATTATCCTAATCCCTCTTGTAGGTACACCTATCCCTCTATCTTTTAAGCTTGATTTTGATTGCACTAATAATATGTTAGAATATGAGGCTTTGATCATAGGTCTTGAAACTACCTTAGACTTGGTTATTAAAATTCTTAATATCTATGATGACTCCTAACTTTTTTTCAATAAAATTAAGGTCATATATCAATGTAAGAAAGATACCCTTAAAAAGGATAACACCTTGGTTGATCAGTTACTAGCCATTTTCAAATATTATGCTATCTAAGCAACTCCTTGATCAACTAACAAGTTTTTGGATATTATGGCTTCCTTGGCCACCTTTATCCCATATTAATCTTAGAAATATAAGTTTTTTGTCCTTGTCCATAGGATTAATCAACCCTCATTTACCAAAACTAACCTTCTTTCCATCCATAATGTGGAGGAAAGTCCTTCAGATCTCAGGTATGCACAGATATTTGATTACCTATCAAGGGGGATTATTCCTTTAGATTTATCTATAAATGGAAAATGGTCTTTCCAACATCATTTCATTCATTTTTTCATACTATGGGCATTTTTTATAAGCATGGTTTCGATGGTATCCTTCTTCATTATCTCTAGGATCATGAATCTACCCTTACTATCAAAGAAGCTCATGATGTGTCATGTGGTGGACATTTTAGTGGCCACACCATTGCTAAGAGAAATTATGGTTGGGTTATTATTGACCCACCTTAAATTATTATTGTTATGAATATGTTAAGAAATGTTTAAAATATCGATATCATGCCAACCTATCCCATATACCTAGCCAAGCATTATAGGTAACACAAGACTTTTGGCCTTTTTCCTAGAGGGGGCTCAATCTTATAGGTTATATTAATCCTAAATATTCCTATCATCATGGATTTATCATTACTACCACTGAGTATTTTACTAAGTGGGTGGAGGCTATCCCCCTTATCTCGACTAAAGCAGATAAAATTGTTGAATTCATTAGTCAGCATATTATTTATTTCTTTAGCATCCCTCAGAATATCATCATAGATAATGGAAAATCTTTTAAGAACAACAAGTTTCAGGAACTCTATGATTATATTAGCATTAATCTCATCTTCTCCTCACCTTTCTATCCTCAAGCTAATATACATCCCAAGGCATATAATAAAAATCTTGTCAAAATCCTAAATAATTCATTAATGAACCAAGAAAGAATTATCATCTCCATGTTCCCTTTACCTTATGGGCTTATAAAACTAGTATTTGAACCCCTATATGTGCTACTCCTTTTTCCCTAGTCTATGGTAATAAATTTGTACTTTCAATTGAGGTTTAAATTCCTTCTCTTCTCATATCCCTTAAATATATCATTTCTAAGGATGGATTCTACTAGGAATGATTACCCCATATTGAACTCTTGGATAAGCATTGATTAGCTTCCCTTGAACATCTCCATGTATATCAAGAATTAATAAAGTGATCCTATAATAAATATCTAAAATAACATGAATTTAATATTGGTGACCTTGTTTTAAATTAAAATCAACATGCCACTAGTATAGAAAAAAGCAAAAGGGGAAAATTTTCTCCCAATTGGCTTAGACCATCTATTATCACCCATAAGTATGGATCTAGGGCATATCTCTTGGCCTATATTGATGGAATATTTCAATGATAACATCTTAATGTATTGCATCTGCATCCTTTCTACTATTAATAAATCTTAATCACCTTGGTCTACCTAGTTTAGTTTCTTGGTTTCATATACCTTTTATTCTTATACCAAATAATGATATATAGAGACATGTGGTTATCTGGTAGTATTTCCCACTTTTAACCTTGAATATTAATACCTTAGATATATTCATAGCATTATCTAAGTGGATAATCTTCACTTATAATAGAAAGGAGCTCTAAATCATTATTCCCTAAAATCTCTCCCTATCACTAATTTATTTTTAGAATAAGTGTATTATCGTATGTCACAAAGCTTTGGGAAATCATCCTAGGATACCTAAGGCCAATCCTTAAAGAACTAATAATACTAGGATCAAAAATCAAAAGTAAAGCATCTACAAGACAAAGCAAAATAAATAGATTGTTTCCTTAAATTATAGCTATATAAATATGTAAGATCTACAAAAAAATACAAACTATCAAAAGCATAGATTTCTCCCTTGAAGGACTACTTTGAAAAATCATATCTTAAAAAACTATATACCACTCCTTCAAAGGATGGCTATCATGCATAAAACATCTCAAGAAAGTTTCCCGCATTAATCAACTTTCTTTAATTTAGTAGATTTCCTACATTGATTAGTCTACATGGATTGGCACAAAAGGATTTTATTTTTGGCCTTAGTTCTAGGTATACAAGATGGAAACATCTTCTTCTTAAAATTTGCTTTCTATCAAATCCTCAGCATTACCCATCTCAAAATCAATGGGATCCTAAACTTAGTTACCTAAGGTTGTTAGGATAGTTATTAATATTTGGTTAAAGATGCACATACGTTCCTTTCAATCTGTTTTCTTGGGTCAAGGTATAAGCCAATAATGATCAATTTATTCCTTTGTAAATTAAATTTATTCTAATCTTCCACATATATTAACAAATATCCTAATCTAGTAATTCAAAAATCTATAAACATGAAATCTATAATTTATAGATTGCATCCATAATAATCATAATCCATAAACATTTTTCATATTCCATAATGTAATTCAAATTCCATAATCATAATCCAAAATTATAATTTAATACATTTGAAAGTTTTGAATACATAATCACATTGCATAAATCTATTATCCATAATCAATAATCAAATATAGATCCATAAACAATTTTACATAAAATCCCATAATCCATAATCTAATCAAATAAATAAATCCATAATCATATAATTAAATACACATCCATATTAATTTAATCATGAACATTTTAAACATTAATCCATACATCAAAATCACATCCATCATAAAATCCATAATATTGATCCATAAGAATTTTATAACATTTAAAATAATCTAATCACATCACATAAAAATCCATAATCCATTATCTAAATTACTCCATAATACCCATAATCCATAAAAATTTTAAACATAAATCCAACACATGTAACAACCATAATAAATCACATCATCTAATAAGCTTGAATCCATAATCTAAATGTAATCATAATCCATGAACATCCATAATATATAAACATAATCCATAATAAAATCATAATCCGTAATCATTTTATAACATTTAAAATAATATATTCACATCACATTAAAATCCATAATCCATTATCTAAATTACATCCATAATACCCATAATCCATAAACATTTTAAACATAAATCCATCACATGTAAAAACCATAATAAATCACATCATCTAATAAGCTAGAATCCATAATCTAAATGTAAGAATAATCCATGAACATCCATAATACATAAACATAATCCATAACATCATAATCCATAATAATGAAACATATATATGTAATAATAAAGGTACATCTCAAATATCTATATACATGTTTGTGGCTTTTTGGCTGGTACAATGAATATAATCAATAAATGGGCTATTGTGTAAATTATAGCCTACACAAGTGAATGCTCTCTAGGGTTCCACCACAATTTCCACTCCCATCTCCTCTCTCATCTCCACCTCTATCCCTATCCCTATCTATCCTCTAGGATATACTCCCCATGCTCACCAACTCTATATGTGTGTGCCTATAAGACCTACCCTATGTGGCTATATGGGTATCATAGTGTGGAATCTCTAGATGCAAATCAAGTATGAAATACTCATAATATCACATCTTCACATCTATTTCCCTATATATTAATGCTCATGGTCCCCATCTATCTGATTTTTATCCTAGCCACCCCTCCAACTATCTGTATTGATGGCTCTCCCTCTCCTCTCCTCAAACTATCTCACTCTACCTCGTATAAATCACAAGCCTCCACTACTATATCATGACTCAGTTGTAATGAGTCAAACCCATCTATAGTGTATCTAATCAAGTCTAAAGTTTTTCCTACTCAATCTACTCAATCAATAACAAATTTGATATCCTTTGTGTCCTCACCATATAGGCATGTCAATTTTTCTCTTCATCCCTACTCATCTATTGGTACTATAGGTAAACCTTGCATAGGAATTTTTATAATCTAATAGATGTTCTCCTCAATGATATTCATCTCTCTAGTAGGTAGCCATAATGTCTTAGTAGTAACATCCCAGTGCTCCAACAAGGCAACTAGTAAGCTAATATCTTGATTGATGTGTTTGTAGTGATGCACTCCTCCCAAGCCTATAGTCTCTAGGTGGTCCCAATCATCATCACTAAGTTGGAATCATATTTTATCTAGTAAGGGTAGCACTATATCCCACATCCATAGTAGAGTTTGTGTCTATCACTTGCATCCCCTATAAGCTTAAATTTTCTTAAAACTCTAACTTATCCTAAAACCCTAACCTTTATTCTAATCCCTTCACATTTTTTGTTTGAATTAGTGTTGATCTCTTATGGATTATTATTATTCCATAAGTATCAATACCATTTTGGGAAATAAAATTGATTCTTAGTGAATCATCATCGATTCATGGGGAATCATTATTAATTCCCTGATGCCATCTTACCCTGTTCCTAACACTATCCTAACTCCAAAAATCTTAAAAACTACAAAAAACTTAAAAAAATCAAATTTTCAAAAAATAAAAATAAAATAACGAGCCAACCTCATCTTGTGATCATCATCATCACATCAATCCATTATTGATAACCTCTATCTTGTTTCATATCACACTCATTATTTAAGCTCTCAAGCATCATTTCATTTTACCAAATAGAAAATGAGCCCTTTTTCACATCAAACTTACTTATATATCTAACTTTGAATTAGTGTCGATCTATTTTGAATCGACACTAATTTGGTGGATTGGTATCAATTTATTTCAAATTGACATTGATTTTCCCTTTTTTACACTACTTACAATTTGTATATATCCTTAGCTTTATCCTAGTACCTTGCCATACCTAACCTATTATTTATCCTATACCATTTTATGCTTATGTATTTTGACTCTATATTGGTCCCACATCTTGTGTAAGGCATGTACTCTCTTGGGTATCTCCCCTCAGTGGGTTCTGATAGTGCATTTTATCTTGAGAACAATTGTCTATAGGTATCATGCATACCGTATAACACACTAGATGCTTCAATCAACCAAATACTATGACTTGATCTCTTATTTATCCTTTTTTAAACCACCTATTCATATTTATGGCATGTTATTTATAATATTTTCCTCAAGGCATCTTTACCTGTATCACCTTACATCTTGTTAGTGAAAAACATATACTTCATGTTATGCATCTATATTTTTTATATCTCATATGTTATCTACCCATTCCATCCATTATTCTATTTTACAAACCCATCACCCACTCCTTATCCTATTTCAACTCTCACTTTGAGGGGGACACCTCCTCACATAAACCTAGGTAATTAGACCTCCCATGGTTTTTATCTCATGGCACATATTCTATAATGCTCCACAAAAAGGGTAAAATTTAGACACTATAGTTTCATACCCTATGTATGATTGATTAGGTGTCATAGGCCTTTATTTTTAGTTAATCTTATAAATAATCCCTATCCTAAGGTTTAGTATATTTACCCTTGGTAACATGGTAATTTAATTTTAGCAATTGCCTTTCTACCCTTCCTAACCTCCTAAATCCATTAATAACCTATGGAATCTAACAACCTCATGCTCATCATAGACAATTTTACCCATGGTTGGAATAAACTTGATAATGTGGGTAAATTGATGTCAATTCAGCCATGATCAGTATCAATTCTCTAGATCACTGTCAATCCAAAAATACCCAACCAACCTTTGGCTTTTAGACCTAGAAACTCTAAACTTTGAATTGCTATTAGATTTCTTAGAGAATTAAGGAGTTCTTTAATGACACTAACAAAATTTTACTACATTCTATCTATATCCATTTTCATGAGCCCAAAATCCTACTTACATTTTTTAAGAAGGATTCCATTCTATTTTCAAATGGATCAAAGGTAAGTAATTATTTTTATTTATTTTATTTTCTATCAAGTTTTCTTCTTTTATCTATTTATTTAATCTTTATAATATTATCCATATCCTTCAGTATTCATATTTTAGACTCTATCATCTAATTTGTCCAATCTAGTAACTATTTTATTAAGCTCAAATACAAAGAAAATCAATGTTAATTCATTCAAGTTGGCATTGATCCTTAGAATTAGCACTGATCCTATCAAGATCATCATCAATCTACTGTGTTTAATTTTTAGATTCTGATACCTTAATTTTAAATCTTTTTCTATAACCCTTATTAATTTTATGTCATTTTGAATATGCCCTTTATATGTATATGACTCTACCAAGCATAGTGCATGATGTAATATATTCAAGAGTTTTCAATGATTTCATGAAGGTGTCTAAGTGAGTGTATGAAGTGTCTTGATAGTCTAAATAATAATGACAAAGTATGTAATGTGCTTGTCCTAATATGTTTGAAGTATGCTTGGTTGATCTTTAGTTTTGGTATAGATTGAGATGATTAGGGATGAGTCTAAAGTGTTGATCATATGAAATGGGTCCTATAAATGGTCAAGTATGATTGAATATCTTGTGTGCATAAGTGGAATTCATCTAGTAGTTTATACTTTTCATCTAAATAGTTTGGATGTAGTGGTAGAAAATTTGAGTAGGTAGTTTATTGACATCACCATTACCACTTATAGATCAGTCAAGGGGATTTTGTCATATGGTTGTGATCAAATTTATTCCTATATCTTATGTGCTACATATTAGGTCATGTGACCAAGTGTGCTAAAATATATGCAAGTGTAAAGTTGGACTCTAAGGTAGTTTGATAGTGTTTTCCTGTACTTAGCCAAATTTACATGAGGTAAGAAAGAGCTCAATATGTAGTTTGGTGATGGTATATCTCAAACATATGAAGGTTTTAAGATATTTTTTACACATGGTTATATTTTCATGTGAAGAGATCATATCAACCAAATTTTAGATCATGCATCTAAGCAGGTCAAAAGTTATTGACGTCCAAAGTTAGCCTTTCAATCAGATAAACAATGGTTTCCATAGTCATTTTTGCATGATGTGAAAGATTAAATATTAGTACCAAATGGAGATATAATAGATCATGGGATTTCATATATCTAGATATATGGTTTGTAATAATTCAAATGAGTTAAAGGTTTCATTAGTTAATGAATTTAAAGATCAATTTCCTTACAAAAGGATCAATGGAGCATGTTCATTATAAGATGTTAGGAAGCAACATGATGAGGGAAAGTGTTTGAGGTTCAAAATTAAGAAAAGGTAAAGAATAAGGATATAATTGTGAGAGGGTGTTCATATAGATTGATTTAATTTTATGCATTACATGATAAAGACCTAGTTAATCTATAGAGATCAATGATGTGTGTTGAGTCAACATTACAAGATTGCACAAGATGAGGTCAACTATTCAAATTTTAACATTTGGGCATTGGCACACTATTAATTAAAGTTAGAATAATATCAATGATGTGTGTTTAATCTAAATATGTTGGAGCATTATATGCGAACAAAGTGATTGAGGTTTAACTATGACCATTTGCATTTGAATATTTGAATTTAATAAATTAAGAACTAATGCTTTGTATTTTGGCTATAACTTTTGATCCCGGATAAATTTACTCATGGTGTCAAAAGAAAACTTGTAGATGGCTCCAAATTCATATGTAAATATAGATTTAAAGATTTGAAAATGTGTAAAATCAAATTTATGAAGGTTAAAAGTTGACTATGTGTTTGTGTATGCTCTATAAGTCACTTGAGAAGGATAATTAAGCTTATGTTGATGTTATTTTGATGTTTCATGATGACTTGGTTATTGAAGAGTATTTAAAACTCCATTAGGATCATTTATATGGATTTTGGAGGTGTGATAAATCTATCTTGAGTATTAATAATTCTTAATAAGTTGATTGTGTATTCATTCATAGTGTTCCTATGTACAAGGTCATTATTTAAGTCATTTGAGTATACACAGAAGTGAGCAAAGATGACTGTGATTATTTTATGATGTCTAAAGGGACATAAGGAGTGGACCCATGTATTTTAAAGTAGTATTATGTTATTTTTTTCTCAATTAAGTTCTAAATGGGTGAATAGGTCTCCATGAGACCTATAAGAGCTACAAGGGCCTAATTGATAGGTGTAGCTACTTAAGGGTGACCCATAGTTGTTATCGCCAACCTATGAAGTTTTTTTATCCATGTCTTGATGTGAAATATGTCTTAAGGGTTAAGGTATGCCTAATGGCTGAATAAGATGGTGAGAATCATGAATGCTCTATATCTAGTGAAATCAAAGATGGTGATTTCTTGACTTGAGAGATTTGAAAGAGGCTTGTGTGTACAGTTTAGAGTGAAGTGTTGAGAGGTGAAGGAGAGTAAGTATGCTTAATGGATGGGTTGTTGAGCAGATCAGATTGAGTTATGTGTGTATGACCATTTGATCATGTTGTTGATATAGTGATAGAGTTATTGCTAAGAAGGTGAAGAGTGATAATCATAGGTCCATCCTTAGGTGTTGAAGACATCAATTTAAAGGTGGAGGGTTCAAAGGTGTTTTTGTGATACTCAACATTTAGGGGTTTGCATCCTTTGTTTAAGGTGAAAATTGATAAAGGTCTAGTTGTTATGGTTTTGCAGCTAGATAGGTGTAGTAGTTCCTTATGGGATTACAGTCTAACTAAAATAAGGGATGGTAGTTCCTTGATCATTTTTTGTTGGTCTAAATTGGTTCTTACTATTATAATATAGTAGTCTAATTATAGGTTCCAATGGGTTTTCTCTCCCAAGAGGGTTTCCCACATATGTCATGTGTTATGTGTTTGATCTTGTATTGTCTACATTTTTCATTTTTATAAATGATATGTATGTTTCATGAATGCATGTATTGATTGATTAAATATTTGAAAGAATTAGAATTAAATTTTTATTATCTAAGATTACTAATTCACCCCCCCTCTCATTTATTTTACCTCTAACAATTGGTATCAAAACATGTCCTTTGTTAAAGTATTGACAGCTTAAACATGATCCAAGGTACAATATGGGTAGTCATCAAGGAAGTTTCTCTACTAAGCAATCACCCATGTTCAATGGATCTAATTATTCTTTTTATAGTGCAAGGATGAGGACATACATTATGTCCCTAGGGTTTGATGTATGTAAATTTTTTGTGTATGGTTATGTTGTTCCTGCTACTCCTCCATCTAGTGTTGTAGATAAGAAGCTATTTGAGAATAATTATAAGGAAATGAATGCCATTACTTGTGGTCTTACAAAGATTAAGTTCACCAAGGTAATCCATTGTAAATTTGATAAATAAATATGGGATAAATTACAAATCATCCATGAAGGAGATTCAAAGGTTAAGTTGGAAAAGTTACAAACTCACTAAAGACAATTTGAGAGTCTTAAAATGAAGGAGGAAGATTTTGTGGCATCCTTTCTACAAAGAGTTCATGAGGTTTTGAATATCATCATAGATCTTGGAGAGAACATTGAAGAGGATATTGTAATTCAAAAGGTATTAAGGTCTCTATCTCTCAAGTTTGATCCAAAATTATCTAATATAGAAGAAAGTCATGATCTTGCTTAGTTGAAGATGGATAAATTGTATGGCACCCTTACTACCTATGAGATGAGAGTAAATGATGATATACCCCAAAATAAATAAGCAAAAATCAAGATAGAAATGAATCCAAATAAGAAGTTCCCAAGGTAACAAATCCAAAGAGGATGAGATATCTAACATTGATGAGGATGAGCTAATTGCTTTGATTACTAGGAAATTAAAAATAGGCTCAGGGAAGTATAAGGGTAAAATACCCTTCAAATGTTTCAACTATGGAGTGATAGGACATTTTGTTTGTAAGTGACCTCATAATCATGATAATAATGATGATGAAGAGTATGGTGAAGGCCAATATGAATAAAATAAGAAAGGATTCAGAAAGTATAACAACAACAACAAGAAGAAGTCCTTTAAGAACAAGAAGAGTCTCTTCACCAAATAAGACTGAAGCTCATCAAATGAGAGTGAAGACAATGACTTAGAGTATGATCATGAACATATTGAAGATGAAGCCATGTTCATGGTTGAGGAAGGAATTGTATCATATTAAAAGGAGTCTACTTGGAGTGATTTAGATGTTCATGGAGATGAGGTGTATTGTGAGACTGAATTAATGAATGCCCTTGAAGAACAAAAGATTGAGAAGAATATTAATAATAATATGAATTCTAAAATCAAGGAATATGAGGAGAAATTTAGTGTTTATGAAGTAATATTGAATGAAGATACCAAGGATCATGAATATATGGTCAAGCATCTTAGTTGTCAATTAGAAATCCTATATATAATTCTAAAAACTAAAGAAGATGAATGTTTAAGATATGTAATTGAAAATAAATCTTTGAAAGTTGAGTTAGAGAAGACATATAGTAAGGTAAAGTAATTTGTGATATTTGAAAAGAAATCAAGTGATCTAGATAATATTATGAGTGGTAAAAATCATGATAGTGATAGAACTGGTCTTGGATATGAAAAAGAGAAAAAGAATGTAACTCAAATAATGAATGAAGGTGTTGGCAAAATCAAGAAAAATTAGATTAGATAGCCAAATGCCATGAGGTATGCAAGTTTTAATGGTTAATATTACACCTGTAATCAATTTGGGGATAAAGCTAGAGAATGCAAGATACCTGTTAGAAATGAGTTTGCATGGAACTATGATGGGTGTCATCAATAAAAAACTGTAAACCAAGTTAAGTGCTTCAACTATTTTTATGTGGGACACTTTGCAAATCATTGTCCACACAAAGTTACATAAGGTGAGTTCTCTCCAAAAAAGATGAGGTTGTTTCATTTGTCATGACATATGACACATTGTAAGTTTCTATTTAAACAAGGTAAGACAAATTATATTTTCATCAAGGAGTATGGTATGCTATAACTACAAATAGAGAAGTCACATTGCTAGGTTCTTCAAGAAAAGGCCTAAAAAATAGAATAGGTCTAATTATGATCTTAAAATGCAAAAAAGAAGGAAAGTTAATTCATGGAAACCAAAGATGGTAAATGAGAGTCATGTTGAGTATGTTGGTCCAAGTAATCTGTTTATTATGGTGGAGAATGCTACAAAAGTTGAAGAGTGCCAAGAACTCTCATTATCTACTCATTTTATGAATAAAGAGACCAATCTCGAGGAGAAGACCAAGGTGTTGGTTGAGGCTAGTTCTAAGGTATGTATGAATCTAAGTGACCATCCTAATGTTATTAGGCATGTATCATGTAAAGAACATCAATTGTTTGTGCCTAGTGATGAGGTTCCTAACTACAAGGTGGATTCTTCAATTGAAAATTTATGTCATGAATCTATGTTTTCTCCATGTATTTTCAATCCATTCATAAAGGAGAATATTATAATAGATGAGCATGTTGTTTCTCTTAAGCCTAAAAATAAGAACTATAAGTATCAGATAACCAAGGAGGAGAAGGAATATGAGGATTTGTGGGAAAATCATAGATTCACATTATTCTAGGATATTGTAAAGTAGGGTATCTCTATCTATACTTCTTAAAAGACTCCTTTCAATAGAGAAGCAAGTGTTTCTATGTATGCAGTGTCTGTAAGGTCAGAATGCATGTTTCTAGGTGGCATAATGAGATTTATGTAATGTCAAGAAGAGTTTAATGCTTAGAAAAGTCTATGAACTTATTTGTGATGTGATCTAGGTTTTTTTATGGTCTTTAGGTATGTTGAAGTCAGATTGAATATTTTTTAGTACTTTTGCTTTTCTTAGTTTTGGCTTAAGGGCAAGCAAGCCTAAAATGGGTTATAGGATGTATGGGTTCCCAAATGTGTGAAAGCTCAAATATTAGTCTAAAAGTGTGTAATGGGTGTCTTTAGGTGTGAAAGAATTTTTAGAGGTGTGAATTGACTAGAAAGAGGTTTGTTAACCCTAGTTTTTTTGAGATTCTAAGGTTTTAGGCTCTACTAGAAAAGTGTTTATCTTATTG
This sequence comes from Torreya grandis, assembly GCA_037957365.1. Classification (NCBI taxonomy): domain Eukaryota; kingdom Viridiplantae; phylum Streptophyta; class Pinopsida; order Cupressales; family Taxaceae; genus Torreya; species Torreya grandis. The sequence goes on along the minus strand of JARHVA010004322.1, from coordinate 377,607 downwards.
TTGACCAAATTTAACCTTACAAGTCAAATTGAGACCCTTATAGGTGAAAATTATTTTTTAGGTGTTTTAGGGGTCTAATATTTTGTCAGAAGGTGTATTATAGGTCATTTGATGGAATTTAATGTCACATTAACCTTGGTAATTAGTCTTTTTAGTCCTTATATCATTTAGAGTCATTTTGGGGATCAAAATAGAACATAAAATGAGTTATATAGCCTCCTTGGGAAATTTGAAGGTTCAAAAAGGTGATTTCACATCCCCTATTTCCTAATAAGTATTTATTAATTGTTACTAACTAAAAAGTGGTAGGTTTTTTAGAAGAAATGGTAGTTTTCTTGGAAAAAGGAATAGTTTGGCACTTGTATAGCCCATAAGGGAGTGTGACACATAATATAAGGTCATTATAAATATATTTATCTTATTTGAGTTCATTTCCATGTTTAACATGATATGTATGTGATATTTTTAAGCTAAAATGGTTCTACTCCTTCTTTGCCTTTATAAACATAGAAGTGGTCAGCATGTTTGTGCTTGGTATGGATAGTTGAAGAGGTTTCAATTAAAATAATTTTGGGAGTTGTTATTAAACTAATAAATATCCATTTACATAATAATATTTCTAGGATTGGTCAACCATTATTTATTAACCATCCTTTACAAGATGACTATGTTTTTATGCTCAGTATTTCATGCACCCTATAGGTTTTGCTCTTGTTTAGATGATTTTGTATAATAAAACCATTTAAATAGACTCTATATTACATGTACATCTTCACATAATGTTTTACATGCTTGGTTTGGTGTTTTAAAGTGTTTTGATGAGAAAATCATCTCAGGTTTATAGATTGGTCTCTTTGAAGTGAACATGTAATTTTTCACCATTTTCAAGATTTTCATGCTTTCATCATGGTTATAGAGGTTTTTGATAGATTAATTTCAATGTTATCAATTCCCTCTTAGTGCTTTAATATTTAAAAATCCTTCCCCAAAAACAATCTTCATCAAGATGCAGTGAACACAGTCACCCACATAGTCATATATTAGAGAAAATGCACCTACAAGTTCTCTCATAGAGGAAGTCACACTGAAAAGGAAGTGTAATGAGAGTCTCAAGATGTGTAACACACTCTCACACTAGGGACATAAATTATAAACCTTCACTAGTCAATAATAAGGGATTGTTTCAGTCATATACAATACCTTCATATAAGTTAGCATTGGAATCTACACCTATAGGTGCTTGAAAGGCTTCAAACATTGAAATGAAGTGTGTGAGCATGTTTTGAGATATGAAAGATCATAATATTCCATGTATCTATAGTTAGGAATATACCAATTGACTATGAAGTTAGTTTCATTGGTACATGAGTCATTTCATTATTCACTACCTGAATATCTTTCAAGGTGCACACATAGGTATATAATGATGATGTCATGCTAGGATGAAAGCCTTAGTGGTGGTTTTAAACCCTTTTAATCATAAAGAGTGAATTTAGGAGAATTTATATAAGTTTAAAACTCATGAGAGGTTAAAAACATGCACATTATCCACACCATCTTTCACTGACTGTACACATCAGAATAACCACCTATAGGTGGTACCACAAAGAGTAGAGTAACCATTTTGAAGTATTTGAAATAAATAATTAAACTCTCCTTAATTTATTATTATGGTTAAAATATCATGGTATACTCATGTGTAATTATAGGTTGGAAAATGGGATTTAGGATCTACTTTCAAAAGGAAATGACTAATTTTAGGGACCTTATCCCTAAACTAAGAAAATAGAGCACCTAGCTCTTTTAAAGGGGTCTTATAACAATGCCATTTTGAGTTTTCACCACTGTTAGTAACTTAACCTTGTATAATATATATAGGAGAGGGACTATTCAAAAAATTTAGGTAAGATAACTTAAGGAGGATAGATATTGAGAACCTCAAAAATTCACTTTCATGCAATAAACTCAGGTAGTGAAATCTATAGGAAAGAGCTCCAACCAGACCCTTCAACCAAAGTTGCAAACCTAGACTATGCCACCATAGTTGAGCATTTAAAAATGGTTTAAATTAGTAATTATGACATAATATATCATATAAATAGTATAATATACTATTATTTGAATCTCATATACACTTATAGGTGTCTTAGGCCTTGAAATACCCACCTACAATTAATTATAGGTAGATAGTAGATTAAACATGGTGTATAAGTGATGGTATATAGGAATGTTTTCATGGAAAAAGGTATTAAATTGTGAAAATTAACCTAATTGTGTTCAAATATTATATAAATATATAAATATGTAGGATATGATCCCACCATACACCTATAGGTACCCTCTAAAATAGGTCAACACAATTAGGAATTTGCACATACAGTCTTGACTAGGTAAGAGTATAAGGAGCATATGGAGAAAATGTGAGTGGTTAGAGATGTAAAATAAGATTTTAAAATATCCATAATAGTCCTAATATTATCATATCACTCTAAAGGTATATATAAATCAAATAAAGGACTCTAAAGATGCATTACATAGTCTATACCAAGAAACATTGTGCACACTCTGCCTACATACAGTTTGTCTTGGATTTTGAATAAATTTGAAGGTATAATGACCTGATAAAAGGATATAATAAACACTTAAATAATACCCTCCAATGTTTTTTTTTGAGATAATATGGTAAGTTTCCTTTGTTTTGTCTCAAATAGAGGGCACTCCCCTTTACGAACAAGTTGGCAAGTTTTGGAGAGTAAGATAAAAGGGTATACCAAGATATGTTTTAAATTTTAAATTAAGTTTATTAATTTATATTACACCTATAAAAAACATTGAAACCAATAATATAGGGATAAATCCCAATAGGATGACCTCGACTCTCAAACTTGTAGGCAGGCCTACTAGGCATGGTTAGGCCTAGATTTCAAATGATAGGTCACTTTCATTTATAACCTTAGAAAGGAATTAAAATTTATTGGATAATTATTATGGGGTAATAATATACATTTATAATCTTTTTAAATTTATATAAGCCTCTGATAAATTCAATTTTGGACTTTAGGACAACTTAGGCCTATTGGAATGGAGAAAAGAGCTCAATAGGGCAAATTTGAATGCTTATATCTCACCTGGAACTTTTCATGGAGATCTAAGGAGTTGAGGGAGATTGAAATAAGTCATAAAATTTGATTTCATGGAATTTTTTGTAACTTCATTTTCATTTTTTTATGAACAAAGCTTAAAAGGGTAAAATAGGCCTAAGCACATCAAAACCCTTGCTAGTGACTAGTTTGAGAAGATTGAGCAAGTAGTGCACCCAAATGGCATAATTTACCTATAATGATGATTTTAAGTTGTATAACACTCTCTCAGTCTACTCCCCATGCTTTTTTACTATACATAATTATATGGTTGCAGTATAATTCAAGGTATTTTTTACTTTTTTGTGCATTGCATAGGTTCTAGGAGGTTTCAAGATATGAAACAAAATTTGGGAAGAGTATTATGACTTAATATAAATCCAAATTTCATTTAATTCATAAAATAAATTCTTAAGTTTTCCTAATAGCTACTTCATCTCAGCCAGTCAAAACTAGCATAGTGAACATGATGGTGAGAAGTGTGAGAACTTTAAGTGGATAGCTTATTAAGGTCTACCTAAGTAGTCTAAGGAAATGAAGGGAATTTTCAAGTGTCATACACTCCCTCCCATGTATTTTTATGTAAAATTTAAGCCAATTTTGATGCTAAGTGTGATGGGTGACTAAAAGATTATTTTTCTTGGACTACAGGGAATGATGGCTCACTTCTAAGAGATTTCAGGTGATCAAGACTACAACCAATGCAAGGAGAGGCATGTTTACAACCATCACCCCTAATTCCAATAGTCATACCTATTCCTAGTTATTTTTGGGATGTTAAAAAAGGGATAAATCATGAAGGTCATTTTCTAAGCCAGAATGAGAACATTTATGCCACATTTCAAGAGTTTCATGACTTGGGGTGACACTTGTGCTTCCTGACCTTGAATTGTTCATTTTAAATCTTATTATCATATATATTTAACTCATTTCCTTAGTTTCACAAGTTTCCTTGTGACCTTTATACTTCTTTCTTCTCCTCTCTCTTTCTTAAGTTCTATAAGAACTAGCCATTTTGGCCTTTGTAAACTATGTTCCACCTAATTAGAATAAATCCCTATTCATTTGCATAACATGGATCAAAAAATACTACTAATTTTTACCTCTTCTATGACTATTCATAGTGTTTTCACTTTGATTATTTATTTTACTTAGTGATGACTTGTTGTTTCCTTAGCATTGTTGTTTCATTCTCTCACCTATTTATGGTTAGAAAGCTTCTTATTATAGGTCATGTGAAGCATTCTAGCAAGTGTCAAGGTTGAGTGAGTTAGCCTATTTAATAGTGTCATTATAGACCTCTTATCTAGTCCTCCTAGCCTAATCATTCACCATAACCTCATAATTAAATATTGATGTGAGAAGATGCAGATTGTAGAAGTATATATCTGGTTAGCCCCTTGTTCTCATGTGTAACATGCAATTAGTTGGTAGTCATCAAATATTATTACCTCCTTTAAGATATTTTTCTTTCAATTTTCTCTCTCCCTTTTCCCTCACAAGAATAGGTGTAGTAGTAGTCTACAAGTGGTACATCAAGGAAGTTATCCCTATCTAGAGATTCATCTCCTTCTTAGGCTTACCCATAGCCTAGAGCTGTTTCAATTGAACCACTTGGATGAAGAAAGCTGATACATCCCCTCAAAGGGTAAAAATCTAAGTGATAATAGTTTTTGGCATGCCTAATGGGACTCATAATCTAAGAAGTTGAAATATTTTTGGTGTTGTCTTTCAACACATCAGTCTTTAGAGCCATCTATCTAAGCATCAATGGTGACTCTAAAGTTACATCAAATGGTTAATCAACCCAGGAATTCCATTTGAATGTTATTCATATTCATTCCTTGTGTTCTTTCTTCCTAATGAAGTTCCATGGCTAACTTTGGTGTTGAGTATTATTTTACACAAGTTGGTGAGGTTTATCAATCTTATGGCATTCCTTATCAACCTTTATATGAGTCTTACCATCCTTTTCATGATCCTTATCAACTCCAACATGATCCATATCAACATTGTTATAAGTTTTACCAGCCCTAAAATCAGCCTTCTCAATATCTTGCTTCTCCTAGTTAACCTAGTCACTTCTAAACTCAACCCATTTCAACCTTCAATCAAATACTCTTGGGATATGAGAAGTACATGTTGGATCTTGACACACTAAGGGGACATGGGAAAGATATTCATATTAATTTCATTCATAAGGTGAGATATGCATTAGAGTTGGTTAAAAAAGAGTGGTCACCTATTGAGAGAGCTAATTGGCAAGGTTCACAAGTGAGATGCTAGATCTGAGTGGCCTAGTTTTATCCTTGGAAGATAGGATAAAAATTAATGAGAAATAGCCTCACCAAACCTATCAGCCTTCATATCCACTTCCCCAATATTTATATCAATCCTACTTGACCCCTATTCATGATCCCAATCAAGCTTATCAAAGCCATCTTTTTCCCAATCAGCTAGAAGAGAGATTTGGGAAGATAAACCTTATTTTTGAAGAAAATATTGATAAGTAGATTGAGTTGGCTAATATATATGTATGTATATATATATATATATATATATATATATATGTATGTATGTATGTATGTATGTATGTATGTATGTATGTATGTATGTACGTATGTATGTACGTATGTATGTATGTATGTATGTATGTATGTATGTATGTATGTATGTATGTATTATTCCATATAATTATCAAAATAAATGGAATTTAATCCCTCATTTCCCTCTCCTATTACATCCCCACCTCAAGAAGAGACCTCTAGATATGAGTTGGATATAAGGTGGATAATCCAAGCCTAAAGATATCCCATGTTTCTTGAACACTTCATCTACTCTTCAAATTACATCATTACCTCAATAAAATACTCTTAATCCTATCATCCTAAACTAGAATAAGATAGTGGAATCATGGGGAAATAAAGAGGATAGAAGCCTTGATAAGGAGTGTGAAGTTGAGAAAGAGCTTGATCATATGCAAGCCCCTCCCACCCTTCCTCAAGAGACCTCTTATCTTCCATATCAGCCTTTTTGCACTCCTCATCTTCATGAATATACTTATCAAATTCAAGATATACTTTTCCAAGAGAAGATTAAATATTTAGAGTTGAGAATGAAATTGTTGAGTCAAGGTGTGATGGAAGGTTTAAACCCAAAATAAGATCTTATGCCTAAACACACCCCATATAACCTCCCTCAAGAATGTTTTCAATCTAAATCAGATTTGAATGGAGTGATTATCAAATAGAAGGAAGAAAACCAAGATATTTTATCCCAAGTTCTGCCTCCCCTTCCTTAAGAGCTTCTAAAAGAATCCCCTGTAATGCATTTTCTATCTGATTTTAAGTCCTATGGTCCACCTCCACCAAATAGTTCATCTTATCCTCACCTCATCACCATTTGCCTTGATGTACCTATGTTTTGGGAACCTTAATAATATCAATTAGATGATAATAATTTATAACTCTTTATAAAAGAAAACATACCTCTTTGGAAGCCTCATTGGGCTAAGTCACCTGATTTCAATATGCCTAGTCTTAGCATCACCAAGAAGGAGAAGGAGATTGAAGATCTTGTAGCCCTTGAGAAGAAAATTCAGGTTATAAAAATTTAGATACAAATTGAGAGCCCTCAAGAGGTCCTAAATGCTGAGGAAGAGGTGATCCCTTGTGTTGAGTCTTCTTGTTGTGATGATAATGAAGAATGCCTTCCTTGTGTCAAATAATAAATCTTGGATGAAGTCCTTTTGGATTCTAAAGAAGAGGATGAAGGATCGTATCTTATTGTTCCCCTTCATGATACTGATAAAAAATAATATAAGGACTTGTGGCAGCAATTTGAAAACATTTGAAATGAGTTTGAATCTCTTAAGGGGTCTACAACTTTATTAGAGATGATTACAAATGATCGTAAGCAAGATGACATTTTTAAAAATGTCATAGAAGAGCCAAAGCAAAGCTCACCTTAGACTTAAGAGGTCAAAAAAATATTCTATTGGACTCAATCTTCCAAGGAACAATAAATCATTCCTCTTAAAATCATGCCTATAAAGAATATTCAAGTTGATCATGAGATGAAGAGTGGGAAGAAATATGAGGTATGTGTACAAGGCCAAGAGGAATACTTTTACATTGGAGACCTATTTGAAGATGGTCTACTTGAGAGAATAGAGAGTTGAATTCCAAGAATTAGGTATGATCTATTAAGTGTTCAATCCAAAGAATAACATGCTTGGCACCATGATTCATCTCATGAATAAGGATATGCAAGAAACTTTCCTTTCGATCTTGGAAAGAGAGGTATGCTCAAATGTTAGTTGTATATAGTTTTTCACTTCCTATTTTTCCTAAGTGATTTGAGCACATGTGTGTCTTTTTAGTGTGTTTAATTTTTCTTTGTGTGTCTCTTTTATTTTTTGTGGTTGAGGTAGTCATTGGTCTTGTCTTGATAAAAGCTTTTTGTCAATAGTATAGTCCTCTTGTTGTGTTTCAAATGTCAGATGAATCCTAAGCCCAATGGACTGATAAGGCTACTAGTCTTTAATATATTAGGCATACTACCTCTATGAGTCACCAATTTATTGACCAAATTTGACCTTGTAGGTCAAATTGGGATCCCCATAGGTAAAAAAATATTTTTTATGTGTTTTATGGGTCTAATATTTGGTCATAAGGTGTATTATAGGTCATTTGATGGAATTTAATGTCACATTAGCCTTGGTCATTAGCTTTTTTAGTATTTATATCATTTTTATTCATTTTAGGGGTCAAAATAAAACATTAAATGAGTTGAATAGCCTCCTTGGGAAATGTGAAGGTAAAAAAATGTTATTTCACATCCCATGTGTCTTGGCACTTGTACATCCCATAAGGCATTATAACACATGGGATAAGGTCATGAGGAATATCTTAATATTATTTAGATTCATTTCCATGCTTTACATGCCTTGGAAGTGCCATTTTTGATCCAAAACCATTCTACTCCTTATTTGCCTTTCTAGGCATATATAAGTGGTCAGCAGGTTTGTGTTTGGTATGAACAATTGAAGAGGTTTCAGTTCAAAAACTATTGTGAGGTGGTATTACACTTAGATATATCCATTTTCATAATAAGAGTTCCAAGATTTATCAACCATGCTTTATAAACCATCCTTTACAAGATGACTATGTTTTTTTACTCATTATTTCCTGTACCCTATAGGTTTTGCTCTTGTTTGGATTATTTTGTGTAATATAGACATTATAATGTAATATAGAGGACATGGACATCTTGACATTATCTCCATGCTTGTTTTGGTGTTTCAAGGTGTTTTGATGAGCAAATCATCTCAAGTTTGTAGATTGGTCTCTTTGAAGCTTCAAGTTTGTACGTAGTTTTTCACCATTTTTAGGATTTTCATGCTTTCATCATGGTTACATATGGGTTTTATAGCTTCATATAAATTTTATAAATCCCTTATTTATCCCTTCACCTTTAAATATCCTCCTCAAAATCAATATCCATGAGCATGCAATCAACACAATCACCTACATAGTCATATAACAAAGAAAATGCACCTACAGGTGCTCTCATGGAGGAAGTCACATTGAAAAATAAGTTTAATGAGAGTCTCAAGATGTGTAACACACTCTCACACTAGGGACATCAATTACAAACCTTCACTTTTCAATAAAAATGGACTGTTGCAATCATACACAACACCTTCATACAATTTAGTATTGGAATCTGCACCTATAAGTGCTTAAAAGGATTCAAACATTGACATGAAGTGTGTGATCATGTTTTAAGATATAAAACATCATAACATTCCATGTATATATAGTAAGGAAGAGACCAAGTGACTATGAAGGTAGTGTCCTTGGTACAGTGGTTATCTTATTATTCACTACCTGCATATCTTTCAAGGTGCACACATAGGTATATAATGATGATGTCATGATAGGATGAAAGCCTTAGTGGTGGTTTTAAACCCTTTTAAGAGTTAAGAGTGAATTTTGTATCATTGATATAGGTTTACAACTCATGATAGGTTAAAAACATGCACATTTTCCACACCCTCTTTTACTATTTGTACACATAAAAATCACCACCTATAGGTGGTACCTTAGAGAGTAGAGAAACCATTTTGAAGTGTTGAAATAGATGATGAAAATCTAATTAAGGTATTAATATGGTGAAAATATCATGGAAAACTCATGTGGAATGATAGGTTGGAAAATGGGAATGAGGAGATACTTTCAAAAGGCAATGACTAAGTTTAGGGACCTTATCCCTAAACTGAGAAAACAAAGCACCTAGCTCTTTTGAAGAGATCTTATAACAATGTTATTTTGAGTTTTGACCACTCCTAGTGAATTCACCTTTTATCCTCTATATAGGAGAGGGACTATTCAAATTTTTTAGGGTAGATAACTTAAGTAAGATGGTTGTTGAGAACCTCAAAAATGCACTTTCATGCACTAAACTTATGCAATGAAATCTACAAGAAAGAGCTCCAACCAGACCCTTCAACCAAAGTTGCAAATTGAGACTATGCCACCATGATTGAGTGTTTCTAAATGTATGAAAGGAGTAATTATAACCTAATAGATAATATAAATAGGATAATATATTGTTCTTTTAATTTCACATACACCTACAGGTGTCTTGGCCTTGAAATACCCACCTACAGCTAACTATAGGCAGACAGTAGATTAAACATGGTGTATAGGTGATGGTGTATAGGACTGTTTTCATGGTAAAAGGTCTTAAATGGTGAAAATTACTAATTTTATTTAAGGGTTATCTATAGAGATCAAGATTCATGATTTTACCCCACCATACACCTACAAGTACCCACCAAAATAGGTCAACACAGTCAGGAATTTGCACATATAGTATGGACTAGGTAGGAGTATAAGGAGCATATGGAGGAATATGTGAGTGGTTATCGAGGTAAAATAAGATTATAACATCTCCATCATAGTACTAATATTATAATATAAATATAAAGGTATATACAAAGCAAATAAAGGACTTTAAACATACATTACATAGTATATACTAAGAAACATTATGCATAATTTACCTACATATAGTCTGTCTAGGATTTTGAATGAATTAGAAGGTCTAATGACCTGATAAAAGGCTATATTTTTTTTTTGGTAGGTAATAAAAACTTTAATAATACCCTCAAATTTTCATTTTGTTTTATATAATTGGGGAAGTGCCTTTTGTTTTATCTTAGACTAAGGGCACTCCCCTTTATGCACAAGCTGGCAGGTTTTGGAGAGTAAGATGAAAGGGTAGACTAAGATATATTTTAACATTTTAAGGAGGTTTATGAAGTTATATTACACCTATAAAAAACATTAAAACCAATTTCATATGGATTAATCCTAATAGGGTGACCTAGAGTCTCAAACTTTCAGGCAGGCCTACTAGGCATGGTTAGGCCTCGATTTCAAATGATAGGTCACTTTCATTTCTAAATTTAGGTAGTCATTCCAATGTATTTTATAATTATTGTTGGTTAATAATAGACATTTATAATATTTTTTAATTTATATAAACCAATGATAAAGTCAATTTTTGACTATAGGACAACTCAGGCCTGTTATAATGGAGAAAAGAGCTCGATAGGGCAAATTTTAATACTCATATCTCCCTTGGCACCTTGAATGGAGATATGAGGATTTTAGGGAGATTTATGGAGGTCTTAAATTTTGGTTTAGTGTAATTTTTTGTAACTTCAATTTATTTTTTTATGAACAAATCTTAAGAGGGTAAAACATGTTTAAGCTCATCAAAATCCGTGCTAGTGACCAGTTTGAGAAGATTGAGAAAGTAGTGCACCCAAATGGAATATTTTTCCTATAATTATGATTTTAAGTTATATAAAACTCTCTCAAGATACTCCCCATGATTTTTTATTGTATATAATTATACATATGGGGTGTAAAATAGGGTATTTTTTACTTTTTTATGCATTGTGCAGGTTCTAAGAGGTTCTAAGAAATGAAACCAACTTTGAGATGAATCTTGTGACTTAAGATAACTCTCCATGTTAATTTAATTCTTAATAAATACTCCTACGTCTTCCTACCATTTGCTTCATCTTAGCTAGTCAAAACTGGCATAATGAACATGATGGTGAGAAGTGTGAGAACTTCAAGTGGATGGATTTTAAAGGTCTACCTAAGTAGTCTAAGGCCATAGAAGGTATTTCCAAGTGTCACATACACCCTCACATGTATTTTAATTGAAAATTTAAGCTAATTTTGAGGCTGAGTGTGAGGGGTGATTGAAAGAGGAGTTTTCTTAGATTGTAGGCAATGATGGCTCACTTCTAGGAGATTCTCAATGATCAAGACTACAAACAATGTATGGAGAGGCATGTCTATAACCCTTCCCCATAATTCCAATCATCATACCTATCCTTAGTTTTTTTATGTTTAAATAGGGCTAAATCATGAAGGTCATTTTTTGAGCTAGAATGAGAACTTCTACACCACATTTCAAGAGTTTCATGACTTGGGGTGATATATGTGCTTCTTTTCATTTGACATCTTATTATCATGCATATTTAACTCTTTGTCTTATCTTTACAAGTGTCCTTGTGACCTTAGGACTTATTTACTCTCCTCTCTCTCTCTCTCTCTCTCTCTCTCTCTCTCTCTCTCTCTCTCTCTCTCTCTCTCTCTCTCTCTCTCTCTCAAGTTCTATAAGAACTAGCCATTTTGGCCTTTGTAAACTATGCTCCACTTGAGTATGGTGAAGCCCTACTCATTTGCATACTATGGATGAATAAAGACTACTAATTTTTACCTTTTCTATAAATTTTCATAGTTTTTTCACTTGGATGATTGATTTTTATTAGTGATGACTTTTTATTTCCTTATCATTATTATTTCATTCTCTCACCTATTTACAGTTAGAAAGCTTCTTCTTTTAGGTCATGTGACGTGTTTTAGGAAGTGTCAAGGTTGAGTGAGTTAGGATATTCAATAGTGTCATTATAGACCTATTGTCTATTCCTCCCATCATAAACATTAACCATAACCTCATAATTAAATATTTATGTGAGAATATGTAGATCAAATAAGTGTATGCTTGATTAGTCCCTTGTTCTCATGTGTAACATGTAGCTGGTTGGTAGTCATCAACTAATTTGGTGTACACTTCCTTTAGGATAGTTTGATTTCATTTTTATCTCTCAATTTCCCCTCAAAATTATATTTATATTAGTTTTATATAATTGGTACACCAAGGGATCTATCCCTAACTAGAGATTCACCTCATTCTTAGGCTCACCCACAACCTTGAGGTGTTTCAATTATGCCACTTGGATGAGGAGAACTAAGACATCTCCTCAAAGGATGAAAATTCAAGTGAAAAAACTTATTATATGAGGTCTTAGGATTATTAATTGGTTTAATGGTCCAAATGGGTTGTCAAATTAAGCTTCATAAAGATTTGAAGGTTTGTAGTTCTCAAGTTTTTATCAAGTTAGAGACCTAATTGGCTAGTAGGTTTGTGAAGGAAGTATGTTGTAGAGGATGAGCTAGGTTTTTTAAATTTTTGTGCTTGAGGGGTCCTATTATAGTGTTTTAAATATGATTGTCTAGGTATTTTTTATGTGTCTACTAAAAATTATGGGTTCTGCAAGTTCTAGGTAGGGATATAAGGAGTTTAGACATGCCTAGTATGAAGATTTGATGTTTTTGTTCAAATTCTAATAAAAAATAAAAGTATTAGTATTTCAATTTGATTAGTGGCATGAAGTTCTTTTGGTGGTCCTTGAGGTGGCTTGAAAGAAGAGGCTAGTAAGCCTATGTGGTGATTCTTCATGATGTGTGGATATTTAAAGTTTATAAAGATATGAAATGGATAATATATCTTAGGGGGAGTCCCTATAAAATGTTTCTTGGTGATTTTCATTATTTTTTAGTATTTTTTTTGTGTTATTTATTCATTGGTTGCAGTCCTTGGTTGAAGAGAGTGTTGACATGCAACAAAAGGAAGTTATCAAGGGAAGAAGAGGTAGGCTGAAGGTAAGTAGGAGTTTGTATCATATTTATAAGATGGTAATATTATATTCATGGTATTTTCAGGTCATTATTATTTTTTTTCCCAATTTTTCATTATGTCAAAGTGGGGTAAAGTTTATATTATGAGAGTGCTTGAAGACAGAGAAGGAAGATGAGTTGTATATTGTTATATGATGGTTGTTGACATCAATTACAAAGGGGGATATTTTTGGAGAGTTTTAAATGACGTCATGGTAATGTCATAAAGTTTTATAAGTGATTGGATGAAGTTCCTTGATAGTCTAAATAATAATGACAAAGTGTGCAATGTGCTTGTCCTAGTATGTTTGAAGTATGCTTGGTTGATCATTAGTTTTGGCATGGTTTGAGATGATTCAAGATGAGTCTAAAGTGTTGATCATGTGAAATGGTTAATATAAATGGTCAAGGATTATTGTATATATTATTTTCATAAGTCTAATTCATCTAGTAGTCCATAGTTTCATCTATACAGCTTGGATCTAGTGGTAAAAAAATTGTAGGCAATTTATTGACATCACCATTGCCACGTGTGGATGAGTCAAGGGGATTTGGTCATATGGTTGTGATAAAATTTATTCCTAGATATTTTTTGATAAATATTACATCATGTGACTAAGTTTGAAAAAATATATACAAGTGTAAAGTTGGGTTCCTAGGCAGTTTGATAGTGTTTTCCCATACTTAGCCAAATTTGCATGAGGCAAGAAAGAGCTGATTAAGAAGTTTAGTGATGGAATATCTCTCACATATGAAATTTTTAGGATAATTTTGATACATGGTTGTATTATCATATGTGATGAAATCATATGGTCCAAATTTTATATCATGCATCTAAGTGCAACAAAAGTTGTTGAGGTCCAAAGCTAGCCTTTCAAGTAGATAAGCAATGGTTCTCATAGTCATTTTTGCATGATGTTCAAGATCAAGACCAGATGGAGATCCAATAGTTTACAGGAGTTAATACATATATATATATATATATATGGTACACAATAATTCAAATGATTCAAAGGGTTTGTTAGTTAACAAATTTAAAGATCAAGTTCCTTATAAAAGGATCAACGAAACATGTTCATTCCAAGATGTCAAGAAATAGCAAGATGAGGGAAAGTGTTCAAGGTTTAAAACTAAGAAAAGGTAAATGATAAGTATATAATATTGATCAGGTGTTCATACATATTTATTTAATGGTTTTTTCTACATGATAAATACATGGATGATCTGCAAAGATTGATGGTGTGCATTGAGTTAATATTGCAAGATGCACGAGATGAGATCAACTATTCAAAGTTAAACATTTGGGCATTGGTGTACTATGAATTAAATTTAAAATAATGTCAATGGTTAAGTTTTAATATGAATATGTGATAGAACTATATGTGATCAAAGTGACCGAGGTTTAACTATGACTGTTTGCATTTGAATATTTGAATTTGACAAAGGAAAAACCAATGCTCTATATTTTGGCTATAACTTTTGATCCAAAACAAATTTTCTCATGGTGTAAAAAGTGAACTTGTATAGGACACAAGGATCATATATAAATATATATTTTAAGATCTTAAAATGTGTATAGTAAAATTTATGAAATTTCAAATTTGACTATGTGTTCATGTATGCTCTATAAGTGACCCAAGAAGGATAATTGAACTTGTGTTGATGTTGTTGTAATGTTTCATGATGAATTAGCTATTGGATAGTATTTTAAAATCCATGAGGATCATATTTATGTATTTTATATATGTGATAAATATATATTGAGTATCAACAATGCTTAAGAAGTTGACTATGTATTCATTCATAGTGTTCTTGTGTGCAAGGTCAATGTTTGAACTGTTTGAGCATATGCATAAGTGAGAAAAGATGACTATGATCATTTGAGTATGTATAAGGGAAATAAGGAGTGGACCCATGTATATTAAATTATTCCAGTGTTCTTTTTTGCTTGATGAAGTGATAAATGGGTGAATAAGTCTCTATGAGACTTATAAGAGCTACAAGGGCCTAATTGATAGGTGTAGTTGCTTAGGGATGACCCATAGTTGTTATGGATGACATATGAAGTTTCTTTTGAACAATGTCTTGATGTGAGAGATGCCTTAAGGGTTAAGTCATGCCCAATAGATAACCAATATGATGATAATCATGAATGCTCTATATATAATGAAATCACATATGATGATTTATTGACTCAAGAGATTTGAGAGAGGATTGTGTGTGTGGTTTAGAGTGAAGTTTTGAGAGGTAAAGGAGAGGAAGTGTGCTCAATGGATGGGTTTTTTAGTAGATCATATTAATGTCTATGTGTATGGCCATTTATTCATGTTGTTGATATGGTGACAGAGTTATTGTTGATAAGGTGAAGAGTGATAATTAGAGGTCTATCATCAGGTGTTGAAGACATCAATTCAAAGGTAGAGTTGTTCATAGGTGTTGTTATGGTTGCTCAACATCTATGGGGTTTAAGCCTCCTTACAAGGTGAAACTTGCTAAAGGTTTAGTTATTTTTATTTCTCAACTAAACACATGTAGTAGCTCCTTATGGGATTGTAGTCTCACTAAAATATGGGATGTTATTTCCTTGATCAGTTGTTGTTGGTTTAAATTGGTTCTTTTTATTATAGGATAGTATTCCAATTACAATTTATACTTGGTTTTATCCCCAAAGAGGGTTTTCCACATATGTCATGTGTTATGTGCTTGATCTTTCATTGTCTTTCTTATTCATTGCTATGAATGATATGTATGTTTCATGAATGCATGTATTGATTGATTAAGGATTTGAAGGAATTGGAATTAAATTTGGATTATCTAGGCTCATTGATTCACCCCTCCTCTCAATGATTGTACCTCTAATATTAATCAATATCATTAATCTTCCTATATTATCCCAACCCCTATTTATTTATCAGAGTGATATAGCTTTTGAGCTAGCCCTCTATTCTATTATGTATTCTCCCTCTTTCAAAGCCATTTTTGACTAACTATATTTCATATAGGATGATGTAAATTCTACCAAAACTTATTGGGATGAATATTATGCTTATATTGATAGATTAAACAAGGATTGGCTCTTAATTATCATTTTTATCATATCTTTTATCTATTTTAATTTCATATGTCTTTTATCCACTTGATTATGTAAACAAGTGAGCTGACATCCATTTAAGTAACTTCACAACTTTATAGGATTGGTTTCGAACTAGGCAAATCACCCAAATCTATTTTTTTCCAAGGTCTTTACATGTGTCTAGGTTATTCTTCTCAATCAAAAATAAGCTCCCTCAGTCATTGGATTTAAAGTGGTGCACATCTTCTAATCTATAGGTATTCACCATAAACCCTAATTTCATTTTATTTTTTAGTAAATAATTTAAAATTAAAATTTAAAAAAAAACTACTATAATAATACCTACCAATGTGGAGATGTGCATCCTTATAAGCATTGATACAACTATAATGGACAATGCATTGATTTGGTCAAGGATGGTGGGATTATTTGCCAAAGTAAATAAGGAGAAGTTTTTTTGGCATCATTACTTGTGATCTAAACTAAATTAATTTTTTTTTAGCATGTGATGGTATGCATCATGATATAAAACACCATGATGACCTAGCCATAATATGCATAAGGACTGACTCCTAATCCAATAAACAAATGAAAATTATTCATCAATGATAAAAAATCATAATGATAATATTGACACATGAATATGGATAGACTCAAAAATAATACACAAGGAACCACCCAATGAATACATATACACTGAGTAAAGGCACAATAAAGAAAATAAACAAATAGGAAAACAAAACAAACAAATGACTAAGCAAACCAATACATAAAAATCTTAAAATTAAAGGTAATAGAAAGCATCATATCATTAACTAGGTCAATATCAATGTGTGAAGGCTTAATGGAATGTTAAATAGATGGTTACCCCAATCAAAGCTATATAAGAAGGAATAATATGTGGGGATAATATGTTCCAGTATAAACTAAACACTTTGATATTACCCCAATAGAGTGAAAGCTATGAGCTTGACCAAAAAGTGTGAATAATATGATGGTGCCCCTAAGCAAGAATACATGCAAAGGTAAGGTCACACCCTCAATGGTAGTGGTATGGAGTGGAACCAATAATGGATTTTCCTCAATATGGTAGATTGAGAATTGATAATTAGGTTTAGATAGGTCAAATGTTTTTGTATTTTAGGGCTTTATATCTTTCTAGGAGATTGTAAACCAATTTTATAATGTTTAAGATTTTGAAAAAAATTTAATGTTTTTGGAAATTTTGTTGTATCTTAACTCATTATAGATTGAAAAGATACCACTCACAGAATGGTGAGAGCATCAAATTAGGGTTCTCATCAAATGATGAGAGAGTGGTTAAGGGGGTGATTGAGCTAACCTCAATGTGAATTAAGCACTACCTACATAGTCCCATTAGAACCTTAAGACACTGTAGTTATGCCTTATAATAGAGGAACCTAATTAGGTAGTAACAAGTTCATGAATTATATAAATGGCATATTATAAAATAGGAATGGTAAGGTGATGCAATAATGCATGGTAAAGTTGTTTTTCCTAATTTACCCAAAAATGATTATCATTAGTGAACAACAGCATGGGTCAATGAGACTAATTTTCCAAAAGGTGATTATAATTAGTAGCATAAAAAATGAGATAGAATGAGATAATAATGAATAATAAAATTGTATAACTACTATCATATTACCCTAGGATGATGCTTTTTTATAGAATACTAAATCAACTACTGAAACTTTATCTGAATACCCTTGTTAAAGGTGATTAAAGAACTAATGGAATAAAACCAAGGCCAAAAAGGGTGGGTAAAATAACTTTGATCAATAGTTAAGGTATGTAAGGAATGGTATGTTGAGGCAAAGGTCAAGGCAAGGCACATGGAAAAGCAAAGTGAATGGAAAATCAAAGTGAATGGCAAGGTAAATGGAAAGATAAATGGCCAAGTATGGTAAAATGAGGCAAATGGAAAAGGTAAATCAAATCATTTTGTTATTCCCTACTAATGTGAAGATGCACATCCTTCAACATATGATACAACTAAAATCATAAATTATATAACTTTTTAGCCTACACCCCTTATGAAAATTTATTCTATCAAGAACCTGCTACTAATTTGGACTCCAATAATGTTGTTATGATCTTTGTTGGTCATTTATTTTATTCCCTCCAAACTTTTAGATAAGATGTATTTGTAACCTCTATAAATAAAAGTGCATCTAAGGATCATAAATAAAAATTAGTAGATACAAGGTTTGATTTTGCAATGGAGAAATGGATCATAATGAAATGCATAATGGTTGGGCAATAAATGAAGATCAAGATTTTTAGGCACACACAATGTTTTTTATTTTGAATTCAAAATAATTTTGGATGTGTTAGATCTAAAGACCTTTAAATATTATCTCAGTAGGACCACCATATTTTTCTATTATTTGGGCTTGAGAGTAGGTGTTATCTGATTATGCTATAGATTGGAACTTGTACTAATGTTATCTTTAATAATGTCTTCATCAAGCATTGAAGAACTATGTGCTCAACTATTAGTACCTCAAAGAGGTTTTCTCCAATAAATTTGTCTTGATTGTCCCATAGCTCCTCTGAGAAGGTTTCACTAAGGAATGTTGACATTTTAATTTAATTATCTTCTAGTGCCTCAAACAAGGTTTCACTAGAATATGTTGAGTTTGGAATTTTATTGCCCCATAGCACCTCCAAAAAGGTTTAACTAGGAGATTGTTCTTCTTCTACATGAATGTGGTCTTGGTCCCCTTGATATTTTATAAATGATATGTTACCATGGATGCAGTTCAACAAGGTATGGTTCTATCAATCCCAATCAATATTTGTGAGAGATGGAATGTCAATATAATATCTATGTTTAGTGGTGTTAATAGCATGTGTAATGGTAATGGAATTGGAAGAGGTAACACAATCTTCATAGAAGATACTAGGATAACTTGTGTTGATGTTAAAGTAATCATATTCAAAAATTGTGGAACAATCAAAAATTTATTTAAATTAATATTCAAGGCATGTGTAACCAATGTTGTAATATCCTTGAATTTATTATGACTCTAAAGTTGATTATGACTCAAGGGACTCTAATGTTGATACTGACATTGATTTTGCTTATAATTCTAAATTTGATATCATTTAAAAAATAAAATCTAAATTTAATTATGATTCTTCATCTAGTGTTGTAACAAATATGTTATGTTGAATATTTGATATTGGATGATTAATAGCCTAGGTTTGAACAATGGGATCTATAGAAATAGGCTTAGCTAAGAAGGACTCCACAAAGACTAGTTTATTAAAGTTAGGTTTCTCAACAAAAGGGAAATGGTCAACAAGCAACTCCATAAAGATTAGCTTGTCAAAACGAGGCTCCTTAAAAATAGGGAAATGGTCAAGAAAATGATTTTCCAAAAGGTGGTTATAATCATTAGGTATAAACCCAACAAATACTAGCTTGTCAAAGTGAGACTTCTCAACCAAAGGGAAAGGGTCAACAGGCAACTCTATAGAGACCAACTCAACAAAGTGAGGCTCCTTAAAAATAGGGTAATGGTCTAAAGGTGATTCAACACTAATTAACTCATCACAAATAGATATTTCAATAGAATCATCATGGATTAGTTGGTTCTCATGGCCTTAGTTTACATTTGGTTGTAAAATATCAATTTTGAACACATTTTGGTCCTTCAAAGATGGCTC
The DNA here is from genome assembly GCA_037957365.1 of Torreya grandis. Lineage (NCBI taxonomy): Eukaryota > Viridiplantae > Streptophyta > Pinopsida > Cupressales > Taxaceae > Torreya > Torreya grandis. The sequence goes on along the minus strand of JARHVA010004322.1, from coordinate 357,649 downwards.
TTGGAGAGGTAATGAATGGATCTATTGTGGCTCAATGAGTGGATTCTATTTTTTAAAGTTGGGGAAGGTCGATAATGGATGGATAATGACTTATAGTTCAATAATGAGGTCTTTGAAAATAGGCTCATCAAATATGGACTCAACAAAGGCTAGTTATGGGTTCAAGATTGTAACTATGATCCATCTAGTTACAATTACACAACTTTGTTGGGATAAAAAGCCATCAAATTTGGAAGGGCCTAGATGGGAATGAATGGGTACTGTGGATCTTGGTTTATAATGTAGTATGAAGGATAAGGGCCTAGAATGGTAATCCTTAGGCATTTCAAAGATTGATTGCTAATGCAGGTTAAAGAATGAGGGTCTAGAATGATAATAAATGGCACTATGAAGCTTGGTTGTTAATGCATGCCAAAAGATGAGGGCCTAAAATGGTAATGAAATGGTATTATAGAGATTTGTTGCTAGCATAAACCAAAGGAGGGTTAATTGCATAGGTAGGTGATTGGGTACTATTATCATTAAAAGGGTGAATTTAAAACTTTAATTTCCCAAATAAGGATGATATCAGCATATAATAATTAACATGGATGGGTTTGGAAATTATCCCAAAGAGTGTGGTCTTGGTCTATGAAAAATGGTTTGGGTTTAGGTCTGGGTTTGAAAGCAACATTGATCTAGGGATAGGTACTTGGTCTCTTTCTACAAATGATTTGAACTTGGCCTAGAATGGATCTCTTCTCCAAAATCATCAATGATAAGCTTGGTCTCAAATGTATCTCCTAGGTTTAATGTCTTGCACACAAATGGTCAAATGAATGGTAAGTTTGAATCTTAATTTTGTTGGCAAAGTGTTTTGAACAAATCTAATCTAGGTATAAAAAATTAAAAGGGTGTTAGATATTTGGTGAAAAGTCACAAATATAGACTCAAAATGACATGAACAAAACTTAAAAACTAAGTTAAATGCTATGTCTTTGGAAACAAGGCACAAAGCTAGACTTAAAAACACACTTGGTTGAGTTAAAAATTAAAAGGTGATTAATATAAAAATTTGAAACACTTGGACTCAATCTAGGCACATGGATTCAAAAACAAAATTGACCTTGTTATAAGACATTCATCTTAGGCACATGCCTAAAATTAATTGGGAAATTCAATCTCAAGTAAGCAAAAATAAGCATGATGAGTAAAGCATTAAATCCCAAGTTATGGGAAAGAATCAAATGTAGACTAACCACGCTTAAGGTTGTACTTTAAAATATATTTTTAACATTAATTATAAGCAACAAAATAGACATGATGCACATAGAAAATGGACCACTTCCTAAATCTAGGCAAAGGGATTTTTAAAACAAGCAAGGAATTAGTCCAAGTTTCATAATTCAAAAGTAAGAGGTAAACACCTAAGCCAAAATTAAGTGAGACATAGGCATAAACCACTCAACGTTTAAATTTAAACTTTGTAAGACAAATTTTGAACTTGGTTTAAAAGACTTGGATTCTCAAATAGACAACATTCTAGACCCAAATGGATATCATAATGATACCAATTGTAGACTAAAAGCATACATGGTTTAGAACTCAATTTGACACAGGAAAAGTTTTGAAATAATATGAGTAGCATAACAATGTTGTCTCACTCAAAAGGTATGATAATGGTTTTTGTTTCAAAACTCCAAAGCAAAAATTTGGGATAAAATGGGTAGTGTAACGATGCCCCTTTCAAACAAGTGACACATACACACACATAAATATTTTGAAAATGTCTAAGGCAAAGTGTGGTATCAAATAGATAGAATAACACCTCTTAGGCTAAAGGGTGTAAAAACATGTGATTGGTTCATGATTCTATTTGACAAACAAAATAGTTTTTATACCCAAAATAATGAAAGTAAAATAAATAGACACAAAAACTCTTAAGTGTATCATCTTATACCTAAAAATTGAAAAGGTTGCTTCATATTTTCAAATTATATTGATATATTCATTCTTAAGAGGAAATAATTTGTTAATCTAATAAAATTAGATGCACATGAAAAAGTAGCATTTTTAGGCCCACTCTTCTCTCAATAATTTGTATGGTGACATGGAACTTCAAGCTACTCACTCTACATTGATAACATTTTCATGGCAAGTGGGGTTTGTCTAAAAATTATAATTTTCATGCATTCTAGATGGTTTTAATTATGTCTAACATAATAAATGCAAGTATGTCAATTACTTTCATATAGGATAACTTACTATGCAATGGTATATTCCTTTACATAGTTAATTCGTCTATGTAATTCTTAGTGGAGTTGAATGTTTAGTCAGACCTTACTTGACCTTTTGTTAGGATCAAAGAGGCTAGCTTCTCAACCCCTAGAAATCCTAGTATCATGTTCCATGATTTATATAACCCACCCTAAAATGGGGTTGAAACAATTCTAGGAAATGAAACCCCAGGTCAATGCTTCGCTAAAGAACTTTATGGGGAGGTGATGTAATCCCACCCACAAGATAAATGCAATAAAATAAATAAATGAAACTAGAAGGACTTTAAATATCATTTTTTAAGTCACTAAAGTTACTTGAACTTAGGAAGAGCATAGATGGCATTCCTTCTAGGCTTGGACTAAGTAACAAGGTAATGAACAAGGTGCTTTTGGTCACCTGAATTCCCTAAAGGGGATAGGGGAGAGCATACATGCAAATTCTGATTTATAATATCAAAAAAAAAATATAAATAAAAACAAATCTCTTAGGAGAACTTAGTCTAGGATTTTATTTCTTTTTAAAGCACTAAATAAGATGTGAAATGAAATTTGGCCCCTTGGCTTTGTTGTTAATATTTTCAAACTTTGAAAGATAAAATTAAAGTTTTTAGATGATTTTTATTCTCACCAAAACATAAGTGTGAATGAAAATTTGAAGTGTTTAAACCTCCCTTCCTTTGCCTTAGATCTTACAAAAAATGTTAGGGGTTTTATTGTCTTTAGGCCTAAGATCTAAGCAACAATTAACCTTCCATTTTTATCTCTCGAGTTTTTGTTGACATAGTGAAAAAACTACCTATCTCAATGTAAAACCACTTTTGTAAGCAAAACCAACTCTAATAGTGCAAAATTGACTCTACCATTATAAAACTAACTATAATAGAGTAAAATTGACTCTTATAATTCAAAACTAACTCTACTACTAAAAAATCGACTCATATAGTGTAAAATTGACTCTACTAGTGCAAAATTAACTCTATCAATGAAAAACTAACTCTTACAGTGCAAAACTACCATACCAATGTAAAACTAACTCTACTAGTGCAAAACTGACTCTACCATTACAAAACTAAATCTACCAATGAAAAATTGACTCTACCAGTGAAAAATCAACTCTTATAGTATAAAATTGACTTTTTTTATGCAAAATTTCCTCTATTTGTGCTTTGGCTGAGATCTCAATTTATTCACTTTTTTGGTCATGAAATAAAAAATTGGCATGAAAATTGTTATCAAAATATTCTAAGAGGCCATATGAAGAGCTTTGTGGTGTACGAGTCCTACTGGGTGTGCCATTATGTGATCAATAAGAATCTAAGAGGGGAGATTAGTATGGTGTTAGTATGATCAAAATCAATCAAAAACACACTAATAAAACTTACACCTCTAGCCTAGACAATCAAAGAGAAATATAAATATACAAGTAACTAAAAAATGAAGACAAAATAAATAATTTTACCTTCTATAAGAGTAAGAATTGTATGTTGGCAATGAATTGATGTGTTTGATTGTGTGATCAAGACTGTTTGGCAATGAAGCTTCTTACACCAACTCTCCTTGTTAGCTTGGTAATGTTGGGCTTGGATTTGGTTTTGGCTTGGCTTGGCTTAATAATTTAGCATCATACCATTACATAAAATGATCTTGAAGGTATTTTTGCATGATAACATTACACCAAAAGAGTTTTTCTTGAGGGAATTCCTACATAATAACATTAAATAGAAAGCCTAAATGTATTTTAGCATGATAGAATTACACCCAAAAAAATGGATCAATAGTGTGAGGCCTTGTATTTATATCCTTCTAAACTAACCCTAATTCAATTGTGGTTAGGTTTAATTTAACCATGGTTAAGATTGGGATGGGACAAGACATTAATATTTTTAATTAATAGGCATGGCTCACAAATCTAGATATTTATTTTATATTTTTTTTAGTGCTTAACAACTTACAAAATATGATGTCATGAATGTGACATCATGATGATGTCACCAATCTAGATTTATGAAATTTAAAAAATATAAATTCACCAATTATTTATCCATGGGTTTTTCACCTATGCAATTAATTAGGTTTAACCAATTAAGAAATTATGATCAAATTAATTTCCATTTTTGAATTTTGACAAGTTATCCCTCACACATGGTCAAAAAGGTTAATTTTCTAGGTCCTAACTTGACTAGAGATGAATTAGATGAAGATGATGATTGCATATAGTGAATTTCCCTAATTAAGAATACAATGACACATTTTGGAAGATGCACATGATGTGCACTAATGAATCATAGAATTCCAATGATTTTTAGGCTTAATTTACATTGTTTTCAAGAAGTCACTCTAATGTCTATTTAGAAATAGAAGTGGCCAAAAAGGAGTGTCTACAGGTTTTACCTTATAACTTGGTTTAATTATAAACTTAGTACAATATTTAGATGTAGTTGGTATGTTTACTACATAATTGAGCTTATTCAATGGCATAAGCTTCATTTCATGGTCCCATACATCATGGCATAAGTCATCAAAATATTTGAACTTATTGAAAATAATGGACTCATATAAAGGAGAAAGAAAAAAATTCTTGAATATATCTTCCAATTATTTATCTGTCATAAGATTGGTTATTTTGGTTAGCATTATCTTATATCTCAAGACATATTCATTGATAGGTCCATTAGTTCCTTATTTTATTTTATAAATTTGAGCATAGAAAACCTTTTTGAAAGTGTTAATGAAAAAGTGTGACAAGAATTGGTTAGTAGAGGTTTCAATTCTTTTATATATTGGAGAGGAAACCATATAACCACCTCAAAGTATAGTCCTTGAGGCTTATTGTAAATAATTTGGTCAAAATTTTATCATTGGAAGCATAGTCAACATATGCCACATAAAATGTTTGAATATGTTGTTCAAGATATTCCTTTACATAATAAAATGTGGAATTATGTCAAATAAATCTAGTTATCAAAGGGTGTAAAGAGATTTAAATTACAAGAGGCTTATGCAACACATCTTGCGAATCTATATCATGAGGGGATTTTAAATATTTCTTTTCACTATTTGTAATCTTGTCTTCCAATGTTTTTATAACATGAAGGAATGATTTAATTGTAGGCCTAGTGGGATTTATATTATCGAATTGATTAATCACCAAAGGGGATGAAAACATGTTTTGAGTAGCAATAGGCATTGAAACTAGTATTTGTGTTGAAATAACTAGTAATTCCATAATAGATATATCGATAGTAGTTTTAGGGAACAAAGGTTTAAACACATAATCCATGCCCCCATTATATGTGTTTAATTGTAATGTGTTCAATGGAGGGATGTGTCCACTATATTTTTGAATTCTTTTGTTTTTAGTATATTTTTGAATATTTCATCAATATCTTGAGGGTTTTATCGAATACACTCAAAAAATAATGAAATTGCATGCACTTGATCATGGTTTATTTGCTCATTTTCATTTGTTTCATGGTTTTTAGTATCAAAATATTATTTTATGATAACCCTATCGGCATTTTTTCATTATCAATAATGGTATCATTATGATCTAAGATATGAGATCCCTCATTGGTTTGAGACATCTTAGATGGTTGGAGGGGAAACTCAATATGTTCAATAGGCACACCTCCCAATCTAGGTATATGCCTAGGTTACATGAAAAATAGTAAAAACAAGAAATTTAAAAGTATATAAATTTAAAACCCTAATTATTTTAAAACCCTAGGAATCAAAAAAAATTGCATTCACATGAATTAGGTTCACCAAATTTTTAACCCTAAAATAATCTAAATTGGGGTTATCTAGATGTTAAAGGGGTATATAAAAATGAAATGGCACAAAGGTGATAATTAAATATATACCAGTAAAATTAGATATTAAACTTAGATATAAGCATATATTGAATGTATTATGCTAATATATTATAAATATAGAAAGTACAACTATGCTCAATATAGAAATGATAAAGAAGTGATGTACTTAGCTCGTTCTGAAGATACTATAATTCTAAGTATGGAATAGGTAGAAATTAGGTGGGAAAGATATTATATAAAAATCATTAGATTCTATCTCTGATGCTTATCTCTCTATACAATAACATTATCCTGGTATAGTTGCATCGATGTTATTGTCTAGATTTGATACTAGTGTCCTCTACAAAACACCTACTAAAATAGGATAGACCACTTAGATACTTCTAATTTTTGCTTTGCGTTTGTTCTGGTGTATTCAGATCTAGGTCATGGATTATTTATTCTTGTGAAATTTTTAAACCCTAGTTTTATATCTTCATTGTGACCTTGGGGGAAAATGGGTTAGTGGGCACATGGTGTCAAGTTACCCAAAATACCCCATTGTTAGTGAGTGTTGACTACATATTCAATACTCTAAAGATGGCCTCAGATTGATTTGAATATTTTTAATGATTGTATGATTGTAAGTAATATTTTTTCACTATAATATTACATATATTCATCAACAAAATAGTCCCAAAATAACTAGTTATCAAACTAACTATGTTATGAGTGAAATTGTTGATCAAAAAGTGTACTAAATGGCTTCAAAATTTAAAAAAAGGGGATTGATAGTATAAAATACTATATACCTAAAATAATATTAGAGATAAAACATACAATAATCTCCTCAATCTGAATTAATACTATATTTCACCTTTATGTGTAATTTTTATTAATAAAAAAGTTAAAATAAGCTTATTACAAGATAGCTTACATTGCAAGTTAAGTCTAATATTCAAAAATATAATAAATAAATCCTATAAAAATAGTTTAAATAAAAATCATCTAAAAAATATAATAATTTAACTTAATTTAACTCACTACAACTATTTTGACATCATGCAAGAAGCCTTCTTTAATAGTAAAGTCAAACATACAACTAGAAAGACATTCTAGTCAACTAACTTAATTAAATCAAATTTAATTTAATTTAAGTCATATGATAAATACACCACATGATTCATCTTTTTCAATGATTTAAACTCAATTAAGCACTCAAATATTAAACTAGAGTACATTAAAGTGAACTACAATGAACTGGCAATTCTAGCTATTTTTTAAGAAGTCATTGGAAAGTGTCTCAAAGTGACCAAAACAGTAATTAGATCCATAAATAAATTAAATAATTTTATAAAATAGATAAAAAGACAAAATATACTAATTCTAAAAATAAAACTTAAGTGCCTATATTGGCACCATACTCAACATTGATGTAGTTCTCCCCTAGATGTTGGTTTGTGTGTGAATCATACAATATGTGAAAAGTAAGTGCAACAATGACCTAGCTTGTAACTTGTAAAATCAAGCTATTGAGCTAATCTTTTAGTACTTTAGACCTATATATGTGATTTACCTATGACTGATATGGAAATAGGAAATCTTTGATCAATTGAATGTTTGATAGAGTGATTTAGATAAGTTGCCTTGGTATATTTTCATTTTTCAAAGTTGAAATGACTCAAATATTATATAAAGACCCCTAATGATGAGTTAGGGTTTAATAATGTTTAATAATATACTATTTCACCAAAATGTTTAGTCTATAATTAGTTGGAATCAATTAATTAACTATGAAAAAACTAAAGAAACTAAATGTAAAAAATATATACAATAAAATATAGTAAATTAAAAAAATCTAAAACTACACTATAGACAATAAATTTCAAAAGAAGAAAGGATACTTAGCTCTTAATATGATTTCTTTGATGAGTACACATATTTATCTGAGATCTCATATTGATTATATGAGCTCTATGAATATGATGTTGCAAAAAATAGAGATTCAATATATATAATAACAAGTCCATAACTAGGGAACAAGGCTGTAATGTGTTATTTTTTGGTAATGTGATGTTATCTCATAAAAAGTGTGCATAATCTAAAGATCTAGATGGATTCATCCTTGCCTATATGTGATCTACCTTTATCTGTAACCTAATTTGATGTGTGGATGACCTATAATAATACACCTCTAATTCTATCACAAGATATGAATAGATATCAAATGTAAAAAATGGGATGTATGGTTAAGGGAATAGTTGAGTTGGCCTTAGAATCCCTTTTTGTGATTAAGTGTTGCCTACATATCCAAAATGTGCCTCAGGCCAATGTATTTCTCCCTCCTAGATGTTTGTATGAAAATTTGGATGAAATACTAGATGATATTTCTCCTATTAATACCCTTGGCATAAGTATGAAATAATGTATTTATCATTGAATCTATGGAATAATCAATTATTCAACATGTATAATACTTTTATATAGCTTTTATCATTAAGATCAAGTTAAATTCTTATTTACAAGGCATATGTTTATATATAGTTTTGTATTTAAATTTAGGGACCCATTAGAGTCTGAAAAGACTAAATAAAAATGATCAATAGTCATAAAAAGAGTTGGTGTTGACATATAAACTTGAAAACTTTCCACATATTACATTGGGACAAAATCGCACTACAAGACAAGTGTATAGTGTGTCCTTGTCCATGTAGTCTAGTCTTGTTCAAAACCCCTAAAAAGAACATAAAGGGATGTATAAAAAAAAATTTGGATCCCATATATATAATGTGATAATATGACACCATAACATAAAGATACTTTAATAATGTAATAAGAGAGAAGACAAATAAATTTGAGTCAACATGCGGCAATGAGACATTCATTCGTCAAAAATAATCTAAATAAGTAGAATTACATGAAAATAAGTATTTTGAATAACTTGTATCATATTTTTGGTGTCTACACAATATAAATAGTAGTGATTATTATGGAGTGATAAGTGTGAATAAGCCTTTCAAATCCTAAAAAATAGGCTTACATCTATGCCAATGTTATGTGTACCATATCCAAATGTACCTTTTTTGTGGTAACAGATGATTTTGGGGATGGTTTGGGAGGATTATTATTATAATAAAGCTCAATAATATCTTTTAAATAAATAAAATTGAAGCCTTATGAATCTAATTGTGCCCCACATTATTTAAAACTAGTTGCCATAGTGCATGCTTTATAGTTTTTGAGGCATTATCTATTGAGCAAACCTTTTAACTTCAAGACTGAGGATATGTGACTCAAGTATATTTTCACATAACTAAAACTGAGTGTTCAATAAAGGTAATGTCTTGAGTTTTTTTAATACTATGACTTTGATATAAGACATATAATAGATAAATTAAATAAAATTACAAATGTTCTTAGTCATAAAATGTCCATAGCAATTATGGCTACTCTTAGAACTACATTTCAAGATTAAGTTTTGAAATTATCTTCATGAAAGAAATTCTATGAGAAATTTTGGAAATCTCTATTATAAAACTATCAAGATCATAGATATTAAGGATTCCATTTTGATAAATATGGACTCATAAGGTTTAAATGGAGAATGTATGTACCAAAAAGAGATAATTTAAGAGTCGCAGTACTTAAGTAACTACATAACTATCCATATTTTGTTCATCTCAAAGTGACCAAACTAATGGCATAGTTTATCCCATTATCTTTCTAGAAAATAATCATGAAAGATATAACTAACTTTATGTAAAGGTGTTTATAATGTCAATGGGTAAAATCATAACAAGTTCATCCTACAAGATTGATACACCCCCATGACATTCTAGAATAGAAGTGGCAAGTCATTATCATGGACTTCATCCAAGGGATACCAATGTAAATATGATTCCTTATGAATCATTGGAGCTAAAAAAAGGTTCATACCTAAACTTTGGATATTTTGAAGAGGGAGATTTGAGGTATTATGCCCCTAATTTGGTGCAAAGATGAGTTGTTACATGGCCATTGAGATCATTATATCTCAATCTCACAACTCAAGTGTGAATATATATAATATGGTGAGGGTGAGTGATTAATCAACTGATCCTATAAATATAATGATATTGGTTGATTTAATCACTTTGATCTATAAATTTCATGAGGTTGAATGTTTTAATAACTTCAACCTATAAAATGAACCAACTTTTATAGTAGAAAAGTATCAATAACAATACATCCTAGTGTAATTAGTGTGTACTGGTGAGTAGTATAATTGGTAGATTTTTTAATTTTTAGTGTAATATCATGGCATATGTACCTCTAATATGTTTGAATTAGATTTTATGTGTCATTGATTTAACAATTTTAGGAATATTGGGGTTTTATTCCTAATTTAGTTAAAAGGTTTGGATTGATAAATTAGTAAATAATATGGAATAAATAAGCTAATAATTTATGAAATTTATTGGTAATTAGAGATTATATAAAAATAGTAATAAAAGGGAGAAATTAAGACTTAGCTTAAACTATGCTAATCTGACTGAGATAGGGTCTAATATTTACTATGCAAGCATGGGACATTGTTGTAAATAGGATTTTGGCTTTCATTTACTAATTGGATAGGAGCATCAAAAGTGGACAGGAGTGGTACCTACACTGTATTCCTTTTATATCACTATTTTCCTAAGGAGATAAGCTTTTTTGGTTTTATTCAGTAGGTTTGTGTGACACTATCTCTAAATATTTGAAGCCTCACTGTCAGCAATACTCCTTGTAGAGTTGATTTTCTTCATTTATATGACTTCAATATACTTGAACAAAAATTTGGTAAATAAGGAAAATGGGTTAGTGTGTGTAATATGCATTAGACATGCTTCACACCCCATATGTGGGCACATTGCCTACATACCAATACATTGAAGAGAGATTAAGCCATATGTAGTTCTCCCTTTGAAAGTTCTTGGTGTAATTATGATATGAGAATGCAATAAACGCTAAACTAGATGTGCTTGAGGTGAATAGGGACTGATGTAGAGATCTATATGTCTTTAGGACTATACTGGATGATTGTATACAAATAATAGGGAATATTGTCTAAGTTGTTTCACTTGTATTCTTGCTTGCTTGATAATAGTTTCCAACCCTTTTCAAATGATCTTTGAATGGGATTTTATAGGGATCTATTGGTTATGGATTGAATTTTCTTGCATTAGGCCAATAAGGATAAGTATGGAAAACTGAAAATAATTGACTTTGGGACCAAAAAAAAATTTGGACAATAGCACCAAAAATGGATAAGAGTGGCATTGGCACTATAGTCCTATTGTGGCACTATTGTTTTGGGTAGACAAGACCTAGGGGGATGGAAAGAGCATGGAAAATGGGTCCTGGCTAAGCTAAAATGAGGTCGTAAAAGCCTACACGTGATTAGGAATCAATGAAAATGTGTCTAAAAGGGTCATGAGAGTAAGCAAGAGGGACCTATGGGTTGGGTGTCATTAGCCACACTCAAGTTACCAATTTTGCATTTTGATATGATTACATTCACCCCTCCTTTATTCTATTGATGTAGTAAATAACAATACTAGGATAAAGGAAAAATTTAAATCATACCTAAACTTACCTACAAGGGTGAATCCCATGAAGCTATGTGATGTTGGGTGTGCATAGAGAGAGCACGTTGTGAAGTATAAAATGTCACAAGAAAACAAAAAGTAGATCAATTCTTACTAGATACATTATATCTAAAATAAGAATATATAAGTTGAGCAAGAGAGAGAGAGGAAGAGAAAGGAATGAATACACCTCACCATGTATGTAAACCACTACAAAACCTATTATGTTTTTGAGTGATGTTAAATGATGTTGAGTAATGTTGGATGATGTTGTACCAAGAGTAATATCATGAATGGATCTAAGTGCTCAATTCTCTAGAAGTGGATCAAGAATTCAAAGGTTTTCCCTTTGGCTCCATCATCACCCACTAATTTAATTTAAGTTGTCATACATGTGTTTATCAATGTTTGGACTGTGTGCCTAATCCCTATAAATAGATGGCTCAAGAATACAAAGGCTAGCTAGTCCTTTAGCTCCATCATTGCCCCATGAAGTGAAATTGTAAACTGATACCAATATGGAATGTGTGTCATATGAGATGGATCTTAAATCCATTGAATGTACTAGATCTAGTAATGTTTGTGTGGATATCTAAATGTATGCTGGAAACTAGGCCACTCTTGGCCATTTTGAAAGATGGATATTTGGCTTATATGAAAATCACTCTAAAATTGAGAATCTAGCTTATGTAGAAGCCACTAGAGAACTCTAAAGTTAGGCTTGCATTAAATCTAAACCAAAATGATGCCAACCACCTATAGATGGAGTAAGGCATGCAACTATTGAGAATACCTGGGTAATATTGAACTAGGAAAGAAAGAAGACAAATGTGCCACATACATTTCCCTTAATCACTAGTGTCTAAAACATGGATTATCATCTAGATGTTGTACCAACTAGCTTATCTAAAATTAGAAGTGAGAACCATTAATTCATGTATGATACCCCCTATATCAAGATTCTCTAACAAAACTATACTAAAACTACTAATTTTAGTCTAAACAGTAGCTGAAAAAACTATAACTAAACTTAGCTTTCTATCTATTTCTAGAAAATCTAGTTTTTTTGTTGTTTAGAAAAGAGCACTAGAAATAGATAGTAGCACCACTTGCACTGTATTCCAATCTTAGTGTTATTGTCCTAGGCCAAATTTGATGATTATTTTATATTCTTGACTATCTTCTTGGTCTATTTTGGATAGTTTAATGTCTGGTTGTTTTGGGTGTTTTGAAACTAGATTTTTTGGCTAAAAGGAGCTTTGATATCTATGATAAAATCCCTATTTGCTATCCCTTCTTCTAAGGGTAGGAATAGAGACCTTGAAATGACTACCCTTAAAAGAAAGAGCCTTACAAGTATTTTATTCTATATAGGTACATGATATAGTAATGATAATCAACAAGATATAGCATGGGTTATAGTGAGATATTATTAGATCAATAGGGGTATCCCTAGATAAATATAACAATGTAATAGCATATGCAAAAGTAATAAATTAGAACTAAAAGTCTAGCTAGTTGTTTAGTTTTTAGTTGGAGGGATGGATCATGATGTCCATCATGGCATTTAAGAAAACATGAATAATGCATGATATGGATCATGGCATTGCAAACAATTAAAAGAAATCAAGAAACAATCACACAAAGAAAGAAGCAATAAGCATACAAGAGTGGCCAAGGGGCCAAGAAAATAAGGGACATGGGCACATATCACTCAAACTAGAAATAAAGCATGCAAGACATGTTCAAATGCCACATACACATATAATTAATGTAGAGTAAATTTTACTCTATGTTGCATTCAAATTTTCAGTCGAGTGCTGCAATTTTGGTTCTTGTGTACCTCGGTCGTCGTGACAAATTTTTGAAGCAAAGGGCCAGTTCATTTTTCCTAAGTGTTAAAGTGTAGTGGAAGCTGCCAAGTGTCACCCTCCAGTAGTGGATCCCTTTTCCCCTATTTGTTTCCTTCATCTCATTTTTGCCCAAGTATCAAATCTAAGTGGAAGTGTCCTAGTGTCAATTTTTAGGACATGAAGATGGACAGTTGGCGTCCTTCGAACCCCTTTTGTAACTTTTGGGAAGATCATGGAATGTGCCATGTACCTAATAATGGCTAAGTAGAACACACCACATGTCAGCGTCTGAGTCTCAGAGAGGCACCCATGTTTCATTTGGCAAAGACTTTCAATGAGTTAATCAGTAGAGAGAGCAAAAAGTGCCAGGTGGCAGTTGCGAAGACCCTAAACTACCTTTTTGAAGAAGCAGTGGAAGTCACCATGTGTCAACTATCGAGAAGACTTTATTTCAATGTCTGGGTTCGATAATTTGGTCCAAAAGTGAAAGGTGTCATTTTATTTTGTTTAAGTGCTATAAAGCAGTGGATGCTACCAAATGTCTCTCTCTGAGCCCTCTCTACTCCACCCCTAGAAAAAGCGGAGTGCACCACATAAACTTAGTAGGAAAAATGGAGAATGCCACATACCTTCCTCAAAGACACAGAAGCCTCCACATGTCATCGCTCGAAAGATCATCTTTGAGTGTCATTGCTGAATGAAGATTCTGGTGGGCCTTAGGAGTTACTACAAAAGTATGTGGAAACTACCACGTGTACCATCCACAAAAGTCTAATATGTGTCCCAAATGATACTATAGCATAGCCAAAGAAAAGTGGAGGGAGCCGTGTGTCTTAGATGAATCTGATAGAAAGCACCAGGTGTTATTTTCTGGTGCCTCCCAAGTATACACGGATTTTTAGGAAATCAACTAAGTGTCCTCTCCCATTTCAAATCATTCCATGTATTTGTTGCCACAAAGTGAAATGGAGGGAAAATCTGTTGAAGTTAATTCAAGTAGATGGAATAGTCACTGGGTAGATTTTTGGAGCCCCCAAAGCATTTAGGGGCTATCTGTTTGTTCCCTATATGATGGAGGTAGAGTGGATAGTTGAGCGGCCAAATAGATGATGGAATGAGGAATTTCAGGTGTGAAGAGAGGTACTAGATAGGGATTGCCATGCCACAGTTAGGGTAGTTATTGACAAGACTAGGATGCACCTAAGGCATTGAAGGGCCATCTGTTTTGTCCCCTAAGAGTAAATGACTGGATAGAATTATGTGGGAAAGAGGCATCCAAGTCTATATAAGAGGAATTGTAGGAATTGTAAAAAGAGGGGGGGAATTCTATAGTTTTAGACATCTAGAATTTTGATCAGTAATATCATTTACTCTTGTATTAATTTTCTTGAGTTATAAAGTTGATATAATCATGCATGTTTTTGTGCCCTTTATGTGGCTGAATGAATTAATGAAATTTAAGCTTCATGCCTTGGTTGATGTTATCTGTGTCATCTGCAAAGTAGTCTATACTATAGATTTTTTTGTAGTTGTGATTTAGAAATGTCATTTGCTTTTGTCTCATTTTCTTGAATCTAAAGGTTTACATAACTGTACATGACTTCTACACCTCTTATGTGATTGGAAGATTCTATTAGTAAGATTGAACACTATGCCTTGGTTGACATTCTCTATGTCTCAGCAAAAGAACTCCCTGTTGTGAGCCTCTATTTCTGTTATTTCAAATCTATTACATTGATCATGCACTTGTCTACTCTTAAATGAAATTGAGTCTTATAATAGTTTCAATATGCTCAGGTTAGGATTAGGATTACACTCAGGCACATCGCCATAGTTAGGTTTTAATTTATACATTTTGTGTTTATGTTTAGTCTCCTATCCCTTTTCCCCAACACTTATAAAATAGAAGAGGCCAGCTTCTTTAAAACCTGGAGGTTATTTCAAGCCGCATTGTGTCATAGCTTGAAACTTCCCATTGTTGATTGATTAAGATCAAGCAAAATTTCCATCATCAACAATTTCTGACACGCCTGGTGGGACCAATCCTAAAGTTTCTTTCAAGACTGCATGAACCAGAGAGCTACGAGGAGTCAGAGCTGTGGACCAATCACTAGATCACAATCTATTGCAAATCTAGGTATTATTTTATTGCCTCTAGTAAATAGTCCAAGAAGAAGAGCTAACCAGTTTCTACCAGTACCAAACATGGGAGCCCATGTACCCCCAAGAAATTATGCAAGTTGGAACACTGGTAGCCCCTTAATCCTCCCCACACCACCAGCTATTTGGGATCCTATCCCAATAAATAATCTAAAAGCTCTACCCAAATTTAGTGGGCAAGACTCAAAAACACCCACGAAACATCTTCAAGATGTATAAGATGTCTATGCCATACACGGTGTCATAGAGCAAAATGTGGTCCTAAGGTTGTTAGCAGCCTAATTCAAAGGGAAGGCTTTAGGATGGTATCAATCTTTGACCCCAAACACCATTTCTACATGGGACCAGTGTAGAGATCCATTCTTTGAAAGATTTGTAGAAAAGGGTGATAAGTCTTCCTTATTATAGCAGTTGATCACCATTCAAAAGGGACCACAAGAAGACATGACTGACTTCAACACTAGATTCTATAAAGCTTGGGACAAAATCCCTATTACAGCTAAACCACCACCTAGTATGGCCATAGTATTCTATCTCAAATCTTTAAATTTAGATATATCTGTTATGATTCAATCACTAAGAGGGCACACTTTACCAGCGGCTTATGACCTTATGGTCAAAGCTAAGAATCATTTAATTCATGCTAAGAAGTTACCTCAAAGGCCTCCCATGCTCGTATTCTTATAAATTACCTTGCCCCTACCTCAAGAGGTCCCTAAAGTTGTAAGCCCCCCTATGTCTATGTATACTTACCCTTCATCATCTATGAAGCAATCGGTCCCTGCTCAGTCATCCGAGATGGATGATATCAAAAGTATGCTAAGGACATTCTCCAATGAGATGATTAATATGAAGAGGCAAAAAAACACTTTCCCCAAGCCTCCTTATCAAGGCTATCAAGGGAATAGGTTTTCATCCCAACCAAACCAGTATCAAGGTCCCCAAAGGCAAACCAACAATCAACCAGCAAATCAATTATTTGTTGTCCCCGCACCCTCACAGACCATTCCTCCCAACTCAAATAGGGAGATGGTTCCAGGTCAGAATAATTATGTGGATGATACTAATGCTTGGTGTTTCCCTTGCAACGATGCTCACACCCTTAGAGATTGTCCTAGAGGCAATCTACAACAAAGAGTGGCTAAGCAGAGAAGAATGGATGGTCAGTTTGCTAGTACCAGTAGAAATCGAGCCTACCAGTATCCTAGCATGTAGAATTTAGTGCTAATGGCCTAGATGCAAGGAATGTCCTTGTAATAAGAGGAAGAAATAGCCCCAGAACATGCTTTGTTCTCATGGGTTGAGGAGGAAGAAGTAGTTTTCTTGAACGAAGCATCTACCTCCCAAAGGCCAGTAGTGCAATCTGATTATTACACCAGATCAAAGAGGAGGATGGTGGAGCAGCCCGAGATTGCAAGTGGTCAGGTCAAGAATAGTCTTTCATCTCAAGGGCAAAGGAATTCTACCGTTAGACAAGAAGTGCCTCAATCGGTACAAGATCAAGGGATCCCTGTTTAGATTTAAGAAAGAATGAGATATCCCTATTACCAAAAAACTCAATCCTTGGGACCAATCAATGTAATAGACCAATTAAAGAAGACTCTAGTGCAAGTATCTATATGGGATATCTTGGCTATTCCTAAACAAAAAACACTATTGCAAGAAGCTCTAAAAGGGTAAGCAATACCCGAAGGTGTTGTTACCAAGGAAGGACCTACTAGAAAAGAAAAACTCAAAAATACAGTTCCTCCAATGACAACAGCCTTCGTGAATAATGCAGCACAAGTAAGTAAATCCAAGCCAGAGCCCTTCTATTTAACTCTGATAGTTAGAAAGAAACTCCTACATAATGCATTAATAGATTCAGGAGTTATTACAACTATGATGCCCAAGCAAATAGCTGACGCTCTGAAAATAAATTATGAACCCCTTGCAAAAGGAGTTATGCAGCTAGATGGCAAAACAGTGCAGACCATAGGGAGAATCAAACAACTCCCCTTGTAGTTATACACATGTCCCAACATAATTGTCAACCAAAATATATTTTTCATAGATATCCCTCCTATCTTTGGTTTATGCTTATCTAGAGACTTTACAGCAAAAATAAGAGGATATATGTCTCTTGACTGGTCTCACCTCATCCTGAGAACCAGATACGGTTCAAAAATAAAATTTCTATCTGAACCACTGTCCAAGGACCACATCAATGAATCAACAATAAGGTTAGAAGCAGATCATGCCATGTTGAATAAAGAAGAAAGAAATTTTGTCAAAGAACTAGGAGACTGGACTAAACATGATCAAGAAGATGAAAATAGCTAGTTGTTGGCTATGATGCATAGCGACCCATACGGGAACTATGACTCTACTGGTTTGGGCACGTATGTCATTTTTAATGAGGATTAGGTGATCCCAAATGTTATAAGAGAAGAGGCACCTACTGCTCAAGATTCAGAGCTCTGGACTTTGAATTTTGATGGGGCTAAAAGTAAACATGGTGCTAGAGCAGGGATTTGTCTTACTGCTCCAAATGGTGATAAAATTTTAAGGGCTATCCGATTCCAATTTGCTTGCACTAATAATGATGCATAATATGAATCTCTAGTACATGGGCTCCTGTTAGCCAAGAAAAAGGGAATAAAGAACCTAAAAGTAAAAGGAGATTCAAAACTAGTAATGAAGCAAATACGGGAAAAGGCAGCAGCCAAGAATGTGAGAATGAGGTCCTATAGGCATAGGATTTAGGATTTGATAGAAGATTTTGATGCCTTCAATATTGAAATAATCCTTAGAAGTCAAAACACTGAGGCTGATAGGATGGCTCAGATTGGCTCACAATTTAACCTAGTAACTAGCCTATTGGTTAACAATGAGTCATTAAAAGTTATAGTGAGGCCGACCATCCCAGACAATGATGAAAATTGGCAACTATTTGAAAATGATGCTTAGGTAGTCTCTTTTTTACAGCAATCAAATTATTTTGTGGATTAGTTGCAAACTAAAATCAAAGAGGCATATGGTGATCAGATTATCTAATTAATGATGAATAAGCTCCCCAAAGGATTTATCACCTTAGAAAATTTGTTTGACCCAGAGGATGTAAGCCTGGGAAAGAAAAGGTTCTAGGTAGATAAGGCAAACTATTCTGAGGTAGAGGTGAGTGACGAGAAGAGGCTAAAATTTGGGAATTCTGCAACTCAAGAAGAAAAGGAAAAATTAATCGAGCTATGCCAAAATTATGACAATGTCATAGCTTAAATCTATGACGACCTTCATGGATACAATAGAGACATTATCTAGCATATAATAGAGTTGACTAAAGGATCCAAACACATCAGATAGAAATAGAGGCCAGTAAATCCAAGGATTGAGCTTCTAATGGTAGATTGTTTGCAGAAACTTTTAGATTCAAAAATAATATTTCCAATCAAACACTCAACCTAGGTATCAAATCTGGTCCCAATTAGAAAAAATAATGGAGACGTGAGACTGTGTGTAGATTTTAGAGATCTAAATAGAGCATCTCTAAAAGACCACTATCCCTTTCCCTCCATGGAACAAATTCTGCAAACTGTGGCTAGATCAGAGAGGTTTTCTTTACTTGATGGTTTCTCTGGGTATAATCAGATTTGGCTAGCTAAATAAGACTAGTACAAAACTACTTTCACTACCAAATGGGGTATGTTTGCCTACACAAAGATGTCATTCAGCTTATCAAATGTAGGATCCACCTTTCAACAAGCTATGGATATAGCCTTTGGTGAGTTAATAAATAAGGTCATCCTGGTCTTTCTGGACGACCTCACTATTTTCTCTAAAAAAGCTGATGATCATTTTGATCATTTAGAATCTGTCTTCAAGAAATGTCAGGATTTTAGGATATCTTTGAATCCCAAGAAATGTATTTTTGTTGTACCTTAGGGTAAACTATTGGGGCACATAGTATCTAAGGAAGGGGTTTTTATAGATCCCAAAAGGATCGTAGCTATAATGGACCTACCTCTTCCAGCAAATAAAAAGGCAGTCCAATCCTTTTTAGGGAAGATCAATTTTGTCAGTATATTCATATCTAATTTTGCAAGCTTGGTTAGACCAATGACACTTTTGCTAAAAAAGGACCTGGTCTTCAAATGGACTATAAAAGGAAGGCAAGCTTTTGAGGGGATCAAGAAAGCTGTCTCAACAACCCCAGTGCTCAAGAACCTAGATTTTTCCATGCCCTTCGTAATGTA
This sequence comes from Torreya grandis, assembly GCA_037957365.1. Taxonomy (NCBI): domain Eukaryota; kingdom Viridiplantae; phylum Streptophyta; class Pinopsida; order Cupressales; family Taxaceae; genus Torreya; species Torreya grandis. Next base: position 337,746 of record JARHVA010004322.1, on the reverse strand, counting down.
TGTCTATGGAGGGGAGTCAAGTATTTCTACTGTCTTGACTCAAAAGAATGATAAGCTAGAGGGGGAGCACCCAATAGCCTTTTTCTCAAGAACTCTCAGAGATTATGAGACTAGGTACAATTTTGTGGAAAGACAAGCCTATGCCATGGTAAAAGCCCTCAAGAAATTCAGACATCTGATCTCAGGGAACAAAATTTTGATACTTGTGGCTCACCCAAGTGTCAGGGAAAACATCATGGAGGGTGAGATTACTAAGAAAAGATCCAATTGGATCACTAATATCCTTGAGTATGATGTGGAGGTCAGACCCACCACGCTAGTCAGAGGCAGGGGGCTATGCCAATATATAACCCAAGAACTTGAAAAGATGTTACCTGAGGAGGTAGATCCAGAAGGAGAGATGGAGACAGTGCTAAAATTGCAAGAGGTTGATCAGGAATCCTGGGTCACAAGTAGGATTCAATTTATGAAAAATGGGGTTTATCTGAGAGAACTCCCTCGAAACAAGAGGAGATATTATAGGATACAGGGAGTTCATTTTGTTTTAATTGAAAAAGTCCTTTTCAGAAGAAATTCTGATGGGAAATTGTTAATATGTGTAGAATAGGCTGAAGCCAAGAGGATACTACATGAAATGCATCATGGATTATCAGGGGGGCATTTTTTTGCAAAGACCATAGCCATAAAGGTAAGTGAGGCAGGATATTTTTGGCCTACTTTATTCACAAATTGTTATTAGCTGGTTAGAAAATGTCAATCCTGACAGTATTATATGGGGATGCAGAGGAATGTAGCCATTCCCCTTAGTCCTATAGTGGTGGATGAACCTTTTTCTCAGTGGGGTCTTGACTTCATTGGGATGATAAATCCAATGTCTAGCATGGGTCACAAATGGATATTAACTACCACAGACTATTTCACTAGATGGACTGACGCAGTCACACTTAAAGAAGCAATAGAGAATGTGATCTTAGATTTTCTAAGGGATATCAGTACTCACTTTGGGGCTCCTCACACCATCATATTAGATAATGCTAAAGCATTCTTGGGGTCTAAGGTATCTAACTTTGCCTTGAGACATGCTATAAATCTGAAAACTTCATCTAAATATTACCCTCAAGGTAATGGTTTAGCAGAGTCAACCAACAAGAACTTGATAAGACTCATCAAAAGAGTAGGGGTGGATCATCACACAGAGTGGCATAAAGTGCTTAATCTAGCACTATGGGCTAATAGAATCATGCCCAAGTAGGTGATCAAAATGTCTCCATATGAATTGGTGTATGGAAATTCTGTTGTGATTCCCCTAAGTTTGGAAATCCCTGCTCTCCAGCTAATCAAACAGATTGAAATTGAAGAAAATGGCCCCATGCAGGTCAAACTCAAAAAAATTTTGGAAGTTCAAGAAAAGAGGGATTTAGCCCATGATTCATTGATCAAGCATCAGGGAATGGTGAAGAACTATTTTGATAAAAGGACTTCAAATCCTAATTTTGAGGTAGGCTCGATTGTTTTGAAATGGGATGCACAAGCCACCAAGCTGAGTCAGCATACCAAATTTGAAGTGTTATGGACTGGTCCATATAGAATTCGCACATGCAAGCAGAAGAATTCTTTCAAGCTAGAGTCAATGGAAGGAGAATCTGAAGAGATTTTTATAAATGGAATCTATTTGAAATATTTCAATTGACTTGGGTCTCTAATGTATTATAGTTAAATAATTTCCCTTTCTCGCATTGTTTTTCTATTGTTTTCTCGCTTTGCTTTTAAATAAGTGTTTTAGACATATGTCAATGGCTCTTTTGAAGCTATAATTTCCACATTTTTGATCTAGCAAGAGGTGGGGTTTTCTTTTTGAGTAGGCTCAAAAGTCTTGATGGTCGCCAGTAACTGTAGAGTAAATTTTAATCTACGTTGCATTCAAGTTTTCGATTGAGTGCTATAGTTTTGGTTCTCATGTACCTCAGTCATCACAGTAGAGTTTTTAAGTAGAGGGCCAGTTCATTTTGTCTAAGTGTCAAAGTGCAGTGGAAGCTACCAAGTGTCACCCTCCAGTAGCATATCCCTTTTCCCCTTTTTGTTTCCTTTACCTCATTTTTGCCCAAGTATCAAATCCAAGCAAAAGTCTCCTAGTGTCAATTTTTGGGAGACAAAGCTAGATAATTATCATCCTCTGAACCCCTTTTGTAACTTTTGGGAAGATCACAGAATGTGCCACATACCTAATAATGGCTAAGTGAAATGCACCACATGTCAGTGTCTGAGTCTCAGAGAGGCACCCATGTTTTATTTAGCAAAGACTTTCAATGAGCTAAGCAGCAGAGAGAGTAGAAAGTGCCAGGTGGCAGTTGTGAAGACCCTGAACTACCTTTTTGAAGAAGCAGCAGAAGTCACCATGTGTTGACTATTGAGAAGACTTTGTTTCAATGTCTAGGTCTGATACTTTGGTACAAAAGTGAAAGGTGTCATTTTATTTTTTTTAAGTGTTATAAAGTAGTGGATGCTGCCAAATGTCACTCTCTGAGCCCTCTCTACTCCACCCCCAAGAAAAGTAGAGGGTGCCACATAAACCTAGTAGGAGAAATGGAGAATGCCACGTATCTTCCTCAAAGCCACAGAAGCCTCCATGTGTCATCACTCAAAAGATCATCTTTGAGTGTCATTGCTGAATGAAGATTGTGGTGGGCCTCAAGAGTTACTACAAAAGTCTACATAAACTGCCACGTGTCACCATCCACAAAAGTCTAATATGTGTCCCAAATGATACTACAACATAGCCAAATAAAAGCGAAGGGAGTTGTGTGTCTTAGATGAATCTAAAAAAAAGTGCCAAGTGTCATTTTCTAGTGCCTCCCAAGTATACAAGGATTTTTAGGAAATCGACTAAGTGTCCTCTCCCATTTCAAAGCATTCTGTGTATCTGTTGCCATAAAGCAAAATGGAGGGAAAATTGACTAAAGTAAATTCGAGTAGATGGAATAGTCGCTAGGTAGATTTTTGGAGCCCCCAAAGCATTGAGGGGCCATTCATTTATTCCTTGTATGATGGAGGTAGAGTGGACAGTTCAGTGGCCAAACAGGTGATGGAATAAGGAATTTCAAGCATGAAAAGAGGTACTAGATAGGGATTGCCATGCCACAGTTAGGGCAGTTATTGATAAGACTAGGATGCACCTAAGGCATTGAAGGGCCGTCTGTTTTGTCCCCTAAGAGTAAATGATGAGATAGAATTATGTAGGAAAGAGAGTGATGTAAGGAGGCATCCAAGTCTATATAAGAGGAATTGTAGGAATTGTAAAAAGATGGGGGGATTTTTTTAGTTTTAGACTTCTAGAATTTTGATCAATAATATCATTTGCTCTTGTCTTAATTTTCTTGAGTTATAAAGTTGATATAATTGTGCATGTTTTTGTGCCCTTTATGTGGCTAAATGAATTAAGGAAATTTAAGCTCCATACCTTGGTTGATGTTATCTGTGTCATCTGCAAAGTAGTCTATACTGTAGATTTTTCTGTAGTTGTGATTTAGAAATGTCATTTGCTTTTGTCTCATTTTTTTGAATCTAAAGGTTTACATAATTATACGTGACTTATGTGCCTCTTATGTGATTGGAAGATTCTATTAGGAAGATTGAACACTATGCCTTGGTTGACATTCTTAGTGTCTCAGCAAGAGAACTCCCTGTTGTGAGCCTCTGTTTCTATTATTTTGAATCTATTACATTGATCATGCACTTGTTTGCTCTTAAATGTAACTGAGTCTTATAATAGTTTCACTATGCTCAGGTTAGGATTAGGATTACACTCAGGCACATTTTCATAGTTAGGTTTCAATTCCTACATTTTGCATTTATGTTTAGTCTCCTATCCCTTTTTGCCAACACCTATAAAATAGAAGAGACCAGCTTCTTTAAAACCTAGAGGTTGTTTCAAGCTGCATTGTCTCACAGCTTGAAACTTCCCATTGTTGATTGATTAAGATCAAGTACAATTTCAATAATCAACAGTTGAAACAAGTAAGTTGGCATGGAAGCCATAATCATATAGAGGAGTATAGGTGAAATACATTGGAAAATGTCCTAAGGCACACACATGAATAAAAGTAAAGTACATTGACAAATGTCCTAAGGCACATACAAGCAACAAACATGAATTGGGAATGCAATAACATCAGGTTACACTAAGTAAGAAGATAAAGCATGTAATAAATTGGAAAAAATAATCACATCTAACTAATCAAAGCAAGATTGAAAGTATGTAGGACATGTTAGTATAAGACTAGGTATATTAAAAGAAATACATAAGTGCTAAATACTAGTGAGTGTCAATAGAGTAATCTATCTAAGCTAGTAAATAATATACATCAACATGATAACTAGAGTGTGTGGTGTATAAATGACATAACCTAAATGGTTTATTCATGTAGAAGATGCCCCAAGTGGGTATGTATGTCTCAATGTATAAGTAAGATTCCCCCTCAATGGGTAGAGTGAAGTAATGAAGGGCCTAGAAGTCACTGCACACACTCAAAAAAGATCAAGTGAAGCATGGTAATGTAGATAAATCAACAAACAATAGCATAGAAGAGAAAATGTAAGTATAGCATAGTAGTATAAATGTAAATTAAGGATGATGCATACAATTGAAATGTTTTTGGTGTTTTTGATATATTTGCATGTTTTTGTGTTTTGAAATATTATATTGCTTATTTATTTTTGATATTTTGAAGCTATGTACAATCAAGCATAAGAAAATATGTTTAGGTAAGCTAAGAAAGGATGATACCAACTGATGAGTCTCATGAGAGACTCCCTATCATGGTGTACTATATCATGGAGAGGAATCATGCGTGATTGTGAAGCATGATGGAAATGTTGAGATTGTGGCTCTAAAATATATATATGCTATAAATACTCTAAAATATATAAATTATAAACCAATTTTGGGGTCCTTCTATGACTTTAAGAAGTGGATGCAATTTTAAGGCTCTTAAGGACCCATCTAGTAATAAGAGAAGCTCTCTAAATATGTGCTTTGTGAGCAGATGCATGAGATCTCAATGATACTACCCTGGGTGTGAACACTATATCTAGAAGCTATCTAGAATCTTGGAGCTATGTAGGTGTATAAACTCTCAGTGCTGGTGATGGATGCCTCAACTATGTCTAAATTAGAACTAGAGGAGGAACTATAACTAGTGGTAAAACTAGAACTAGTGGCAAAATTGAAACTGGTGACTACAGAATAGTAGATGGATCTAAAGTGGAGAGTGGTAACTCATATGGAACTCCACCAACTATAAAAACCTAATTAGCATGAATTAATTTCATGCATCTATGAATTCTAGAATGTACTACATGAAGTTTTTGAATCAATGGTCGACTAAGTAACATATCAAAAACTCTTGCACTAAGAATAATAATGAATGGTGTGGCCACATGTGTTGGACCAACTTGTAAAGAAATTACAATCTCACCTAATGAACTCTATATGTGTCCACTTAATCCATGGATAACTATGTCCATTAGGGTAATATCCTAATCTAAATATCCCAAATGCTATAATAATGTCATAGTGCACATGTTTACACTATATCCATTGTCAATAAGAACACTATGAATACAATGATTATGAATGTAAGCTCTAATATAGAGTGCATGATAATTTGAATCATCCTTGATGATGTCCTACTCTGAGAAGGAAATAGAAGGTCTAGTTGGAACTCTATAATTATATATACCAATCATGTTTCTCAAAGGATGTGTCTCAATTGAAGGTGCCATGTATGTATCTAGTGGTGAATGTGCATGATATGCATGGTGAACCCCTGATGTGTCCCATGTCTCTTGTTTGAAATGTTATGAAAAAGGATCTAAAAATATTTTCAATGTTTCATCTTGTGTTTGCTTTGCCTGAGGAGGCTCAACTGAAGTTCTAAGATCAATATGATTGTCATTTATTAAATCATGTATCTTGTGTCTCAGACTGATGCATATGTTTGTTGTATGGCCTAATGCCTTGTGAAATTATTAAAATTCATGTTGATCATATCCTTGTGGAAGAGGATTTATTGAGTCAACTTCCTAAATAGGAGGGAGGGATATGATGTTACAATCCAATAGTTTTAAAACTTTGGATCAAGAAATTGGTAGATTAGTGAAGGTTCACAAAGGAGGCATTGATAAAACCACTCACTAAGGGGGATCTAAAGATGCTTTAAATATAGGTTGATTCTGACTCTTGTTATCATTGACCTTTACTTTGTATGGGACTTTTTTGTTACTCTTGTTTATTGTGTCTAAGATACTTGTGTTCTTGAGTTTGCCCATTAAAATTAACTTGAATTCTCTTTCCTTTAGTGTGTGACACAATTTAGTGAAGGAAGAGAATCTTTTGAAAATAATTAATTCATGCAAAGCTAGTATAAGACTTTATTTGAAGAGGTCCTATAACTCTTAATTTGCCATGGGACTAGTCATCTTAAGCAAGATAGTCTTATATCAAAGAACATAATCTTTGAGATGCTCATTTGACCTTTGTTTTTATTGTGCAACTTGGGCATACGAAACCTTATCACCAATGTTAATGTTGAAATGAGCTAGGAACATATTGGCTAAAGGAATGAATGCACTGACTGACTGATTTGGTAAACTATAGAACCATTGTAAAGCATAATCCTTTAGGCTCCATGGAAAGAGATTGGTAAGTAGCCAATCATTTGGTACATATTCTAAGCATGCTACATGAAAATCTCTCAAATATGTCTCTAGATCACCTTAGCCATCATAAAGAGTAAGCTTAGGTTGAACAAGACCTTGTGGCAAAGGTGTGGAAGCAATGTGACATGCCAATGGTGTATGCAGTAGAGCAAAAGAGTCTAAAGCCTATGTATGTCTAGAGGCACCTTGATCAATATGTAGCACCTTAGATTGAAGAGATTTTATCTCCTTCACAAGGGCTGCCACATCAAAAGACAAAGATGTATTAGTTGTAGCTAGTGGTATAGAGGTAGGTTGGGTTGTTATAAGGGGTTGTTGAGACATAATTGCCCTTGTAGTGTCATTTACAACTAGATGATCTATGGTTTGAGAAGATTGACCATTGCTTACTCTTTGTTTTTCTTCTTAGAGTATTTTGAGCATGTCATCTTACATGTCAGGGTGTTTGGTTAGGAGTTCTTGAAGTTCCCTTTTATTAGTTTCATCAAAACTAGTGTATTGGACCATTGTTAAGGTAGGAAAACAATTTGAAATATGTTTAAATTTTTTGAAAAAAATTGTAATAGGCAAAGTGATAGAAAAGGCAAGTACTGAATATAGAAAATGTAGTCTTAAAAATAGTGAATTAGAAATTGCACAAAAAGGTACGAAGCTGACAAACATATAAGGTGATACCTCAAGAAGTGAATAAGAACTAGTAGATGCAGTTAGGGTTTTGACAATGATATTTTTTCAAAATACTATGGATTTTTTAAAATAAAATTAGATTTCTAAGTTAAATATGTAACTAAAATTTCAAAAAATTATTGAAAATGCTTGATTAAATAGGACCTAGTATGTGTAACTAGGGTTTTGAGTAAAATAAATTTTTTGAAATTACTATTGAATTTTGAATTTTTAATGGATTTTCTAATTTTAATATGCTAGTAAAAATTCATAAAATTATTGGAAAATTACTAGAAAAATATTGGGACTTGGTATGGGCAACTAAGGTTTGAAAGAATTTTTTTAAAAATTTACTACTAAATTCTAAAATTTGAAATGAATTTATGATTGTAATATTCAAGTAATAATTTAAAATTTTATAGGAAAAATCAGTAAGAATTTTACCCTAGCATTTTTAGGGTTTTTGTGCACAAACAAAGTAAGTCAAGCTCACCAAATGATTTAACAATTTTAGGAATATTGTGGTTTTATTCCTAATTTAATTAAAGGGTCTAGAATGATAAATCAGTAAATAATGTGTAATAAATAAGATATTGATTTGTGAAATTTATTAGTAATTAGAGATTTTCTAAAAATAGTAATAAAAGGGAGAAAATAAGACTTAGCTTAAACTTTGCTAATATGATGAAGTTAGGGTCTGATATTCATTATACATGCCTGGGACACTGTTGCAAATAGGATTCTAGATTTCATTTTTTGATTAGACATGAGCACTAAAAGTGGATAGGAGTGGTACCAACACTATAGTCCTTGTTTGGCACTATTATCCTAAGGAGATAATATTTTTGGGTTCTATTTGGCAAGTTTGTGTGATACTATCTATGAATTTTTTAAGCCTCATTGTCAATAGTGCTCCTTGTAGATATTATTTTCTTCATTTATATGCCTTTAATATACTTGAACAAAAAAAATTCAAATAGGAATAAGGGGTTAGTGTGTGTAATATGCACTAGACATGCTTCACACCCTATGTGTGGGCATATTATCTACATACCAATACTCTGAAGAGGTATCAATCCATATGTAGTTCTCCCTTTGAAAGTTCTTGGTGAAATTTTGATATGAGAATGCAAAAAATGCTAAACTAGATGTGCTTGAGGTGACTGGGGACTGGTGTGGAGATTTATATATGCTTATGACTGTACTAAATAGTTGTATGTAGATAATAAGGAATATTGTGTGAGTGGTTTCACTTTTATTCTTGCTTTCTTGATAATATTTTCCAACCTTTTCCAAATGATCTTTGAATGGGATTTTATAGGGATCTATTGGTCATGGATTGAATTTTCTCATGTTAGGCTGACAAAGATAAGGATGGGAAATCAAAAGGAAGTGACCATTGGGGCCAAAAATGGACTTGAACAATGGCACTAAAAGTATATAGGAGTGGCATTATCACTATAGTCCTTGTGTGGCACTATTGTCTTAAGTAAATAGGACTTGGGGGGATGGAAAAAGCATGGAAAATGGGTCTTGGCTAAGCTGAAATGAGGTCTTGAAAGCCTATGGCTGATTGGGAATTATCAAAAAGGTGTCTAAAAAGGTCATGAAATAAATCAAGAGGTACCTATGGTTTGGGTGTCAACAGCCACATTCAATTTACCAATTTTGCATTTCTATATGACTATAGTCATAAATATGAAAAAAAAACAAATTTATTCAAAATTAGTGCAATATATAGGATTCTAACCCAAATGTATATCTAAATCATGGGATTGAACTAGAGATTGTGAAAGAGATCATGGTTTTGCTACATGACCCCACTGAAGTATGAGATAATGAGTAAGTGTATAAGTGTGGAGGTCATGTCTTTGTGACATGCCCACACTAAAATTTAGAAATTGTGAAAATGTGAAGGTCATGATTATATGATATTCCCCTCCCTTTGAAGTGAGGGAAATATAATATTATAGGTAAAATACCTCAAAATTATAAGTTAATTCTATAATCTATGTATGAATCATGTAGCACATCATGATAACATGTTGAATTAGATATATCAATTAAGCTTGCAATATGTGATAACATCAGGTCTTATGATGCATGATATATATCATGGTAATTTCTAGAGAGGACTAGTACAAGCTCACAAAATAATCAAGCACACACACAAGATCATTCAATGTAATACAAAAGAATGGTCTGAAGAGACCTCATATAAGGGGCATGTTCAAATTTCACACAATCAAAAGTAATGACATATTTAAATTTTTAATCCATAGAATGACATATTCAAATGTCCAATAAACATACAATGGCATGGGATCCACTAACTAAATAACATGTTCAAATTTTCCACAATAAATACAATAACAAAGAATTTAATACACTCAAGGAAGTGACAATGTGAATAAATGAAACATAAACATATTATACTATTCCTTGTATATATGTGTTATTAAAAACTATAATGTAACATAGCATACCAAGTACACTATGAAATACATAAGCATTTATATAGACATGTGTAGTCATTATCATGTAAGCTCAAACATGATAATATAGAAATGTTTATAAAATATATGTAAACTATTTCAATTATGATCAAAAAAAGTAGATGCCCCCAACATACTATATGACATGAGGAGAGGAAAGATCCAACATCTAAAAATACATAAATCATGTGTTTAGGTATGGTTATATATAAATTAAATGATATTATATGTAATAACAAAAATCAAATAACAAATATGCCGAGGAGCTATTAAAATATGTGAATATTGAATATTTTTGGATTTTTGAATTATTTAGATGTTTTTATATTATTGGAATATTTGATTTTTTATATTTTTGGAATATTTAATTTTTTTTTGGATTTTTGGAGTATTTTTGAAGTAAAAATATATCTTATGACACCATCCAATGTATTCTCATAGGTATCTCCAAATTCATAATATGGTATGTCAAACGACTGCTACTCCCAAGGAGCATGCATAGGTGTCATATCTAGATCTATAGAATTTATGGTTTCATGCATATTTTTCATAGGAATTTATGGTCATGAAGAAATAATATAAGGATTAGGGGTTTTTATAACCATCGTTTAGTGATCTATGGTTTCTTTGGATTAGTTTTAATTGGAACTTGTTTAGTTATTCTAGGTAACTATGTATGTTGTGTAGGCATAGATGAAGATTTTGTGGAATCCTCTGCATGTCTCTGGTGTAAAGGATCTCAAGTATGGTCTACCTAAGAAATGGTATTTCATATTACTTACCCTTTTGGGGATGATTAACCTTATTGGGTTTGATAATATCTAGCTTGGAATAAACTTCTCTTATTCAAGTGGATGTTCATGTGGAATTTTGGGAACTATGACTACTATGTTGGTATGAATGTATTTAATACACCAATTTATTATGGAAGGTACTACATGGATTTTATGTATCCAAGGTCATACCAATAAAAATTAAAATAATTGTGTATGTTATAACTTATAAAGTGGTAACCACATGTATTGGACCAACCTATAAAGGTAAATCAATCTCACCAATAACATGTTGTGATGTGCCATTGAATGCTTAGATCAGTTTGGTCAATGCATATAAATCAGCATGTGTATATATAAAATGTTTAAGTAACATCATATTATATACATTATCAATAGCATTGTTATTGATCATAACACTATGTATAGGCTGATGGTCAAGGTATGCATCCAGATCTGTGTCATCATCCACTATTTCATTGTCATCAAATGTAATAGAATCTCTCTAAACTATAAAATATATTGTGTGTGTACAAGTACCAATAATCCCATATAATGGGTTCTCATAATTTTATGGAGGAGTATTTTCATTGTATTCTATTTTCACTTTTGGATATTTCTTAGAGTGATCTTGCAAAGGATTGTTAAATATCTTCTAATTATGGTGATCACCAAGTTGTGAACCTGAATTCTTTAGAGGATCAATGAAGGTTATATTTTTATCATCAATGAGTTCTTGGATCTTATGTTTCAATGTATAACATATGTTTTTAAAGTGCCCAAGACCTTGGTGATAGTCATAATATGCATTAGCATCATATCAACCTCTATAGGAGGAGGGAGAGATATGAGATGACACTCCATGATATTCTAAAGTAAATAAGTTAGAGACTTAGTTAACCATGTAAATTTCCTCTTAGATGCATTATATAATTTTTTACTTTCTAAGTCACCCCCTGATCGGTGTAGGGCCTCTCAAGGATTACAATGAGGGAATGGACCTATTAGGCCCCAAGTGTTCCAATTAAAAAGTGCATAGGCACTTCCCTGACTATGCCCAAACTTGAGATAAAGGCACAGGTTTACACAATAATTCATCAATAATTTTCACTTACATAAAAATCTCAATTCATGTCTTTGTTAAAGATTCTATAGTGCAAAAATCTAAGAGTACATGATTTTAAGGATACAGGTCCTAAGGTCCCAAAATGGCTAAGTGGGAAGACAGGGTAGAAGTAGCTATGAATCATGAGGGACATGCCTAAGATTTTCAATCTTCATGTGTGCCCCTATTTTAATTATTCCTCACACCCAAATAATATATTTAAATTCTCTCATGTAGGATCCTACATCCATGCCTTAGAAATGCACAGTCTACAGCCTTCCTTCTATCACTACCACATTGATGTGGGAGCATCAAGGTAGGAAAGGCATCATTTTTATGTCTAAGTCTATAGGAGGTCAAATTTTGATATTAAAGTGTTTGAAAGAACATTTAAGGTCAAATTGTGGTCTTAGAATCCATTTGAGGTCTTTAGGATGTGTTAAGTGGTCTCAAGGAGTTTTCCCTCCAAAATTAGGCATTTGAAAATTCAAAACTTGAAAGTGAACCTAAGAGGTTAGAAAGAATTTAAGAAGTTATTATATGAGTCTAGTGGGTTAAGGAGTCTAAATAAGTCATATAACAAATGGTGGAATTCTAATTTATCAAGTTGGAAGACATGTAATTATTTGGTAGCCTTACCCATATGTTGGGTTAAAAGAAGGGTAGTTATGTTTGGTAACCAATTTTTGATAACCAATGTATAATTTGGTGTAATGAAATATTATACATTAATTTTTTTGTGTGGATAGATAAAAATAACTCTCCAATAAGAGAGGAGAATCTAATAAAAAAGAAAATTGTAAAAACTCCTCAAGAAAGAATTCAAGTCCTTGGAAGGATTGTTTTGTAATTATTAACAGTGTTTGAATAAATAAAAGAGTTTGTTACAGATTCTCCATGTAATATATATAACTGTATTGATTTCATGATGCCCTTGAATTTCCTCAAGACCTTTGAATATACTAGCATATGTGTTCAGTTACAGGTTGTCAAAGAATATAAGTTGGACGACTATAGGTTACAATTAGCAAGAAGGAGAAAATAGAAAAGAGTGACATTCAATCATATACATATTTGAAAGGATTTTTAATAATTTATAATGCATTACAAAAATATATCCATTTTTAATAATCGTGACAAAGCAAACCTGAGCATGCAACCCTTAGGATACTTTGTTCATAATTTACTCCAACCAAGTAATGAAGGTAGAGAATATGAAGATATAGGTTTTATTTATGTTATGATGATGATTGGTGATAATTTTATTATATAGTGTTTATTTTAATATTTAATCAAGAAATAATGAAAATAAAACCCCATTCATAGGTTACCTAAGAAACAAAACCTTGGTTGCAGTCATTGAGACCCTATTTGTGTGTCGAAATGCTAAAGATGGAAGTGATGATTGAGTAAAAAGGATGATGGATAATTGTGTTTTTCAAATGGTTGTTTTTATTGAAACAAATATTTAAAGGACATTATACAAGTCTTAGATGGCATTGATGGCAAGTCTGTTGTAACTCTCAAAACCTTGATTCCTTAGTTTAAAGGAAACCCATGTTTTAGGAAGCTTGTTGTCAAGGTAACAAGAGGGTTAAGTTAGGAATTGGTATTGGAATTTATAAGTAATATACATATTATAGGGTGAGGAAACACAAGACTGAAACCTATAATATTCTTGTGATTGCTTGTTCAAGCATAAACCCTTGTTTTGTATGCACCATTACCCTTGTTTATACAGTCAACACTCATTAGACATGTGAAAGGCCTACATCAGGAATATGAAGGTTATTAGAGACCAATGATAGATTATGAAATTATAGATGAAAATTTATAATGCCTCTGAGAAGGAGTAAGTTAATATGGAAAAGAGAAAATATAGTCAAAACCTAAGCATAGTCAATGAATGTATGCGTAGTCAAGACTGAGTGCACAGTTTACTGAGTTTTTGTTATAATGAAGTATTTAATACATTGAACATGGAAAAAAAGTGAATGAGAATTTTTAAAATATAAATATAGACCTTATTAAAGTGGTTTGGGCTCATGAAACCTTATATAATGAAATTTATTGATTTTTGAATAGACTCAGCCTATGAAGGGCCTAGAAACCCTAAAATTGGGGTTTAAGTGATTGGGAGAGAATTGACCATCAAAATAAGAAAAAAAATTGTATTCATACTATATTCAAGGTGATAAATTTTATTCAAGTGGTTTTGAGTTGGTAGGAGTTATGTATTTTATCATTGTGGCAACAAAAGAGGGTTAAAAAGGCCTAAAAGAGTGATTTTGCAAAGGAAAGGACAGATAAAATAGGAATAAAGAAATGAAAATTTAAAAGTAAATAAAAGGGTATAGGGTAACTATGTATAAGTTATTATTTCTAGAATGATGGAACAAAAGGGAAAGGCCAAAACAGGGTTACTAGCCTAAAGTGACCATGGAGATTGAAATGCGTAGAAAGAGGTAAGTAAAGTGAATTGATAGTTGAATGGGGTTTAAACATGTGTGATTGGATCATCTAAAATAATCCATGATATAATATGTAACATTTACCACCTAAGTCAAGTTTTTAGTCCTTGTGACCTAGGGGAAGGAGCCTAGCAAGCTAATTGTATGAGATTGGAATCAAGTTTGGTAAAGATGGATGCTAGAAGGTAGAAATGGAATGTGAATGCTAAGTTAAGGATATAATGACACCAAATAAATATGAAGGAATATATTTCATTCAAGGATGACAATAAACCCATTTTTCATAAAGAAGAGTACAACTAGTTCTAAGCAAGGACAATCAAGATCAAACCATCAAGTGCATGAGATCAGTTAGATTGGGAAACAGGTGATGATGTTATTGATAACTTCTACATAATTCCTCTACATCATTTTTTATCAGAGTAAGTAAAGGTATGCTTGGGTAATAATTTTGTTTTGAATTATTTACATTTTGTGGATTTGAGAAGAATGCATAGTGTTATGAGTTGTGCACTTGAAGTAACTTTCAAGGTGTTGAGGGAGAAGAAGGTTGTAGGTCTGATCCATTTAAGTCAACATAGAGGAGAAGAATATTGATAGAGTGATGAGATAAAGCCCTAAAATTTATATGATAAGGACAAGAAACTAGTCACAGAAAGACAAGAAAAGACAAAGGAAAAGAAAGCATTGAAGCTCCAAGAAAGGAGAGGAAAGAAAGAAGACTCCAAAAGAGAGTCAAGAGAGTTAAGAAGAGATCCTAGAGAGAGGAATAAAGAATAATAAAGGCCCAAAATAGGTATAATATGCAATATTGATATACTTTCTAAGATAAAGGTCTAAATAGACCAAGCAAGCAAAGAAAAAAAGAGGAGATGGGTATGGAAAGAGAAATAGAAGACTTGAGAAGAATGATGCAAGTTATAGAGAGGATAGAGCTCATAGTGAAGATCATGAGAGAAAAATAAAGCCAATAGATTGGCTATGATGTGATAAGTAAATTGAAGTGGCCACTAGAGTCACTCATGAGAAGAATAAGGCATAATAAATATGTCTTGAAGAAAGAAAAGATAGAGAAGGCAGCCCAAAGAGGAATGAGAATAGAAATGTTACCAAGTGAGAAACAAGAAAGATAATTAAAGAAGAAAGTTATCATTGAATATAATAAGAATGAGAAATAAGTGCCGAGGAGATCACAAAATAATGAAGATAATAATAGAAATTAGACTATGCCAAAGGCATTCAAAGAGACTATTGGTCTCTAGTTTTTAATACTAACATTGATTTTGAGTTTGTGTTTTCAAGTATGAATAAGAAAGTGAAAGGCCAAGTATGAGGCCTCAAAGATGATGAATAATGGGCCAAGAATTATACCTATCAAGTGGCAAATGGATGAAAAATATAAAGAGCCTCCTGAAGGGGATAAGATTATGAAGATTGAAGGCATATCACATGTAAAATATGATGAGAAAGAGGAGTTTTATGATGCATTTCCATGCATAGCATATAAAAAAAAGGATATGGTACACCAAAAAGATAATAAGGTCACACAAGAAGACACGGAGGTCACCCATGAAGACATGAAGAAATAAAACCTTGCATTAGTTGCCATTAGAGGTAAATGAGTGTTTAAATGATGAATTTGATTTCATAAGTGAATAGGAAAAGAATGATATGTAGGTTGAAAGAAAGCATGATATATTGCAGCCATCAAAAAGAGAATAAGGGCATGGATATGTATGACCTAAATGGATTAAACAAGTATGTGATGAGAATAAATAAGATAACCTCAAACAAGAGGTCAAATAAAGTAAAATCATGAATGGAAATCAAGCACAACTGTGGAGACAAAGGACCAATGTCAAAGTTCATCAAGATGACAGAGTAGATGACCAATGGAATAATCATGTAAGAGGTGAAAATAGAGGAAAGTGGAAACCCAAGAAAATAAAATTCATCAATTCAATTGTGAAAATCAAGATAATAGCATAAGAAGAAATATTATAAATGTTCTCCAAGAAAACATGAAGATTGGACAAGTTGACAAGCCTACAAAGCAAGAAAGAAAGGTAGAGCAAGCAAATCAAGTCCAATAAGTGAAGGTAAAGCCATGCATACAATAAAAATAATTCATAAG
The DNA here is from genome assembly GCA_037957365.1 of Torreya grandis. Classification (NCBI taxonomy): domain Eukaryota; kingdom Viridiplantae; phylum Streptophyta; class Pinopsida; order Cupressales; family Taxaceae; genus Torreya; species Torreya grandis. Next base: position 321,385 of record JARHVA010004322.1, on the reverse strand, counting down.
AGAAGATATAAGTTTGATACATATGTTTTCAAATGTGTTACATGATGATATGTTTGATTTTGATTCCAATAATGAAGATTTATTGTATATGGAAATAAAATTGATGAATGGATGTGTAGCATGGAAAGATGAGGAAGAATCACCTCAAAGAGTGCTTTAAAATCAAAGTATGCATCATAAAGATGATTATATGATTCTCATAAATGAGAGAGTCCAAGGAGGAGATAAAGAGAAAGCTTCCCAAGACAATGAAGAACATTGTACACCAAGGTTTGATGAAGTAAATGAAGAGATTGATGCATAAAATTTTCAAGAGGAATTTAGGATGACAGAGGACATGTTTAGTCCATAAAATGATATGAAAATAGGTGAGGTATAATAGGTAAATATCAAGGATAAAATCCAAGAAAATGAAAAGGAGGAACAATAAAGAGAAGCACAAGAAGTTGTACAAATAGGCAAGCAAGAAAGCAAATAGAGTGTGAAGAAGCACATAAGGTGAGTTACATAATGGGTCAAGCTAATTCTGAGTTTTAATTTGATAAACATGGATATGGAAAGCCAAAAATATTGTAAATAACATTGTACAATAGTGAGAAAGAAAGGAATGAGAAGTTACTCTTACATAGTGACCAAGCTAAGAGGAAAAGATATCAAAATATGGAAAATTTTGAGAAAGAGGCATAAAAATAAAGTTTATATGAGTAAAATACAAAGGATGAGAATCATGACATGCCATTATATCCCAAAGAAGAAGATGATACCATGAACAGTAAGCAAGAACCACTAGACAAGTAAAGATCAAGTGAAAATAAAGAAGAAACAAGCCATGGAACAAGCAAGAGGAATACAAATGCATATAATTTAGTTGCAGATGAGTATGATAAGATTAAATATAAAATAGAATATGTGTAACATGCATCACACAAAGAGATAAAAAGTGGGAACATTTCATGAAAGTGGAAGATGCATGGACAATAAATCTAGACAAAGCTATAAGAAAGAAGAACAAGAATTTTTCAAAGAAAAAGGAACCAAAAAAAAGTAACAGCAATATGTTGAGCATGAAGGACCCTCAAATAATCAATTGGAAGATGAGAAATAAATTTGGAGGCTCAAGTTTTTCTCCCTCTTAAGGAGTATGATGTAGGAGCATCAAGGCAATAAAAACATCATTTTTGTGTCTAAGTATATAGGAGGTCAATGTTGGTAAAATATTAATATCAAAATGTTTGAAGGAACTTTTAAGGTCAAACTATGGTCTTATAATCCATTTGAGTTCTTCAAGATGTGTTAAGTGGTATCAAGGATTTTTCCCTCCAAAACTAGGCAATCAAAAATTCAAATCTTGAAAGTGAACATAAGAGGGTAGAAAGCATCTAAGAATTGATTAGATGAGTCTAGTAGGTTAATGAGTCTAAATAAGTCATATAATGGATGGTGGAATTCTAAAAGGTCTAATTTATCAAGTTGGAAGACATGTAATTGTTTGGTAGCCTTATCCATATGTTGGGTTGAAAGAAGGGTAGTTATTTTTGGTAACCATTTTTTTATAACCAATGTAGAATTTGGTGCAATGAAATATTGTACATGAGTTTTTTGGGTGGATAGATAAAAATAACTCTCCAAGAAGAGAGGAGAATATGAGAAAGAAGAAAATTGTAAAAACTCCTCAAGAAGGAATTCAAGTCCTTGGAAGGATTATTTTGTAATTGTTAACAGTGTTTAAAAAAAGAAAAGATTTTGTTTTAGCTTATCAATGTAATATATAAATATATTTATTTCATGATTACCTTTAATTTCCTCAAGACCTTTGAATATGATAGCATATGCGTTAAGTTGCAGGTTGTCAAAGAATGCAGGTTGGAGGACTGTAGGTTATAGTTAGCAAGAAGTAAAAAATGGAAAATAATGACATTAAATGATCTATATATTTGAAAGGATATTTAATAAGTTGTAACTCATTACAAAAATATATCCATTTTCAATCTCTATGACAAATCAAATCTAAGCATGCAACCCTTAGGATACTTTGTTCATAATTTACTCAAACCAAGTAATGAAGGTATGTTAGAGAATATGAAGATATATGTTTTATTTATGTTATGATGAGGATTGGTGATAATAAGTGTATTATATATTTTTTATTTGAATATGGAAGTAATAAAAAATGAAAATAAAGCTCCATTCACAAGTCACCTAAGAAACAGAACCCTGGTTGTAGTCACTGAGACCTTGTTTGTGTGTGGAAATGATAAAGATGGAAGTGATGATTGAGTAAAGAGGATGATGGAGAATTGTGTTTTTCAAATGGTTTTTTTTAATCAAAAAAATATTTACAGGACATTATATAGGTCTTAAATGTCATTGATGACATGTCTTTTATAACTCTCAAAACCCCGATTTCCTAGTTTAAAGGAAACCCCTATTTTAGGAAGCTTGATGTCAAGGTAATAAGAGAGTTAAGTTAAGAATTGGTATTGGAATTTATAATTAATATACCTATTTTATGGTGAGGAAACACAATACCAAAACCTATAATCTTATTGTGCTTTCTTGTATAAGCATAAACCCATGTTCTGTATGCACCATTACCCTTGTTTATATAGTCAACACTTATTAGACATGTGAAAGGCCTACATCAAGAATATGAATGTTGTTAGATATAAATTATATATTATGAAATTTTATATTAAAATTTATAAGGCCTCTGAGATGGAGGAAGTTAACATGGAAAAGATAAAATATAGTCAAAACCCAAGCACAATCAATGAAGGTATGCACAGTCAAGACTTAATGCATAGTTTATTGATTTTTTATTGTAATAAAGTATTTAATGCATTTAATAGGGTAAAAAAAATGTATGGGAAGTTTTAAAATATCAATATAGACCTTATGAAATTTTTTTGGGCTCATAAACCTTTTACAATTAAAGTTATTGATTTTTTAATAGACTGAGTCTGTGTAGGGCCTAGAAACCCTAGAATTAGGGTTTAAGTGATTAGGAGACATTTGACCATAAGAACGAGACAAAAAAATTTATTCATACTATATTCAAGGTTAAAAAATTTATGCAAGTGATTTGGAGTTGGTAGGAGTATGACATGTACAGATTTTAGCACTGTGGCAACAAAAGAGGGTTGAAAAGGCTTAAAAGAGTGTGATTTTGCAAAGGAAAGGATAAATATAAGTGGAATAAAGACATGAAACTTTAAAAGTAACTAAAATTGGATAGGGAACTCTATATAAGTTATTATTTATGTTTAAGAGCACCTATAATGATGGAATAAATGGAAAAGGCCAAAACAGGGTTACTAGCCTAGAGTGACCATGGAGAGTGAAATGTGTAGAAAGAGGTAAGGAAAGTGAATTGATAGTTGAATTAGGTTTAAACATGTGTTATTGGATAGTATAAAATAATACATGATATAATATGAAACTTTTTCCACCTAATTCAAGTTTTTGGTCCTTATGACCTAGGGGAAGGAGCTTAGTAAGCTACTTATAAGAGTCTAGAATCAAGTTTGGTAAAGATGGATGTTAAGAGGTAGAAATGGAATGTGAATGATAAGTGAAGGATATAAGAAAATAAAATAAACCTCAAGGAATATATTTCATTCAAGGAAGACAAAAAACCATTGATACAAAGGAGAGTACAACTAGTTCTAAGCAGGGACAATCAAGATCAAGCCATCAAGTGGATGAGATCAGTTGGATTAGGAAATAGGTGATGATGTTATTGATGACTTCTCACTAATGCCTATAAATCACACATGGTAATCTAGCACTTGTTCAACACAAAGATATTTTTATTTCTCCTAAGAGAAGCACCATCTCTCTATGTATTAACCTGGGGCTCATTTAGGGCCAGTCCTTTTCTGACATGGATGTAAGTCATGCCATTGGCTAGTACAAAAGGAAAAGGGGACCCACCAAGTAGTCCTAATGAAGAAGTGGTGCCCATGTGTCATGACCATGTTTCTTATATATAATACTCCAAGGAGACTCTTTTGAGATCCTACCAAGATGGTGCATGTCACTCCTACATTACAATGCTCAATACCAATCAAAAAGTGCCACGTGCCAAGTGTTAGCTAGATATAAAGACGGTCATTGGAGGTAGTTAAGAGGAATTCAAGTAATTTTCATAATAATTAAATGCATAATCATCCACTAGATATGAGGACTTGATTACACACCACCCTTTGACCTTGTTAGATAAACCTTCCATTCCCTTATGCACACACATATCTAGAGATGATCCTACCACCAAATCTAGGTCCAATCACTTAAAAAAATTCAAGAAACATGGCTTTGGTGCCATAAAAGGATTTAAGGCTATATTTACCACCCTAAATGGCTCATTTATGGTAAATATGCTTGTTCACTATAAAATCCTGGTTCTTCACTTGTAAAAGGGTCTGACATTTTTTAGCAACCCCACCTTACTGAAATTTACCCTCCATGAGCACTTGTATTGGCTAAATCTTATAGACTAATGAGAATTAAGTTTACCTCCTTTTATTATTATATTGATTTGTGTGTTATTTTCATTTTTTCATCCTTAACTATGGGTAAATTTTCATCCCTCTCACCATTTTCCATTCCCAACACCACCTCATTAAACTTAGAACTCACTTATAGATCATATTCTATGCACACTCAGGTCTATGTTGATACTATCTATGGACCATTTATCATCCTTCTTAATGTTACATTGCATTCCTATGCCTTTATGAAAAAAATTATGCACATGGATTATCCTTGGTGGAAGCTATGTGATATTATCTTGTCCTCAAAGGTTTGTATTATGTTTATGGTAGTAGGAGTGTTTGTTTTATTATGGTTTCATTACCTCTCTTGTATTTTAGCATATCTTACCTTTTCCCTCCCTTTTCCCTCAAAATCTTAGGTTTATATTAGTGGGAGATTACCTTTTTTCTCTTTAGGCCTGTGCATTGGTCCTAAACCAGGTGCACTTAGAATATAAGGAATCTAACCTACTCTAGAGGCTCATCCCAAGGAATGCAAGGGTCCCACACCTTGGGGACATTCCTATCATTGTGATGAGATAATTGATGCTTGTGAACATAACTAAGCTCTAATAATTTTGTGCCTAGTATCATATATATTTTCACCTCATATACAACCTCCATGTTAAGTGTCTTTTAGCAAAACTTCTCTATTTTGTGAATCATCCACAGGTGCATTTTTTAGTGATAATAGTTTATGGCACACCTGGTGGGACCAGTTGAAGAAAAGCTAAAAAATTGGTGTAATATTTGGCTAACAAGGGTAGTAGACACTCAGTAAGAACACTTTGTGACTCCAAACATCTTTGTTCTATAAATATCAACCCTATCTACATGCCTAAAAGAAAAAGATCATTTACAAGAGGCATTGATTTCCATTTCACTGAGATTTCAATTCCTTCTAGAAGAAGGGTTAGAGCATCCTTGTCCCCTATTATAAGGAGTGGCACAAGATAGTCATCCCCTAAGGCATAGACACCCCTCTATTTGTAATATTTTCTACACCTACAAGAAGCCTATTCCCTATCTTGTTCATGGTTATACCAAGGAAAGAGTGTTTGTGCCTTTTAATGGAGGTAGTCCACTAGTTTTCACATAGTATGATGACATTTTAGTTATAGCCCTCAAAATCTTATCCTATTTTATGTGTGATAACTCAAATTCTCTAATAGAGCACATTTAAGATATCACAAATATTTTCTTGATGCACCATATCACTATAGATATTATTGCGATCAAACTACTCATCTCCTCATTCAAAAAAAAGCCCTCAAATGGTATTGAGGATTGAGACCAAAATCCATTCACAACTAGGATGAACTTGGTAAAGAGTTATGTAAACAATTTGAATATCAAAGTGATCACTTATACTTGATAGAGTAGCTCATGACCATAAAGTAAGCACTACATGAAATGATGGTTGAATTCAACTTTAGATTATAGAGAGTTTGGGATAGAATCCTACCTTTGTGTAATCCATATCCCAACACTACATTATTATATTTCTTAAAGGCTCTTAATACCAATATTAGTGATGATTTATTCCATGGGAAGCATAGTCCTCCCTGATGCCTACGAAGTGGTAGTGCACATAGAGAATTGTTTGATCCAAATAGGAAAGATTATTCCTAAACCCCCTATGCCTATATTCATAGACCCACTCCCTAGTCAAGTAGTTACACTATGTATGTTAGTGCCTATCCCTACTATAATAATCCTACCTACTCCATCTACTACTTCTTCTCATGAATTTCATGGAGTGAAGACACTATTGCAAAGCTTTGGGAATGAGCTAGTTGCCCTCAAAAGGTAGCAAGTGAGATATCCCAAATCTCACCAACCTTTCACTCAATAATACCAATCAAATAGACCTCCTTACCAAGGTTGTGTGCAAACCCAAAAATAGCTTACCTATATTAGAATGTCTTATGTGCAAAAAATTTAATGCTTTCAACACCTCTAAAGCCCTTTTTCTATTATAGAATAATATAGTGCAAGATTAAAAGTGGTGTTTTACATGAAATCAACCACATAATCAAGCTACATGCATGAATGGTATTCTAAACCAAGTGATAATGGTACAAGGTTTTCCACTATAGGAATAAACAAATAGTACAAATCCACATGAGGAAGGAATCTAAGTGTCATCTCAACCATGAGATGGGTCTACTTTTGTCAATTGGAAGGAATAGGACTTTAACTATGTAAATCAAGGTATTGTGTCTAATATAGGAATCACCCCAGTTGATTTCAACACCAAATTCAAAAGAAGAGCTATAGAGGAGGTTGTACTAGCCATAGTTCCCTTATCTTCAATGCCCCAAATAACTTGCATAAGTACACAAGTTAAGATGCCCACATAACCTTTGCACTCAGAAGAAATAATGTAGAAAGAATGGCCACCTTAATTTAGTGTGCCAATACCAAAAGAGACTATTCCCTTGAAGCCACAATAAAAAGGTCCCAGATCCCTTTAACATAGAAAATAAGATGAAGAAGATGAACCTCAATGTAACTATGTGGGATTCACTTACTATTTCATCTCAATAGAACCTACTTTAAGATGCACTAGAAGGCTTTCAGGAATGTCAAGCCCTTCAATCACCTCCTACTACTTTTACAAGTCTATATCAGCCTAGAGTAGACAAAGTGTAAGTGTACAATAGAAATAATCCACCCCCATTGTATATCTCCCTAATCATCATCCAGCATTTAGTATCTAATTACATGATTGACTCCAATGCAATTAGATTGGTAATGCCCAAGAAGATTATGAATAAGCTTAGAATTATGTATTTCCCTATGGAAAAAGGATTGATCTAGCTTGATGGGATGATAGTCAAATATGTAGGGGTCATTAAAGATTTGAATCTCACACTACATGCATGTTTAAGCCTCTCCATTACACAAGACATTGTAGTTATTGATTTATCTCCCTACTTCACCATCTGCCTCTCTCAAGACTTTATAGTAAAAATGGGTGGGTATTTATATTTAGATTGGTCACACATGTTATTGATAACTAGATATGATACCAAAGTGACCATAAGGGTGGATTTGATCTTCAAAAGTCATGCTGAGCCATACTTTCCTAGCCTAATCAAGAAAAACTATGTGATGTTTAACTAGAGGAGGATCTTATCCTCCACAAGGCTATGACACCACTTGATGAAACCCCAGATAATTTATTGGATGAATGGGCATATGATCATTTTAAGTGTGATATATATGATAACATAGAGATTGGGCTAGGTATATATTACATCATGGAGGAAAATCCTACATTACCAAATCTCATGAAGGTGTGCAAGAACCCAAAAATTATATGGTAATTATACTTTCATGGCTCTTGAATTAATAATGGTGTAAAAGTTGGTGTCATGTTGGTCTCCCCTAGTATGAAAAATATTTCCATGCCTTTAGACTATAGTTTACTTACATGAACAATGTTGTCGAGTATGAGGCACTGATCATAGGCCTTCATCTTGCATAGAAGAAAGGAATAAAAGTGCTACAAGTATTGGGAGATAGTGAATTAGTTTTTAACTAGGTTAAAGTGTAGAGCATAACTAAGAATGGCTTGATGAAATCCTATAAACATAGAGTGTGGGATATGATAGAAGGCTTTGATGCATTCAACATCATTTTTATATTGAAGGCACAGAATGCCAATACATATAGGCTATCGAATATAGGTGTGCATTATGACATTCTATGTGACGTGATGAAAAAATATAAATAACTCATCAAGCTTATAGTTAGACCAATAGTTCCTAACAACATGAATAATTAGAAAGTGTTCAAAAATGATGAGTAGATCATCAAATTTTTGTAGGATGAGGTAGATTTTTATGCCATGAACTAGGTGCAACTGTGAGCCCAATATGAGGATCAATTCATCTAATTAAAAGGGAATAAGTTACCAAAAGGGCTGGTCACCCTAGAAAGCATATTCAAAATTGATAACCAATTCAAAGAAAAAAGGCATAGTATGGCATCCAAGGAGGATATCTCTACAACCATAATCATTTTAGAGGGTAACACTCTTAAAGTAGGTAAAATATACTCCATGTCAGAGATTGAGAGCTTTATTCAACTCAGTAGGCGATATGATAACATCTTTGCATGGATCCATAAGGACCTTAGAGGCTTTAACCTAGGATTATCATAACACATAATTGAGTTTCATCCTAATGTGCAACCTATACACCAAAAGAAGAGGCCTATCAATCCAAATCTAGATCCATTGATGTGCAAGGATCTCTCCAAACTCATTGAGGCTAGTATAATAATTCCAATCAAACATTCCTCATGGGTCACCAACTTGGTACCAATATGGAAAAAGAGTGGGGAGATACATATTTGTGTGGATTTTAGGGTCCCGAATAAGGCTTCCCTTAAAGACCACTACCCTCTCTCGCTAATGGATCAAATCTTGAAAATGATCACAAGTGCAGAGATATTTTCACTTCTAGATGGTTATTCAAGCTATAATCAAATCCTTGTATAGGAGTGTGACCATTAAAAAATTACATTCACCACTAAGTGGGTAACCTTTGCATACCATCACATACCATTTAGTTTCAAAAATTTAGGTATGACCTTCTAGAGATCCATGAATATGACATTTAAGAAGCTCATCAATAAGATCATCCTATTTTACTTTGATGATAACTATTTTTTCTAAATATGCAGTGGACCATTTAGATTATCTAGAGTAGGTCTGTTAGAAATGCCATGAGTTTAGAATATCTTTAAACCCTAGAAAATTCATCTTAATGGTACATGAAGGTGCCCTACTTGGCCATATTATCTCAAAATAAGGACTCATGATTGATCTAGAATGAATCAAGGTGATCTTGTATCTCCCCCTTCCAAGCCACAAAAAGAGTCTCCAAATCTTCCTGAGGAGAATCAACTTTGTGAGAAGGTTCATGCTTAGTTTTGCCATCCTAACCAAGCCCATCACTACAATGCTAAATAATAATGTTGCATTTAGTTGGATTCATGAAGATAAGGAAAGTTTTGAATCCATCAAATGCACCATCACTCAGGCCCCAACTTTGGCCAACCCAAATTATAGTAAGGATTTTATCCTTTATACATTTGGTGGAGCTAAAGGCATCTCAACCATCCTAATGCAATAGAACAAAGATTAATTAGAGTAGTTAATTACCTTCTTTAGCTAAGTGTTGAAGGATTATGAGTTATGCTATAGCTTTGTAGAGAAGCACACCCTCATAGTTATGAGAGTGCTCAAGAAATTTATCCATATGATCTCCAAAAATAAGATTCAACTCATGGTCACTCAATAAAACATCAAAAAGTTCCTACTCAATAAGTACAACAACAAAAAAAATAGTAGGCTAGATCAAAGGTGATAGAATATAATGTGGACATCCAAGTCACCAAGCTAGTATGAGGAAAGGGACTCTATGAGTAGATGGTTAAGGTGGTAAAATCATAGGATGGCATAGTATTAGTGTCTCATGAAGGATAATGTGCAAATGAATAATCTATGACCAATTAGGCATAAGATATGAGAGCCTTCCTATAGCATAATGTGTACCCTCTTAACCTCGATAAAGCTAAGTGTAGATAGTTTAGACTACAATCCATCCCCTATATTTTCATAGAAGGTGTGTTTTTTTTTAAATATCTCAATGGAGTCCTCCTAAGGTATGTGGAACCAAAACAAGTGAGTATAATTCTTCAATAATTCCATGGTGGTCCTATGAGAGGCCACTATTTACCCAAGACCATTACCATAAAGATCATGTAGGTCATTTATTATTGGCTAACTCTATTCAAAGATGTGCACACATATGTGTGAAATTACAAGAATTTCACCTTCTTCACAAGCAAGCAAAGGCTAGTATCCTTTACATGATGCCCAGTTCAAGCTGATCAACCTTTTACATAATGGGGCCTATATTTCATAGGCATGATTAACCCACCATCTAATGATGGGCATAAATGGATCCCCATAGCCACTAACTATTTAACAAGGTAGATAGAAGTGGTTGTGCTCAATGAGGCCAAAGAGACATCCATCCTCAATTTTTACAAAAGTATTGCAACAAGATTTGGTGCTCCTACCATCATTATCTTTGATAATGCACTAGCCTTCCCTGAAACCAAAATCAATGAATGGACCATAAAGCACAACATCTATCTGGGTGTCTCATCAAATTATTACCCATAATGTAATGGTGTAGACAATTCTATGAATAAGAACCTAATTGTCATCATAAAAGTGACTCTAGAGGGTAACCAATGAGCTTGGCATACTAAGCTCATAACTGCCTTTTAGGCTAATTGAATCATACCCAAGAAAGTGCTTGTAGATTCAACTTTCATGATAGTATATGGAAGGGAAGATAGATTTCTAGCATCCCTCAAGTTTCCTTCATTAGAACTCATGATTCAGTTAAAACTACTTGAGAATGATCCCCTCATGATAAGGTTATCCAAGTTAATGGAGATCAAGAAAACTAAAGCCCAAGTTGCATGCAACATATAATTCCAACAAGCACAAACCAAGATGGTCTTTGACAAAAGGGTGAGTGATAGGAGTTTCCAAGAGGGAGACCTAGTGCTCAAATAGGATGCAACTAGAGTGAAAGATGGAAGGCGTACTAAATTCAATGCAATATGGAGTGGTCTATATAATATAACTAGTTACAAGTAATCCAGCACCTTCTAACTTGTCAGAATGAATGGAGAGGAGCTACCAATCCCAATTAATGGGATTCACCTTAAGCACTATCTCTATTGATATTTGTATAGTTGTAAATAAGTAGAGTAGGTGCTTTTGATTTCCCTAAGTGCTTTATGTACCTTATTTTAGATTAGTTTCAATTCCTCTAAGCACTTGTGCATTGTGTTTTCTTAACTTAGGTATTTTATTCTAAGTGCCTTTGGTATAGTTCTTGTTTTTTCAAGTGAAATCTTGATTTTTATAAAATGTTAGAGGTACATAGTTGGTGTATTCACAAGTAAAGGAGATAGAAGTCTCAAAGCCTTTATACCTAATGGATTATTAAAGGCTACTAGGTTATCACTTAGCTGGCAAGTCACCTATAGAGGTTGCCATAAGTGTTGACTTTCTAATTCACCCCCTGATTGATGTAGGGCCTCCCAAGGCTTACAATGAGGGAACTCACCTATGAGGCCTTAGACACTCCAAAGCCAAAATAAAGGTACATTTCTATGTAAAAATATATCAATAACTCATGCTTTAATAAAAATATCAACTCATATCTTCATGTAGGATTCTATGGCACACAAGTTTAAGAGTGCATAAGTTTAAGGATAAATGTCCCTAGGTCTTAAAATGGCTAAGTGGGAAGACAACATAGAAGAATCTATTAATCATGAGGGGTACACATAAGATTTTTAGTCTTCATTTGCACCCCTATTTTAAGTCTTCCTTGTGCCAAGCTAACATAGTCTTATGTCCACATACAAGATCCTACATCCACTCCTTGGAAATATGCAGCGTATAACCTTCCTTCCATCACTACCACATGGTGACCCAGCACTTGTTTGATGCAAGGATATTTGCATTTCTCCTATGAGAAGCACCATCTCTCCACATGGTGATGTGGTGCTCATCTAGGGTAAGTCCCTTTCTAACATGAATGTAAGCCATGCTATTGGCTAGTGCAAAAGGAAAAGGGGACCCACTAAGTAGTCATAGAAAAGAAGTGGTGCCCACATGTCACAATTATTCTTATTCTATATAAAACTCTAAGGATACTCTTCTGATATCCTACCAAAATGATGCATGTCACTCTTACAGTGCCACACTCAAGAACAATTAGAAATCACCATGTGCCAAGTGGTAGCTAGATATAAAAGAGGTCATTGGAGGTAGTTGAGAGGAATTATAGGCATTATCAAAATTATTAAATCTATAAGTGGCCACTAGATATCAATACTTGAGTATACACCACCTTCTAACCTTGTCAAACAAATATTATATTCCCTTATGCACATACATATCTAGAGATGATCTTGTTAATAACTCTAGGTCCAATCATTGAATAAATTTTAGGAAGCATAGGTGTAGTGTTGTAAAAGGATTTAAGGCTACATCTACTACCCCAAGTGGCATATTTATGGTAAAACAAGAGTGTTCACTATAAAATCCTAGTTTTTCACTTGTAAATTGGTTGCCATTTTTTAGCAACCTCGCATTGCTAAAATTTGCCCTCTATGAGCACTTGTATTGGTTAAATATTATGGACTAATAAGAATGAATTTCACCTCCTTTTGTTATTCTGATGATCTATGTGTTATTTGCATTTTTTGATCCTTTATTAGGGGTAATGTTCAACCCTCTCACCATTTTCCATTCCTAGCACCCTCTCATCAAACTTGAAACTCACTTGCAGGTCATATTCTATGTGCACTCAGGTCTATGTTGATACTATCTATGGACCATTTGTCATCCCTCTTAGTTTTGTGTTATGTTCTCATGCCTCCATGTAAAACACTTATGCACTTAGAGTATCCTTGGGAGAAATTATTTGATATTATCCTATCTTTAAAGGTCTGTATTGTGTTTACAATAGTAGGAATACTCACTCTATTTTAGGTGCATCACCTCTCTTATATTTTAGCATCTCTTACCTTTTCCCTCCCTTTTCCCTCAAAATATTAGGCTTAGATAAGTGATATATTACCTTTCTACTCTTTAGGCCTGTGTTCTAGTCCTAAACTAGGTGCACTTAGAATATAAGGAATTTGGCCTACTCTAGAGGCTCATCCCAAAAAATGTAAGGGTCTTACACTTTAGGGATGTTCCCATTCTTTTGATGATAAAATTTAAGCTCGTACATGCAGCTAAGATCTAATACTTTTGTGCCTAGCACCATAGACTTTTTCACCTTGTGTAAGACCTCTATGTTAAGTGTCATACAACAAAGATCCTCCATACCATGAAGCATCCATGGGTGCATGTTTCGATTGATAACAATAAGAGGATTCAATTAGGTTGTTGTGATGTTGTATTAACCATTATGGTTATTTACTTTATAAGTTCTATAGGTTTGACCTTATAGCTTAGTCTAATATAAAACTTGGTATTGGATGTAATTAGTGTGTTTACTACATACTTAAGTTTATTCAAGGAAATAATTTTCAATTCATGGTATCAAATAATATGGCATAATTCAGAAAAATATGTAAACTTTTTGAAAATAATGGTCTCGTGTAATGGGGAAAGCAATATTTTATTGAATATGTCTTGAAGTTATTTATTTGCTCTTAGATTTATCATTTTGGCCAACATTATTTTATATCTCAAAACATATTCATTGATAGGTTCATTGGTTTCTTATTTGATCTTCAAATTTGAGAATATGACATATTTACAATGATGTTGATAGATAAATGTACTAGGAGTTGATCAACTAGATGTTTGAATACTCTCATGAATTAGATTGGTAATTCATAGAACTATCATAAATCATAGTCCTTAATGCTCATTGGAAATAATTTTCTCAAAATTTTATCATTGGAGGCATAATCAAGACATGTCATATAGAAATATCAAAGATTCTATTTAGGATCACCCTTGTCATTGTAAAATGTGAACTTGGGTAAAATAAACATAATTGGAAAAGGGTAAAAATATATTTTAGGTGCAAGAGGATTATGTAACACATCTTGTGAATCAATAACATAAGGTGACTTCATATAATTTTTCTCAATATTAGTAATCTTAGATTTCAAAAGTGTTATAGTTTGTATAATATCTTACACATTTTGGTCACTAAGGTTTGAGTTTGAGAAGCCATCAAATGGGATGTACTCATGGTTTTAGTTGATATAAGTATTGAAACTAGTAATTGGGTTGAAATTACAATGCTTACCATGGAGGATGTAGAAATAGTAGGATTTGATTCAAGGAATAATGGTGTAAACACATAACGCATTCCCCCATTAGATGTATGAAGTGATGATGTGCTCAAACGGAGATAAATAATAATATGGGGATGTCCCATAGCTCTAATAACATGATCAATAGATGCACCTAGTTGGTCATCTATGTTTTCTTTATTTTAATTATAATATGGTTTTGATTATCTCATCAAGGTCTTTAATGTTTAATAGATACACCCTCAAAACATAGAAATATCTTGTACTTGTTCTTGATCTATTTATTCATTTTCATTATTTGCTTTAAATTCATTGTTTCAATGATTAGATTCATATTTTATGATAAACTCTTCATCATTTTATTCAATTTAATTATTGGCACTTTCACTAGGCATATTATTTGATACTTCATTGGTTTAATCCATCTTAGTTAGAAAAAGAGGAGGCTCCAAGTTTTCAATAGAAACCTCACTTGATCTATGGCTACACCTTGATTACATATAGATAATAGAATAGATCTATAAAAAAACAAGGAAAAACCTCAAGAAGATGAATACCCTAGGATAAGTTAGGGTTTGTATGAGTGGCATAGAGGTCAGGTTCACCAAATGTTTAACCTAAATTTGAAAAGTGGTTATAGGGTTAAGAATATATAAATAGTTCAAGGACAAGTATGATAAATTAACCTATATCAATCCAATTAATTGAAAACTCAGATAAATAATATTATGAATTTATACAATTGAGATCTCTAAAAATAGTAAAGTAAAACTATTAAAATATATTATAATAAACAATAAATAATGGTAATCAATTGGTTTCTAATGCATAGGTAGATTTCAACTAAAAATAAGTGTAAGATATAAAAGATTATTGTTTTGGATTAGTTTTCATATTCTAAAAATTTTACGTCTATAGATGTGGATACTACCATTGGATTTAGACACTACCATCAATGTTAGTGTCTAATAGTGAACAAGTGTTTAGTACGGAATAATTACTAGATTTGAAAGTGACCAACTTCATTATTCTAGGTTTTTTATCACTTTTTTATTGATTTACTCAGATCTGGGATATAGGTTTTCACTCTTTCTTGATTTACCAAACCCTATCTCTTCACTCTTCTTCACCCTTATAATGAGTTTGTTAAAAAATATGTTAGTGGGCTCAAGGTGTCTAACTACCCTAAATACCCCTATATCAATGGTATTTGCCTACATAGACAATACTCCAAGGAGGTCCTTAACCTTATGTAGTTCTCTCATATATATGGGAAAGTGTGTGTACAAGGGTGAATTATACTATATTAATATGCATGTAAGGATCTAGCTTGTAGTTTGATATGAATATATAGATGAATAGGGTATAATAGACTACTTGTGTAGTTTATTTATTTAGATTTAGCAGGTATCTTATTGGTATTTTCTAGATGAGGAATGACAAGGATTAGATTTATATTTATACCATACCTTTTGAATATATCTCATGGTAGGGTTTAATAAGATAAATAAGCGAACCCATATATTTTGAATAATTTACAATTTGGATGACTTTTGGCATCTAGACACTAAATATGGATCTAGACATTACCATCAGTAGTAGTGTCCCTATATGGTAGGTAGTGTTTAGAAGGCTGGAAAATAACTTGGATATGAAACTAACAGTGAAGGATGTTTATCATATTTAGAGATTTATGTGGAGTGTAATATATCTAGGTCATCAAAATGATATTGATCTAACTAAAAGATAAGTATTTAGGCAAAGTAAGATGGTAAATGTGAGCCTTTCAATAGTAGGGAAATCTAGAATTGAAGGGTAGAGCCCTAATTTATATTTGTCAAATGTACAAGATTGAGATGATATAAATATTTAGTTTTAGTATATACACAAACTAACCAATGTGACACATTTTACACCTTGAAATTTGATAGATGATGACCAGTTGTGGCAAAAAAATTTATGCAATACTTTTACAGGTTGCATGAAATTCCAAAGAAAATCATTTTTGATAGAGATACATGCATGACCTCTAGATTTTTTCAAACTCTTAATGCAACCTTATAAACACAACTAAACTTTAGTATAGCCTATCATCCTAAAACAAATTAGTATGTTAGTATGTTATTAGTGCATGATATGGATCATGGCACTTATCAAACTAATCAAGATCAACAAACATGTACACAACAGGCATAAATGATAGAAAATAGACATATGTGGGCAAGGGCAAAAATTAAGGACATGTTCAAATGTCTTAAAGAACACACATAGGCATTAATAATGCCATAAATAAGGGACATGTTGAAATGTTTCACACACAAATAGCCATGGGCCAAATCAAGGACATTTTCATATGTCCTAAAGAATACATATAAAAATGAAGAATGTCACAAACAAGGGACATGTTTAAATTTTTCACACACATAAGACCAAAGGATAAAGAAAGGACATGTTCAAAGGTCACACACAACACCCAATATCTCATAGAGATGTATTAATCAAGTACTTTCACATAAAGGATAAGGGCCAACATGATGTATAAGACATGTACAAGAAAACAACATTGATGGAACATAAAATTATAAAAGTGGTCTAAACTATGCATATTCCATGTGATCATATCCAACCACATAGCATGTTCATGTAGAAGATATAAATTTAGAAAGACAATCTTAAGTAATTAAAAGCTCAACATATAGGAATAATATAATTATAACACACATATTTTCACTTGTAAATAAGATGTCCCCAACTTGGCAAAGACAATGGGTAGACTCAAAATTGTAACTTATTAATCTCTATAAATGCATGTATGTCCTACACAAGACTTAAGAGATAGTCATGAAATGTGTTGTAGAAAATTTTATTCATTTAGCTCATGTGCTTAGTCATGCACTTAGAAATCAATCCAAGTTAGTTATGTACTTGATACAACTAAGTAGAAACATAGTAAAAGTTTGTGGCACACAACACTTAAATGCATTACTACACTAGCATCAAGTTCACACAAGGCACAAACCTTGTGCACTCACCTGAAGCATAGTAGTGAAGGGATAGGGGCCCACATTAGACTAGTTAAAACATGGCACAATTTTAGTCTCAATGGGACTTAGTAATTTATAAATGGTCTTAGGCAATCTAACAGTGCATGTCATTCTAGATAAGATCAAGAGGTGTAAGCTTATTCAAGGGAATAAGTCTTTTGGTGTAATTTCATGTCTAGCTAATTATATCCCTTAATAGCATAAGCCATAGGGATATAAAGTTAACTATCATCTAGGCACTTAGTTGGATCAAGGAAATGGCTTATGCTCAATTGCTTATTCTTCAATTAGCACTCTAGGCATGGTTATTAGGGATTTGGTACATGCTAGTTTCAATACTTAGTCAATTTTACAAGTACCTTGAAGTCACTATATGGCACAATGACGCCATTAGCGACCTAGAATAGACCTATACATTGTAATAAATTTAAAAATGAAAAATAGATGCCATTATTAATACAAAACTTAAGTCATAATCCTACAATAGTGCTAAACTATATGAAATGGATCGACAACCAAGTAAATATGCAATGCCATTTCCATTAAATCAAAGTTCATCAATAAAGTATAGTTCATAACATAAATAGAGCATCAGATCATTTCCTACTTACTCATGCCTAGTAGCTCACAGAAGAGCTTGGGTACTACAATGGATATTCTTCCTAATATCTATACTAACTTAAACTATATCAATGGCATTCTCAATTTTTATAGAGCTTCACTACATTAATGTTGCATCCTCTTCTCTAGGTTCAAGATTGTTTTTATATGCAAGGGAGCATCTTTGAGCCAGGTCAAATGGGTATATGTTGGGTGTTGAAATATCATTGAAGGTTGTTATTTTGTTGGCTCCACTACTCTAGCACCCATGCTCTCCAACTGCCCAATGCATTACTCAAAGGGATGTCTCTTAAAACCTTAGCACTAATCAATTTCCTACCAGATAGCATAAGATCTTTGAATATTCTTCTGGATGGTGCCAAAATTACCAAAAGAGTAATCATTTACAATGATCACCATGTATTGAGATGTGTTGAGTTAGCATAGTCCACTAGGTAGCACAAAAAGGGGCCAAACAAAATGCATATGTGATATAGAAATAATATGATATCTATTACTCATGAGATAAATGACATATTGAAAAGATGTGAACTAAAGTACTAGTCATGTCTAGGTCTTGATTTTTTTTAATTATATTTGAATGTTTTTTACATTTTTTAAAATATAATATTTTTTTGTTGATGAAATATAGAAATTAATAACAAAAGATACTGAAATGAAACCTAGATGTCAAAAATATAATAAAGGAGATAAATGTAGGCAATGCATAATAAGTGTAGATGAAAGAGATGCATTATCATCGTGTTTAACCCTAAAATGAATCTAAGTGTTGGATTTAGTCTTAGATATGAATTAAATGGGCATATATAAATTAAATTACATAAGGGTGATAGTAAGATCAATAGTAGGCTAATTAGATGCTAAACTCATATATAAGCATACACTAAATTTACTATGCTAAGATAGTCTAAATAAGAAAAGTACAACTATGCTAGATATATAAATGATAAAGAAGTGAAGTACTTAACTTGTTCTAATGTTAATGTAGTTCTAAATCTAGAACAAGCTTAAAGTAATTAGGAAGTATATTTTGGAATAGTCATCAGATTATTGATATGATGCCTCTAGCTCTCTAAATAGTAATTGATGGGTGTTGTCATCCCCTTCATTTAATCAGCTTTCTGTTGATGTCATATTTAACCAGGGATATGTCTAAATCTATATGCAATAAGAGGAATCATAGAGATTTAGTAATTATATGGAAGTATTTGTGTTTTTTTGTTGTTTTGGGGGGTTTTTAATGTCTTAAGGATTTCTTGGTTAAAACCTTATTGGAATCAAACTATACAAATCTATTGGAAATAAACACATGCTGCAGAAATGAAATAGATTTCTAGAAATAAACACAAGTTGCAGAAAAAAAATTGATTGTTGGAAACAAACACACATTACAAAAATGAAATAGATTGCTAGAAACAAACACATGTTGCAGAAATGAAATAGATTGCTGGAAACAAACACATGTTGCAAAAATGAAAATTTAATCTAAAATGCCTGCAAGAACAAATTTACAACAAATCTTAACTTTAAAGAGTTGTAAGCATTTATAAATTTAACAGAGTTACCTATTTAATTTTGCAAATAGAAATATAAATACTGACAAAATTGAAGATCCTGGTTCTTTGGAGGAGTGGGCCCTTGCTCCACCTAGAATAGAATTTGAACAATTTAATTTGCTTTCAGAACAGAAATGTTTATTTCATTGATAAAATGTTATGTATTAAAATTATACTAATCTATCCTTTATCTCTCTATTCTTCAATGATTTTCTCTATCTTCTATATATATATATATATATATATATATATATATATATATATATATATATATATCTTTTTACTAAATTCCCAAGCCTATATATATAGATGCTTTGATGGCTGTAACTATCTCATAGATACGATGGAACTAAATCATGCCCAAAATAGATGCTGAATCAATATGTGGTTGGATGTCTAGCTATGTGATAAATGTCTTGATTCTAAAAGTTTGGAAAATTAGGAATCTGTTCTCAATTTAATGGGATCATTGATCTAACAGATTATTAGCCATTTGGAATAGATCCTCATCAGTTCCATATCTAGCTGCAAAAGTTCCAAAGCTTATTTGTAGGAGTACTAGAGATAAATATAGAGTTTCAGAGCTAAGTCCAACGATGTGACAACTTGAAATAGTATGGTGGAGTTTCATAACTAACTATGATGGTTCAAGAATAGATTCTGTAGGTTTCAGAACTAACTGTGATGATTCTAGAATAGATTCTATAGGTTTTAAAACTAATCTAAATTGAGTCCAATGCTTCCAAAAACATGCAATCCACTTCATATTTGTTTTTTAGCTTGATGATGACCTTTTTTATTACAAAACTAAAATTTTCCAACACACTTGTTAGGAATTACAGGTTTTTTAAAATGTTAGAATCACAATCAACAAAAGATGGTAATCACATCCTAACTTATCTTAGATCAAAATAAAAGTTACAAAATTCAATCAAACTTAATATAAAGAGAGAGTAAGATGAGGTCATTTATTATACATTTATTGGGCATATCATGGCCTCATCACTTCCCCCATACTTACTTATTTGTAAGTCCCTTTACAAAATTCACTCTTCAAATTTGGGATTGTATGTCCTACATTCCATTTGATTGCTTAAATAAAATGGTTAGAACTAAATATCCTAATGCTTTGATTCAGAAGTACTATACCCTACACGTGCTTTTACTTTTCTTTTCCATTCCTCAAATTGAGTGGGATGTTGAGGTTCTCTATTTTGCCAAGGAGATATGGGGGTGAGAAGTATAGGTGGCCTTGTCTACATTCCTATCCATATGCTCAGGGGAGTTTCTTTGATCCCTTTCTAAACTCTAGGTCAAATTTGAAGGGGATATTACTTCCCTTCTTTTCGATGCCACCGAGAGAAATTCCTATCTTTTTAAACATGCATCATAGATATTATTAAAATTTGTCCTTTCATAAGAGGTGAAGACATCCATGTTTTGTTGTAAACTAAAAAGATAAGGTCCCTTGAATTTATCATTAAATGCATGGGATTGGAAATATGTAGCAAAGGCAAGTGGATTACCATAATGAATTCTCATACAGAGACTAGATGAACTAGCCTTTGACCAATGCTCTGACTCTCTTTCTTTCCATGAAATCTGATTTTGAATAATAGAGACAAATGTGTTAAGTTGGCTTTCTCCTACATACAAATTGATCATAAAACCTATAATTATTTCTAGCATAAAATTACAGAGGTAAAATTCATAAATAAGGTTTTTATGTTTTGTATTAGCTAAGAAGTAAGCGGTCGAGAAATTAGCTTCATCTTTTATTACATGTGGAAGGCCACATGTTATCCTTACCAACTGCCAGCAAATGAATTATGCCTCTAAAAACATGTTATAAATAGGAGACAGTCTTATGCACGCAAGCAGCTTCTCACTTATCATACAAACTATTTGTATTTTCACAAGACATTTATATTTATCATTTTCCTCCTTGTAAAATTTTTCTTCCCATTCCTTCCTTGCTTTCTCTTCTTTAGCCAGTTTGCCTTTCAAGTCTGTATTGGATGCTTTGATTTCACTGAGTTCTTTGCATGTGTCATCCCATAATTGCTTGAGTGGCAGATAAGTCAATTTAGTCTATGCATAGACTGTTGACACAGAGGTCTGTATTGTAAATTTTTCCTCATTCTCCATTAGTTGCCTTTTAATTTTTGCTAATTTCTCATTCTTGGCTGTGAATGGTTTGTTAATTCTGCAAGGAGTTGGGTATCACCATCTGGTTCTGACTTCTTTTTTATTCCCGTGATTCATTCTTCTTTGAATATTTCATAGGTTAGTTGAAAATTACTTCTCGTATCAATGGAACTAATGATATTTAACCTTTAACAATTTAAAAACATAATTGCCATCCTTGATGATGTAATCCCTCCATCATGTTGACATATCATTCCTAAAAAATGGTTAAAAAATAGTTAGAATTCAAAAAAGTTTTATTTGACTTAGCCATTTATTTGAGAAGATCAACCACCATCACTAATTTTCAATTGATCTCTTATTTTTATTTTTGGGAAGAGAATGCCATTTATTGGTTTTCATTCTCTTCCCTTTATTCTAGATCTTTTCACCTAATTATTTGATCATTTTGGAAGAACTGGGTTCTTCCATATGATCAAATTCTTTGTTTGCTTCAATCTACTTCAAGAATTCATCCTTAATAGGAGGCTTCTTATAAAATTTTAGCCTGTGTCCATTGACCAAGAGTATTCTTCTACTACCATCAATGAGAAGTAATTGGATAGAACCATTGTCAAATATCTACTTAATCTGATAAGGTCCCAACCATCTGGTTCTTAATTTACCCTTGAATTGTTGGTACTTAGAATCATACAACAATGCCCAGTCTCCTACTTTGAATTATTTTTCCTTGATATGTGAATCATGCCATTGCTTCCTTTGACCTTGGATTATCTCTATCTGGTGAAGTACTTTCATTCTAAATTCATCTAATTCATTGAGTTAAAGGATTCTCTCCTTTTGATCTACATCCAATTCAATTCCCACCTTAGTTGTTGTCCTAAATGTTTGTAGTTCAAACTCAATAGGCAACAAGGGTTTTTTCCCATAGACTAACTCATACGGTGAAATCCCTGTTGTGGTTTTCCAAGTTGTATTGAAGCCCAAACAGCTTTAGGTAGTCTTTTTACCCAATCTCTTCTTTTAGCTTCAACTATTTTAGTGAGGATGTTTTCTAATTCTCTATTTATTACTTCAACTTACCATTTGCTTGTAGGTGATAGGCAGATGACTTCCTATGATTGATCTGATAATACATTGTGAAAGCTTGGATCATATTGGACATAAATTATGTTCCCTAATCTAAAATTAAAATTCTTAGTGCTCTAAACTTTACCATAATTCTATGCCAAAGGAAATCAGTAACTGCTTCTTCAGTGGCATTTGTTAAAGCCTGCACTTCTACCCATTTTGTTGCATAATCAGCGCACACAAGAATATGATTTTTTCCTTGTAAAGGAGGATTAAAAAGTCCAAAAAAATCCAATCCCCATCTCTCAAATAGTTCAATCACTACTTGTGGTTGCAGAGGCATTTAATTGGTAATGGTTAGTTGTCCCATCCTTTGACAAGGATCACACCACCTGATATATTTCTTCACATCTTTATACAAAGATGGCCAATAGTAACTAGTGCAAAATATCTTGTGAGTTGTTCTTTTCACTGAATAGTGTCTTCCACTTGGTTCATCATGACATGCTTGCAGGATGTCAAAAATTTCATCTTCTTTTACACACCTGCATAAAACCAAATCAGGACCACATTTAAATAGCATTCCATTTAACCATTTAAACTGTGCACTAGTTTTGATTATTTTTTTATTTATTTTTTTGTGAAAGGAAGAAACTTCCTTGTTACAAGATAATTTTCCATGTCAGCAAACCATGGTGTGTTAGCTAAAATAACAAACAATTGGTCATCTAGAAAGTTATCCTTGACTGGATCCTGCTCCCCTATACTGGTCAATCTTGACAAGAAATCAGCCACCACATTAGATTTGCCTAGATTGTCCACAATGGTAATATCAAATTCTTGTAGAAGCAATGACTATCTAATTATTCTACCTCCAACCACTAGTTTGTTCATTAAATGCTTAATTGATGAGTGATCTATATGTACAAGTATTTTATACCCTGTAATGTAATGTCTAAATTTATTGATTGCATAGATCACAGCCAAAAATTCTTTTCTAGTGGTAGTGTAATTTGTTTCAGTGGTAGTAAGATTTTTACTGAGATAGTAAATAGCATACATTCTTCCTTCTTCATCTCTTTGTCCCAAAATTGCACTAATTGAGGTATTTGAGGCATCAGTTTGGATGTGAAAAGGTTTCTCCCAATTAGGTCCTTGCAATATTGGGGTAGTTACTAATTTCTCTTTAATTTCTTCAAAAGCATGTTGACACTGTTCATCCCAAATAAATTCACAGTTCTTGATAAGCAATTTAAACATGGGGGCAGCAATTTTACTAAAATCCTTGATAAAACACCTATAGTATCTAGCATGTCTTAAGAATGATTTGATATATGTGGGAGTTTGAGGAATAGGCAAGTCTAAAATAATCTTTATTTTGTTTTGGTCAACCTGAATTCCTCTTTTTGAAATATGGTGCCCTAATAAAATCCCTTCATCAACCATCATCAAACATTTCTCATGACTAAGAGATAAGTGATGTTGTTCACATCTTGTTAATACTCTATCCAAAAAATTTAAGGCATCATCAAATGTATCTCCATACATAGTAAAGTCATCCATGTATACCTCTGCACAGTCATTTGTTAGGTTTGCAAAAATTACTAATACAGCTCTTTGAAAGGTTGTTGGAGCATTACATAGTCCAAATGGCAATACCCTGTAAGCAAAGGTACCCCACGGATAAGTAAATGTAGTTTTGTCATAATCCTCAGCAGCAATTCTGATTTGATTGTATCCACTAAATCAATCTAAGAACGAAAAGTATTGTTTACCTGAAAGGTTGTCTAAGACTTGATCTATGAATGGTAAGGGAAAATAATCTCTCAAGGTGGCTTTCTTTAGTTCCCTATAGTCAACACAAATTCTCCATTTTTTGTTCTTTTTAGGGACAATTACAAGAAGAGACACCCATTGGCTATCTGAGATAGGGTAGATAAAACCTACTTGTAATAGTTTTTCAATTTCTTGTTTGACTACATCCCTTAAGGCTGGATTAATCCTTCTCTGAGGTTGCTTAACTAGTCTAATATTTTCAATATAAATGTGATGGGTGTAGATACTTGGATGAATTCCCTTCATATATCTATAGTTCCAAGCAAATGCTTTAGTATGATCCTTCAGAATATCAAAAAGTTTGACTTCTTCATCATTCTTTAACCAGCTATTGATATTCAAAAAAATTCTTGGTTGAATCTCATCATGTTTGGTTCTAGGATATGATGAACTTATTTATTGAAAGGGTTCCATTAAGGTGTTTAGTGGACAGGCATGTGGTAACAATATATGATATGTAGTAACATCTTCAAAAGTTCCTAGAGGTAGAATGCTAGACAAAGGACAATAGAAAGAGTTATGATACTTATCTTATTATAGGTTGAACTCCTCGTTACTGCTATTTTCCAAAAATTCTTCACTATCTCCTGATATCTATAAAGTTGATGCTACAAATCCTTCCTCTCCCCAAGAGAAATCACATTCCTTCAAAGTGAAGTTATCTTCACTTGTAGAGAATTGGTGTGGTTTCAGAACTAACTATGATGGTTTTGAAACTAACTGTGATGGTTTTGAAACTAACTGTGATGGTGTTAGAACTAATCTTGACTACTCCAATGATGATTGATGTTCATTTAATGAAGGATTAAACATATCATCTATTTCCTATACATGATCTTATAATGCTATCATAGCCAAAGAAGATAGATTTTGCTCATTAATATCAAGATTATCAACCCATAATTTTACTTGATTATCAATAAAAGGTCACAAAGATGGATATAATGAAATTTTCTTAGAATTCTTACCATTTGAAATAGACATATAACCTGATCTGCAATCAATTAAGGCAGTAGCTGTAGCTAACCATGGTCTCCCCAAAATAATGGGATAACCAAGTGTTTTACCTTTTAGCTACAATATAAGGAAGTCAATTGCATATTCCCATGGTTCCACCATTACTACCACATCTTTAATAACTCTTGGTTTTGCTACAAACTGATCTGCCATCTACAATATGGTATTAGTAGGTTGTATGCCTATTAATGGTAATATTTTCAAAGTGTCCACTATCATTACATTGATAGTTGTGCCCAAATTAATCAAAATGTTATGTATATCATTATTCCATATAGAAATAGAAATAACAGGGCTTCCAAGATCTCCACATTTAGGTAGTAAGAGTTTTCCTACTAATAAATCAGCAAGTTTCCCATCTACCTGAATAGTCCTGGGGTACTACTTCTTTCTTTCAAGTTTTTTTAAACATAACAATTTGATTAACTTGTTCAACTCTAGAATATCCTTAATTTCTTGTAACAATGGTATTTCATTAGTCAATCTTCTTATTTCTTGCACCAATTCAGATTCCTTAAGTTCTATGGTTTTTTTAAGTCTTCTGGAAATGGAATCTCAGTAGAATTTCTTTTTGGTTCCTTATCTTTTTATTTGTCATCTTCCTTAGGTGTAACTATGCAAGGGGTTTTAGCTTCTTCTGTCATCTCAGTGATTATAATAGGTGGACTGCTAACTATTTTTCCAGATCTGGTTTGAATATTTTTACAATCTATTGTATTTAAATCAACTAATTTTTCTAGTTATGTTTCGTATATAGGAGTTATTTGTTTGTTTCTTAGGTTTGCTAATGGTTGTGCTAGCATTTGGGTTTGGACTATGTTTTCAATCTATGTATTTTTTACTGGAGGTCCCATTTTGGCTTGTTGGATCTGATTTAGATATGTTTTTCCTTGCACATAATTATTAGGGCTCCATCTAGGTTATGGCCAAGCATAAGGATTTCCTTCACCAGCCCAAGGTTGTTGATGTCCTTGAGTATACCAAGATTGACTTGCCCAATCCTAAGGATGCCATGTGGGTTCAAGGGCCCAAGGTGGTTTTCCCCAACTTTGTGGTACTATTTGAGCTACCCATGGCATCATCTAGGGATTAGGAGTTAGTCTTGGCATAAACTGTCCTTGGTTAGGTTGTCTCTGAACAAAATTTAATTCTTATGTGTTGGATGATGTATTAGTTTATTTGAGCTGATTTTTTATGAGTGGAAGAAGAGAACAAGCATGAGTATCATGTTCTTTAGATTCATAGACAAGACATACTTCTATTTTATCCAAAGGACATTCCCTTATTGCATGCTTCTTCTTGCATCTAGGACAATACATGGCTAATGGTTCAAGTTGGGCATTTGCTTTAGCTTACAATCCATCCATGGTGGAGGTTAATTGACTAATATGTTTGTTTTAAAGTTTTCCAATTCATCCATCAATTTTTTCATATCTAGATTCAAATTTTTAACCATTTTCCCTTTTCTAGGTCTACCCCTTATTCTTGAATAGTTTCTAAAAATTTCTATGATTTCATCCATTCTTAATTGAGCAATGTTTCCTCCGCCAATTAAATCAAGGGTTTCCCTAGATTCATCATCCTGACCTTTGAGAAAAATGGTTTTATTTAAATCTTCTTGAAGTACAAATCCACATCTTTTACTCACAAAGAGGAATCTATCTAAATAATCTTCCATATTTTCATCTTCTTCCTATTTGATTTTGAAAAATTCTTCCTTTCAATTTCTTCCTCTACAATAATCTTGATATTTGTCTAAGAAGACAGTTTCCATTTATTCCCAATTGGTAATAGAATTAGATGTTGATCCCATAAACCACCTCATTACTACATCCTTTAGGGTAGATGGAAACAACTTCAATTTTTGATTATCTATCTTGTAATCATAAGTCTGACATAGTACTTTAAACTCAAATAGAAATTGGTCAGGATCCTTAGATGACATTCTTATAAATGTGGGAATGTGTGCAGGTGAAATGTTTTTCATAGTGGTTTCATCATCGTTGATATGAATGGGATAGGTTAATATTCTCTCAGGTTCTCTTCCAGCTTCTCATTCTATCTCTCTGGTATTTTTTAATCCCTTCTCCCAATCAATGTGGTATGTGGTCTATTTTAGGGATGGTGAAAAGTCAGGAGTAAGGAGTTGACTACTCAATTGAGAATCAAAACTTTCCCTCAATGGATCTTGAGAAATAATCCTCCTCCCTAAGGTTTTACTTAGTTCTAGTGACTGATCCAAAAATTCTAAAGATGACAATTTTGCTTCTTGTCTTGTAGGAGATTATGGTGCCTCAAATTCTTCCTCAACGTCCTTTCTTAAACTAGAGGATGATTGATTTTATTGTTCAAATATTTTGGGGAGAAATATACCCTTGGAATCTCATGGTCTACTCATAAATTAGGGAAATTTTATTTAATTACTAAATGAATTATTATTGCTCTTGTTGACACCTAATTAGAAAATTCCAACTAGTGTTCCTCGGCAATGGCACCAAAAATGATGGGTGTCATCATCCCCTTCATTTAATAAACTTTCTGTTGATGTCATATTTAACTAGGGTTGTGTCTAAAGCTATATGAAATAAGAGGAATCATAGCGATTTACTAATTGAATTGAGGTATTTGTATTTTTTTTGTTTTGAGGGGCTTTTAATGTCTTAATGATTTCTTGGTTAAAACCTTATTGGAATCAAACTATGAAAATCTGAAAGAAATAAACACACGTTGCAAAAATGAAATAGATTTCTAGAAATAAACACACATTGCAAAAATGAAATTGATTGCTGGAAATAAATACACATTGCAGAAGTGAAATAGATTACTAGAAATAAACACACGTTGCAGAAATGAAATAGATTGTTGGAAACAAACACATGTTGCAGAAATGAAATTTTAATCTAAAACACCTACATGAACAAATTTACAATAAATCTTAACTTTAAATAGTTGGAAGCATTTATAAATTTAACAAATTTACCTATTTACTTTTGCAAATAGAAATATAAATACTAACAAAAATGAAGATCCTGGTTCTTTGGAGGAGTGGGCCCTTGTTCTGCCTATAATAGGGTTTGAACAATTTAATTTGCTTTCAAAATAGAAATGGATATTTCATTGATAAAATGTTTTGTATTACAAATGTACTAATCTATCCTTTATCTATCTATTCTTTAATTATTTTCTCTATCTTCTATATTCTATATCTAAATCTCTTTTTTTACTAAATTCCCATGTCTGTATATATAGATGCTTTGATGGTTGTAATTATTTCATAGATACGATGGAACTGAATCATGCCTAGAATAGATGTTGAATCAAGATGTGGCTAGATGTCCAGCTGTGTGATAAATGTCTTGATTCTAAAAATTTGGAAAATCAATAATTTGTTCTTGATTTAATGGGATCATTGATCTGAAAGATCACTGACCATTTGGAATAGATCCTCATCAGTTCTATATCTAGTCACAAAAGCTTTGGAACTTATATGTAGGAGTACCAAAGCTAAATATATATTTCCAGAGCTAAGTTTGAAAATGTGACAACTTGAAATAGTATGGTGGAGTTCCAAAACTAACTATGATGGTTTTGGAATAGATTTTGTAGGTTTTGGAACTAACTGTGATGATTTCAGAATAGATTCTACAAGTTTCAAAACTAATTTGAATTGAGTCCAATGCTTCCAAAAACATGTAATCCACTTCATATTTGTTCTTTATCTTGATGATGAC
The DNA here is from genome assembly GCA_037957365.1 of Torreya grandis. Taxonomy (NCBI): domain Eukaryota; kingdom Viridiplantae; phylum Streptophyta; class Pinopsida; order Cupressales; family Taxaceae; genus Torreya; species Torreya grandis. Next base: position 291,941 of record JARHVA010004322.1, on the reverse strand, counting down.
TTGTTTTATTACAAAACTAGAATTTTCCAACACACTTTTTAGGAATTACAGGTCTTTCAAAATGTTAGAATCACAATCAACAAAAGATGGATAATCACATCCTAACTCATCTCAGATCAAAATAAAAGTTATAAAATGCAATCAAACTTAATATAAAGAGAGAGTAAGATGAGGTCATTTATTATACATTTATTGGGCATATCATCGCCTCATCAATAATGTTAGCCAAGATGGTTGCATCAATATTATTGTCTATGTTCAATTCTAGTATCTTGTATGGAATATCTACTAAAATAGGATGCAACCACCTAGATGATTTTGGGTTCTACTTTGCCTTCACTTTGATGCATTAAAATTTGGGTCATGGATAGTCAATGCTTGTGAGATGGCAAAACCCTAGATTTCCATCATCGATGTGACCTTGGGGAAAAATGACTTAGTGGGCACCAAGTGTCAAGCTAAACCTAATGACTCTATTGTCAAAGGATGTTACCCAATACATTGAAAAGGACCTCAGACTAATATAGTTTTCCCCTATGTATTGGCTTATATATGAATCATACAATATGTGTAAAGCAAGTACAATAGTGACCTAGCTTATAACTTGTAAAATTAGGATCTTGGGTTGCTCCTTTAGTACTTTAGATCTATAGATGTGTTGTACCTATGACTAGTATGGAAATAGGGAAACTTTGATCAATTAAATGCTTGATAGATTGCATTTTATAAGTGCCTTGGTCTCTTTGGTCATTTATAGATGAGTAATAAATGAGGGTTCATTTTTTATTTATATCAATCCATTTAGAGTAATAACTCACATTAAATCACTTAAGTTGACCATTAGGATATATTTCATTTGTAATTAGATGACTTTAGGGCACTTGACATTTACATTGGGTCAGGACAATAGCATCAACATTATTTCTTGCTCTAGATGTTAGTGTCTAGGGAGTAAGAGAGTAGGTATAGGCTTACCACTTAAAAAGATGCAAGATAAGTACATTTTAATAATTTTGGGCAAGATAGAAGACCTAAGTAATCAATATAAGACTAGTCAGACTAAGAGATATAGGCCAAGTGGCACAAGGATAGAGTAGATACAAGACTTGCATAAGAGGGAAAGGTAGAGAACTAAGAGGAATAACCAAGGTCTAAGTTTGAAAAGTGTACAAGACTGAGGTGATATATAATCACAAAATATCATATACTTTCCCCCACTTTAATATAGTAATGAAATTACTACTTTAAAGAAAAGGAATGTGTACCTGGGGGTGTATGCTCACCTTATCTTTGCATGTACCCAATGTGAGTGATTTTTTGGTGACTGGCTTGCAACCAAGAGAAAGTTATATTATAAAATTAGTGCATATAATCTAGGTGTAAAGTACTTTAAATTGATTTAAATTGAAAGAGCAAGGTTTAAGATTACACGTGTGTTGATGTAATTACCTTGCCTATTGGAAAGTTATTTTGAAAAATATGTATCATTGTAAGTTTATGAAAACTAAGATTAGGATAACTATATATAAATATTTAAAGTGCATATATCCAAGGAGATAGATATATTGGAAGGCATATGCCCCCAAATTTGGAGAAAAAGTGAGTTGCCACTTAGGGGTTGAGATTAGCTCAATTGTGTAACCCAATGACACCTATAACTTGGTGAGGTTAGATGATCAAGTCCAACCTAAAAACTTAGAAACATTGAGTGACCTGGTCACCTCAATCATACCAAAAGGTGAACTAACTAATGCAGTAGATTGACTCAATATAAGTCTGTAAAAGTCCATAAGGTATTAGTATAAATAAGTTTGTGATATGGTAACAGTCCTTAAAAGAGTTTTGGAATATGAAATTGATTTATATTTTGAAAAATTAGGCACATGTTTCATTTCATATGCATCTTAGATATGTCTCATGCTAAAATTATGTATACAATAGTACCAATGTATAGGATTCTACCATAACTATGAATTTAAATCATATAACTTTGTGATTTGGCCAATTTGGATAATTATGTAAGTGTGGATAACATACTCCCATAGCATGCCCCCAGTATATATGCATAAGTTTTAAAATTGATATAAGAACCAATGTGGAGGACATTTTTATAAAACATGCCCCCATTGTAAACTAGATATGTTGAATACTAAATAGATGTGGATAACATGCTTCCAAAGCATACCCCCACTAATATAAGTACCATACTGAATGAGTGTAGAGAACATGACTTCAAATAATTCCCCCACTATAATATAGAAATTATGAATGTGTGGAATCCATGTCAATATGACATGCCCCCACTAAATCTAAGAACTAATATAAGTACCACATACTAAATGAGTGTGGAGAACATGCTTCCAAAGCATGCCCCCACTATAATCTAAAAATTGTGCTAAGTGTGGGGAACATGTCTATATGGAATATCGCCAATAATATGTCCCCCATTTGAGGTGAGGGAAAGATAAGAACTAGGATTTATCTCACCTCTAAATGATAAGACAATTGTATACTCTTTGAATGTCACCATGTATCATATAGAAAGAAACATGACTAGGTAAATGTATCATTTAAGTGCATAGAACCAATATGATCACATGTAGGCCTAAGATGCATGATAAATATCATGGTAATGTCTATATAGTAATAGTAAAATCTCAATAATTAAATAACAATGCACATAATATCAATCAAAATCAATTCAAAAGGCAATGGTCCAAGGAGACCACAAACAAGGGGCATGTTCAAATGCCACACAATCGAAGGGACATGACTTAGTCAAATGTCCATAAAGTTAATAATGACATATTAAAATATCCATAAAACAAACAATTACATATTTAAATGTCAATAAAAACATTCCTAGTCATTGGGGGCACAAACAAAGGAATATATTCAAATGCTCAAAAAATTAATACAAGACACTCAAGGAAGTGCATAAAGTAAAGCATAAGCAACTAGTAAACATGTCATAGTAGCCCATGAATCCACTATGTTAGAAAAATTAAGTCACATGTATAGCATATAAAGTACCCTATTTAAGATATAATCATGGATAATAGGCATCTATAAGTACATATGTAAGCTCAAACATGATATTTTAGAGTGATCATCAAATCATATAACCTATGTGTATCATGATCAAAGAAGTAAATATCCCTAATGTCCATATGAGATGAGAATAAAGAAGGTCCAACATATGAAATAAGAATGTATCATGTGTTTATGTAATTTTTGTATCACACTCAAGTAGATGTGTGACATGTATGTGTATATAAGAGTAACTGAGTATGTTATCCATCAATATAGAAGTAGCACATAGATGCCAAGGATCTAATAGAACATGCAAGTGCCAAAAGTCTTTTATTGGATTTCTGAATGTTTTGATTTTTTTTTGTATTTTTGGTGTGTGGGTTTTAATTATGTCCTCATCCTCAAAAGGTAGTAGGTCACCTAAAAATATTTTATGATTTGTTTATATCAATATAGTGTCAATACCTCAATGTTTATATATAATGATTTACCTGTAGCCAATGGTGTAGGAAAATAATCATTCTCATGATGCTCAATGTAAATTGGTGCACCTATATTATCAAAGTTTACACACATGTTTGTAGGATCCAGTTTACCATTCCACTCAACTAACCAATTTTGTCTAAATTTTAGCTTTAAATGTGTTTCATGTTTTGTTATCCATATAGTTGAAACTTGGACACATGGGTCAAAAGCAATGGTTAATCATATTTATCCTCATAATTCATGAGTTAATGTAGAGTATGTTACCTCATCGATATTATGTCTCAATCATGCTAGAAAAGTGGTACCATAAGTGATATCCCACTTGTTTGGATCAAATCAAATGTTGTGTTAATATATCCCATTAATATAAGTAGTAATAGTTAAATCTTCATATTTTTATCACTTTGAGGGATGTTTATCTTCTAAAATATAGGAAGGATTTTTCCCTTTATCTATTTTAGAAACAATATGTATATGTCATTTTCTCTTATATTATTATATAATGTTTTTCAATATTGCACATTGATTGGTATTATGGCTAATGATCTGATGGTAATTACAATATGGTGCTCCTTTTATGGGAATTATTCTATTGTCCAATATGTGTCTGGTAGAAGGTAAATAAACCATTATATGTTCAAATAATAAAGATAAGATGGTACTGGTGGTATCACGTTTCTGTTAGGGTGTGGAGCTAAAAGCTTCACCAAGGAGCATACTTAAACAGGTTCGGGTCTACACAGACGCCGGCGTCGGTCAGGAGCGACCGACGTCGGTTAGTAGCAGTTGCAGAGGCGCCGACGTCGGTGATATGGTCGACCGGCGACGGTCACAGGCGAACAGGCAGGAACCGATGTCGGTTACCTGCGTGTCCAGAAATCTATTTTCGTGGACGGCAGCGAGTGTTTGCATGATAAGTTTGAGTCGTGGACTCAAGCTTGCGTCTCTATTGTTAGCAATACTATTTTTAGAGCCCTTGTTCAAGAGGCTTAACTGTTTGTTGTAAGAGCATGCTCAAGTTTCCCTATTTCTATATGTAGGAAGATCTTCTTAGCTTAGAATTGTAGAGTGTGTGTAGAACTGTAAGAGTAGAACATTGTGAATGTTTGAAGGACAGTATAGAGTTGCATCAATCCAGGTTGTTGGATTTGAATGTACTTGAGAGTGAGCTCTTGAGGAATAGAGATCTAGTGAGAGATCTTGTGTGCATCTGAGAGAGGTGTGGAAGAACGAAGCTTCTTCATATTGTATTCCTATTGTAAAGAGTTTCAATACAAGTTTTCAGGGTGTTTTCTTGTATATCTTGTTCTATGTTATTTATCATTTCAGTTACTTATCTATCTGATTTATTTCCACGTTTATTGCTTTCACAAGTGTAATCTATTGTTGGTTTGATCCCCCAACAAGTGGTATCAGAGCCTTGGTTACAGGTTACAGGTTACAGATTACAGGTTGCTCACAGGTGTTTCTGCAGGAATTTCTGTTTGAGTGGGAGAAGCAATGGCAGAAGAAAGTAAGCTGAGAATGGAAAAGTTTAATGGCAAGAACTACCAACATTGGAGAATGCAGATAGAGGACTATCTGTATCAGAAGGATCTCTACTTACCGTTAGGTGGGATAGCAAAGAAGCCCAAGGACATGGAGGATGAAGAATGGGAAGTTCTTGACAGAAAGGCTCTTGGGTCTATAAGACTGAGTCTGGCCTCCATTGTGATATGTAATTTGTCACAGGTAAAAACAATGGTAGAGTTGATGACCACGTTAGCAAATATGTATGAAAAACCCTCAGCTTTAAATAAGGTATATCTTATGAAGCAATTATTTAATTTGCATATGAATGAAGGTGGATCTGTTTCTACTCATCTGAATGATTTCAATGGAATTGTTAATCAGTTAAGTTCTGTCAATATTGTATTTGAAGATGAAATAAAAGCTCTTTTGATATTATGTTCTTTGCCCGAAAGCTGGCATGGCTTAGTAATGGCAGTTTCTAATACTGCATCTGCATCAAATATTTTGAAAGTAGAAGATGTGGTTAGCGTTATCTTGAATGAGGAAATACGCAGGAAAAGCACAGAAGAGACATCTGGGAACGCTTTAAATTTTGAGAGCAGGGGAAGGCAAAAAGAAAAGAGCAAGAGGAGATCAAGATCTAAGTCTAAGGTGAGAGGAAGATCCAAATCCAGGAATGGCAGGAAGCCACAATGCTGGAACTGTGGAAAGATGGGGCACATAAGCAGAGATTGTTGGTCAAAGCCCAAGGAGGACAACCAACACGAAGGAAAGGAAGAAGCCAAAGTTGCAGGTATTGCACAGGATGCTTTAATTTTCTCTTTGCATAATAACATAGAATCTTGGGTATTAGATTCTGGTGCTTCTTTCCATGCTACCCCTAACAGAGAGTATTTCAATGACTATATCCATGGAGATTTTGGAATAGTATACTTAGGGGATGATGAGCCTTGTAAGATTATTGGCAAAGGTAAAGTGCAGCTGAAGATGCAGAATGGCAACACATGGGTGTTGAGAGAAGTGATGCATGTTCCTAGTTTGAAGAGAAATTTGATTTCTGTAGGTAAGCTAGGTGATGAGGGTTGTACAGTAACTCTCACAGCAGATTCTTGGAAGGTGACCAAGGGTGCACTAGTTATGGCCAGAGGTAAGAGAGAAGGTACTCTCTACTTGTGTAATTGTGTTACTAACAAATCTCCTTCAGTTTTATCTACTTCAGGTGTGGATTGTAAATTGTGGCACTCAAGGCTTGGCCACATGAGTGAGAAGGGGATGTCAATACTTAAGTCTAAAGGTATGCTTTCAGATTTGAAAAGTATGGATCTAGAGTTTTGTGAGCACTGTGTATTTGGGAAACAGAAAAGGGTTAGTTTTCTCAAGACCGGGTCTACTAAGAAAAGGCAGAAGTTGCAGCTTGTTCACACAGACGTGTGGGGACCGGCTCAGGTAGCCTCTATTGGCGGATCACGGTACTATGTTACATTCATAGATGACGCCACAAGAAAGGTATGGATCTACTGTATTAAAAAGAAATCTGATGTTTTTGAGACTTTTAAGTTTTGGAAAGCCATGGTTGAGAATGAAACAGGCAGAAAGTTAAAGTGCTTGAGATCTGATAATGGCGGTGAGTTCTGCAGTCTTAAGTTCAAATTGTATTGTTATACACAAGGAATCCATAGGCAAAGGACGGTTCCAAGGACACCTCAGCAGAATGGTATTGCTGAAAGGATGAACAGAACTATCATGGAGCGTGCAAGATGTATGAGATTGCATGCAGGGTTGCCCTTAGAGTTTTGGGCAGAAGCAGTTGACACCGCAGTGTACCTGATTAACAGAGGACCTTCTACAGCTCTGGATGGTGGAATTCCAGAAGAGGCATGGACAGGTAAAAAGGTAGATCTTTCATATCTCAAAGTTTTTGGTAGTGAAGCCTTTGTGCATATAGATAAGGAAAATAGAAAGAAGCTTGATCCTAAGTCTATGAGGTGCACGTTTATAGGCTATGGCTCAGATGATTTTGGTTTCAGATTTTGGAATCTAGGAACTAACAAGGTAATCAGGAGCCGTGATGTTGTTTTCAATGAAAGAGTGATGTACAGTGATCAGATAAGGAAGCTGGATCAATCTGGGCAGAGCAATAGTGAATTGGACGAAGTTATGGTCCAAAATGAGCTCACGGGAAAAAGAAATAATCACTTGCAGGAAAACACAGAGACCGACGTCGGCAGGGTTGTAACCGGCGTCGGCAGTACAGAAACCGATGTCGGTCATACAGAGACCGACGTCGGCAGACCAGGCACCGAGGTCGGTCAGGAAGAACCGACGACGACGAGTGACAGGTCTACAGGTGGCCGAGGTCGGTCACTGTCAGAAAAATTGGGTGGACAGATTGTTGAAAACAAGTCCAAGACACCCACCAGGAGGTCTGAAAGGGTAAGTAAGCCTCCAATTAGATATTCTCCTTCCTTATATTATTTATTGCTAACCGATGGTGGAGAACCAGAAAGTTTTGAAGAAGCATTACAGGTGGAGTCCAGGAGTAAGTGGGAGCGTGGCATGGTTGAGGAGATGGAGTCCTTAAGAGAGAACCAAACATGGGATTTGGTTGAATTGCCAGCTGGTAAGAGAACACTAAAGAACAGATGGACCTACAGGTTGAAGGAAAGTGAGGATGGTCAGATGCGATATAAGGCCAGATTAGTGGTAAAAGGATTTGCACAAAAGCCAGGTATTGACTTTGGTGAAATTTTTTCTCCTGTTGTTAAGATGACTTCAATAAGGGTTGTATTGTCTTTGGTTGCTTTTGAGGATTTGCATCTCGAGCAGCTAGATGTTAAGATAGCATTTCTTCATGGAGATTTGGATGAGGAAATTTATATGGAACAGCCAGAAGGTTTTGAGGTCAAGGGTAAGGAGAAATTTGTGTGCAGGTTAAAGAAAAGCTTGTATGGCCTCAAGCAAGCTCCAAGGCAATGGTATTTGAAATTTGACAGGTTTATGACTGAGCATGGCTACAGTAGGTGTCAATCAGACCATTGTGTATATTTCAAGAGATTTGATAACGGTAGATATATTATTCTATTGTTGTATGTAGATGACATGCTGGTTGCAGGGTCTCACATGCAGGATATCTCTGAGCTCAAGGAGAAGTTAGCTCAAAAGTTTGCCATGAAGGATTTGGGAGCAGCTAAGAAGATCCTTGGCATGAGCATTAGGAGAGATAGGAAAAATCACAGGTTGATATTGTCTCAAGAAGATTATGTGAACAAGGTGTTGGAGAGGTTTAATATGCAGGATGCAAAACCGGTGAGTACACCTATGGCTGGACATTTTAAGCTAAGCAAAGAACAATGTCCCAATTCACATGATGAGGTAGAGTACATGAGTACAGTTCCATATTCTTCCGCAGTAGGGAGTTTGATGTATGCAATGGTATGTACTAGACCAGATATTGCCCAAGCAATGGGAGTAGTAAGCAAGTATATGGCCAATCCAGGTAAGGAACATTGGAAAGCGGTTCAATGGATCCTTAGATATCTGAGAGGAACCAGCAGCAAGCACCTATGCTATGGAGGTTCAGATACTTCTCTACATGGCTATGTAGATTTAGATATGGCAGGGGATTTGGATGGCAGGAGGAGCACCACAGGTTATGTTTTTACTGTAGGTGGATCGGCAGTTAGTTGGATATCTAAGTTGCAGAAGGTTGTAGCCTTGTCAACTACAGAAGCAGAATACATTGCAGCTACAGAAGCTAGCAAGGAGATGATATGGATGACACGGTTCATGGAAGAGCTTGGAAGGGAGCATGGGAGTTGCAGATTGTACAGTGACAGTCAGAGTGCAATCCATTTGGCCAAGAACTCAGCGTTTCACTCTAGAACCAAGCACATACAGCTAAGGTACCACTTCATACGGCAGGTATTGGAAGATGGTGAGTTGAAGCTGGAGAAAATTCATACAGACAAGAATCCCGCTGATATGCTAACAAAGCCGGTTACAATGGAGAAGTTGAATCTTCATTCAACTTCTATTGGTCTTCATGATTGAGTTGAAGATGGAGGAGCAAGAAGATGATGCTGTACAGGTTGGTGTAGCTGGTTTATCTCCAAGTGGGAGATTGTTAGGGTGTGGAGCTAAAAGCTTCACCAAGGAGCATACTTAAACAGGTTCGGGTCTACATAGACGCCGGCATCGGTCAGGAGCGACCGACGTCGGTTAGTAGCAGTTGCAGAGGCGCCGACGTCGGCGATATGGTCGACCGGCGACGGTCACAGGCGAACAGGCAGGAACCGATGTCGGTTACCTGCGTGTCCAGAAATCTATTTTCGTGGACGGCAGCGAGTGTTTGCATGATAAGTTTGAGTCGTGGACTCAAGCTTGCGTCTCTATTGTTAGCAATACTATTTTTAGAGCCCTTGTTCAAGAGGCTTAACTGTTTGTTGTAAGAGCATGCTCAAGTTTCCCTATTTCTATATGTAGGAAGATCTTCTTAGCTTAGAATTGTAGAGTGTGTGTAGAACTGTAAGAGTAGAACATTGTGAATGTTTGAAGGACAGTATAGAGTTGCATCAATCCAGGTTGTTGGATTTGAATGTACTTGAGAGTGAGCTCTTGAGGAATAGAGATCTAGTGAGAGATCTTGTGTGCATCTGAGAGAGGTGTGGAAGAACGAAGCTTCTTCATATTGTATTCCTATTGTAAAGAGTTTCAATACAAGTTTTCAGGGTGTTTTCTTGTATATCTTGTTCTGTGCTATTTATCATTTCAGTTACTTATCTATCTGATTTATTTCCGCGTTTATTGCTTTCACAAGTGTAATCTATTGTTGGTTTGATCCCCCAACAGTTTCAGTGTGATCTTTAGTGTATAGGGTAAAGCCTTTTGAGAATACCCCACATTATTCACAAGATGTACTTGTATTTGGTCCTTATAAGGTTGACTCAATGATTTTTACCAAGAGGGATATATATAATAATAATAATAATAATAATAATAATTTACATGCTCATATACTAGTTTTGATTTTCCCTTATCTGTATTCAATGGTGTATTTTTTGCAAGTTGGTTTAGCTTATATGTGTCAGGACCCATAGGTTCAAATAAGTTATGTGATAAGTGATCAAGTGGATAAAATTTTAAGTTTCACTTTTTTTTTCTATCATATCATAGGCTATATCATTTTCACTGTCATAATCGTCTAAAATATGTCCATAATTTTGCTTAGTATTAACTAATAAAGGAAGCTCAAATGTTGGGGGTTCTTAAAGTTTTTCTAGTTCTTTTGTTAATGGTTGTTTATCCTTATGCATATCTATGTGCACCTTAGAGTTTAGTGCCTTATTTGTATCTGGAGATGAGTGTGATATTATACTTGACTCACATATTTCATACATATGTATATGTTTAATAGGTATGAATTGTTTAGGTGGTACCACTGTATGGATGCCTTCAATTTTGGAATGTATCATTTTTTAAAAAATTGAAATTTTTAGGATTAGTAGGCATGGATAATAAGGTCCCCTCATGTATGAATTTGACACATTGATGGAGTGTAAATGGGATATCTTCCATTAAATTCATCCAAGGTCTACCCAAAAGTAAATTATAATGTAAAGATTGAGACATGACCTGAAAATTAGTTGAGATTATTTGTGTTCCTAAGGTCACATCTAATGTAATTTATCTAATTGGAGGGCTATGTGAATTTTCAAACCCTTTTATGTGCATATAATTACTTTAGATAAGGCATGTGTTGATACCCATGGTGGTTAGGAATTGCATGCTACAAATATTTAGACTTGATCCATTATCAATTAGCATTCTTTTAATACCTTTATTTTGTATTATTACTTGTATGAATAAAGACAAATTTTGGTCATAAATATCAATGGATTGTAAAAAAATTGGATCAAAGGTGATGAGATTTTTATTATTCTTAAGATCTTGCATAATATTCATAAAATAAGTAGGGTCATTATCACTTGGACTTGTATCTCAAGGACTAAAATATTAGCATGTGTATTGTTCAATTGGTAAATAATTTCATATCCCTTAGATTTTATTACAATTTTGGGTTTAGGTGGCACTTATTTTATATTAACAAGTGGCGGGATGGGTGGGGAAACCTTACCTCTTTGAGTAGTAACAACATGGCCCATAGAATCCAATATAATCTATGGGTGAATAATGGGTGTGGGATGGTAGTTATCATTTGAATAAGATACAGGTAGAATAAATGGTTGAGATCATGCACATTGGTATCTAGATATTGGTTCTATAACATTGCAAAATGGATTTTAAAATGAGATTAATTTTTGTGTTCACTTTAAAATCCTCTCATTATTGACACAAGTTTACTTATAATATTTTATAAGGCAAGTAATGTAGCAAACAATAAAAACTATGATATATTGGAATCCAAAGTGGGTAATAGAGGCTTCCATGTTGCACATATTTTATGACAATAAGGGATAAATAACCAAAAAAATAGAAAACCCTACATGACCTAGGGTTTTGATTTTTAAAGATAAAGTTCACCAGATGTTTAACCCTAAAATGAAATCTAAATATTGGAGTTAGCCTTAGATTCTAATTAAAGGGTTATATAGAAATGAAATTACACAAGGGTGATAATAAGATATATAGTAGGCCAAATAGATGCTAAACTTAGATATAAACATAGACTAAATTTATTATGTTGAGATAGCATAAATATAAAAAGTATAACTATGCTAGATATAAAAATAACAAAGAAGTGAAGTACATTTCTTGTTCTAATGTTAATGTACTTCTAGATCTTGAACAAGTTGAAAGTAGGCAAGAAGTAGATTCTAGAATAGTCATCTGATTCTGGATCTAATGCCCCTAGCTCTCTAATTAATAATGTTAGCATGGGATGGTTACATTGGCACTACTACCTAGGTTTGATTTTAGTGTCATAAATGGAATATCTATTAAAAAAATATACACCCACCCAAATGCTTTTGGGTTATACTTCACCTTTGTTCTAGTGCATTAAGATATGGGCCATGGATAGTTACTACCTGTCAAATAGAAAAAAACTTAGCTTTTCATCTTCAATGTGACATTGATGAAAACTAGGTTAGTGGGCACATGATGTCAAGTTGACCCCAATGACCCCACTATCAAATTATATTGCCTACATAGCTAATACTCTAAAGAGAGCCTCAAACTAATGTTGTCCTCCCCTATGTGTCGGTTTGTGTGTGAATCATATAATATGTGCAAAGCAAGTACAATAGTGACCTACCTTGTAACTTGGCAAATTGGGCTCTTGGGATGCTTCTTTAGTAATTAAAACTTATAAATGTGTTGTACATGTGACTGGTATGGAAATAGGGAAGCTTTGATCAATTAAATGTTTGATAGAGTGCTTTTGATCAGTGTCTTGGTCTCTTTGGTCTTTTATAGGTGAAGAATGAATGAGGGTTGATATTATATTTATATCACTATCTTTAGAGTAATAACTCATATTAAAGTACTTAGGCCAACCATTAAGATATGTTTCATTTATAAATTATATGAATTTAGGGTACTAAACATTTACATCAGGTCAAGATAATAACATCAACACTATTGTTTGACTTGGATTTTAGTGTCCAAAGAGTAAGAGAGTAGGTACAGGCTCAAAACTTATAGAGATGGAAGATAAGCAAATTTTAATAATTTTGGGCAAGATAGAATACCTAGGTCATCAATATAAGACTAGTTAGACTAAGAGATATAATCTAAATGGCATAAGGATAGAGTAGAATATGAGACTTACACAAGCAAGAAAAGTATAGAGATGAAAGGAATAACCAATGTCTAATTTTTCCAAGTGTATAAGATTGAGGTGTTATATAATCATAAAATATCATCTACAAAGAGATTTGAATGGCTAGATATAATAAAGTTTCCCCCTATGGAATGTGAATTGGGATTGTTTAAAATTTATAAGAGACTAAAAAATTTAAGCAAATAACTAATTGTACATTCTCATTTCATCAAATGTTCACTTTTTAAAATATGTTTCATGGATGGAACAATTACACTTAAAACCAAGAGACTTTTCATGAAAGGAAGGAAATTGTATACTGATACTTAGTGAATAATCTAGAAATTGTCAAAATTAACACTTTGTGCTCTAGAAATGCAAGTTTTAGGTAGAAAAAATTTTAAAAGATAGGATCAATTGACTAGGATAAGTGTGGTTGAAATTTATATCCTTTTATGGTAAATTTTGTCATGTAAGTAAGATGATAATTTTTTGGTGAAAATTGTGCAAGAAGATAGGTAAATGTGAATTTTTAGCAAATTTGATCACTATTTTTTAACTGTCTAGATATGAAAGGTAATATAAAAAACCCAAAATGCTAATAATCCAATGAAATATAAGGGAATAAATTTATGGATCAAATGATCATAAATGAAAATAAATGGAATAAGAAGATGCAACAAATCAAAAACTATGTATGATTAGATTTTAGTTTTTTATTATTAAATTGATTTGAATGTTTTGAATATTATTTTATTCAAGTCTCATATAGTAAATCATCATTGTCATAATTAAAGGTCTTGGAGTTGTATATATCCATGGCATACTCTTCTTCTCCTTCCCCATCTTGATCATTATTACCATAATGTAACATGTGTATTATTCACCACTCATGTGAAAATGTATTGCCTTGTTGATTAGAATCTATTATAGCATGCATATGTTGTAACCATGACATCCTTAATGTGAATGATTTTCAATATGTATGAGGCATAACCCATGCTCTTATGTTAACAACTTTGGGTGTAAAAATAATTGGGTATGTGACATATCCAAGAGATTCTTCCCAATTTGCACTATGGTGTGAATCCTCTATATTGTATCCAAGTTTTGGAAATCCCCTCACACTACAATAAACATTTGTTTATGATCAATATGAACATGTCTGAAGTAAGCTACCTATATGTATATTGCTATCATTAAATCATTATGATGAAGACATTTTTTTCTTATTGTGGGCGTGGGTAATTTGTTGTCACCCTTTATGATGGATGAATCTTGTTGATATTGTATAATTTGAATAATATCATCATCATATTTTTACTTTTGAATTTTTTTCCTCAATGTTTTACAATGTTATGTATCATGTCTTTTGATTCTAGATAAGCACAAAATGGTTTCCTTCTTCATTTAAAATTCATGTTGTTAATCAATGTTGATTAGTAAGTAATGTTATGAGTTTATGCTACAAGATAAATTTCAAAAGTATTGTATGTGTATCTTGGTGTAATTTTATTTGCATTTTTTGTAAAAATTTTAATTCTAATAACTCCACATTATTTATAGAATTGAAACAAGTGCTATATATGAACTTTAATTTTTTCTATTAGTTACATCTTCTTCCTTAGGAATCCCCAATAGTTGTTAACCTTTTTAATTGGATTGATTTACACAAAGTGTATTTGATTCATCTCGATACACTCCTCGAGAAATAGCTATAAACAACATATGTGATAAATAGTTGTTACAACCAACATTCCCCCTATTCTTTTTTTAAAGAATGGGGACCCACTTTGTTTTTTTATTGGGCCTATGTTTTTTAAGTTTTTTACTTCATTCTATGGAAGTATTTTGGATTGTTCCTTAATCTCGACACTCAAAAGCACAAACAATGGTGTTTTACATTTTGAACTAACTTATTAATATCTTTCAAAGTTTTTTACTTATGCAAGTTTTGGAAGTCATGCGCACTTTGAAGGACTTGGCACTTCATAAATTCTTAAGTTCATAATTTATTCATTAGACATTTTATTTGGTACTCAAGTTTGGATTGTCTTCATTGGACATTTGTTTGGAAATTATTCATCAGGATTGTATTCATTAAATAAATTGTTTGGGACTTGTTCATTGGATAATTTGTTCAAAATAGTCATCATTGGTTTTATGTTCAGAGGTTTTGTTTGAAACTCTTTCATCAGATTTTTTGTTTGAAAAATCTTTTCAAGATTTTTTGTTTGAAAAATCTTTTCAAGATTTTTTTTGTCAAACATTTTGTTTGGGGTTTGCGTTAGGATCCTTTGATTCACAAGAGTTAATTAGCTCGATCCCAACATGAAACCCAATTCCCAACTACCAAAATCCCACTAGGCTTAGCTAGTAAAGTGGAACTATATCATGACTCTTGTCAAAGAATGCAAAGACATCACTTCCCTACCAAATAATATAACAAATTTTGAATTATGTAGGTAAAGCAAGTTTATGAATGTTGGGCATTAAAAGTGCACAAACTAGAATTGAATTCAAAAGCTATATCAATGAATTTTAGCTATTGACATGTTCATTGATCGCAAGGAAATTTTGAGCTCAATTGTTACTCTATGAATAATCCCTCGATACCTATGCATCAACTATAAAGATGCAACCAACAAAAAGAAGTTTTCAAAATCTAGGAAACTAAATTTGAGCAAACCCAATGGGAGATAATGGCTTCATCATCCTGAGTGTTTAAAGGAGTACTGACACCATCTCAATTTTTTGTTAAAGATTCTACTAAATATACAAACACTATGTTCAAATCTATAGTCTTCAATGACATGAATGTAAAGTATTCAGACCCATGAGATGCCATTGATGTTGTTAATTATTTTTCCTATGAAGAATATCTATCACCAACCTAGATCTAATTAGTGACAAACCTACTCTCTCTCAAAAGACAAGGATTACACTTCACCACAACCAAGCCCAAGTTTATGCCATGTATCGACCTACTACAGGACTTGATCTTTGATAGTAAGGTGACATATGACATCTTCTTACATCACGTGGGTAACAAGATGATCATGGATTATATCTCAAGTGATGATTTCCAAAGGTATTTATCTTTACCAATTATAGATGTTATATTTAACATGCATATGGTGGTAGCATGGAATAAGAATAATTCTATTGACAAAAATCTAAGCAGATGGTTTCTTCCTAGGGAGACTATTGTCTTGAAGGGAAAATACCGCATGTCTATTATAAAAATTTAGAATGGGGGTCCACGTCAAGATGGCCCTACTGAACATGCTATATGGCATGCCAAGTATCTATTTTATCCACCTAGATTGGGTGACACTTCTAAACATGTTGATGACCTCTGACATGACTTTTGCCCTAGGGGAGATTATCTTATTTAAGCTAAAGGAGAAAGTTATACATAAGTGCAAATGGTCTAATTTAGTATGCCATTTTTATATGATGTCATACCTCCTTCACCCAATAATGGGAATTTTATACATGGACTATGGGTCACTTTGGAGCCCAACTATGGACTACATAAATAAATGCATCTATGATTATTATTCATTCATGCACATATATGCATACACCAAACATATCACCTAGATTAAAAAAGATGTGTATCCTCAAGTATGGTGATCTATCCATGAGGTCATACTACCCACGATATTTAAGAGTATAGCAAATACATTGACACCTCGAGGTGACTATTGGATATACCCAGATTATATAGTTATTATGGTTTTCAACAATAGGGTCAACCCCTTATGCCTCCCCAAGTACATGCCTAATAAACTCAAAAACTAGAGATTGCATTTTAGCTTTGGTGAAGTGTAGAATAAAATATGATAAAGAAGAAGAAAATCACATTCTAGGGATCCCATATGGTAATAGGTCAAATGTGCTACATAATGCAAAAAAATCTTAGGGAGGTTGGCAATAAAAAAAAGCATTATTTATTGGACACCCTACCTCATAGAGATTGGGACCCTTATGGTCAAATTTAGAAACATATCCAAGGATTTGGTATTCTATACTAGCACATTCTTTATGACCATGATTTTTTGTTCCTAAATGCAAAATATGATGCCCAAGCCATGGAAAGGGCACAACTAGTGGGGCTCAGGGAGGAAAATTTGAAGATAATTCAAGGAGAACATTTAATTTTGGTTCAAGAGATGCATATAAGGCTTCCAACCCCTAGAGGATGGACTTATTCATACTTTTGGATTAACAGACCCCCACAAAAAAATAAGAACAAGGAGAGCCTTCTCAATAAGCTCCCCAAGTATTGAAGGCTATTAAGATAGAGCCTAGTGTGACTAAAGTTGAGCATCAAGGAGATCAAGAAGATCTAATTTGTTTGGAATATTCTGATTTAGAAGGACAATATCACCTAGTTGCACTACCAGTATAGGAATATACAGGTAAAGAGGTTGCTACTACCCTAATTCATCAAGACTCCTCCCTAGTTAAGAAAGCTACAATGTACTATAAGAGGAAGCCAAGGGATCCTCCCCTCACAAAGAACCCAATTTTTGATGAACCACTAGTAGGCACATCTTCAATTAAATAACAAACTCTAATAAAACAAAAAATGGATGAAGAGGAAGAATTAAAAATAGAAAAGGCATTAATCCTCACAGATGATATAGGGAAATCACTTATGAAAGATGTCCAATCAGGTAAGGAGGCTCAGCCTTTAGTCCCTTCTTCCAAAATTTCCTTTTTTATTCCCCTTTCTTCAGTAAGCTTATTTGATTCAATTCATCTCAGTGTTCTTGCACAAATACCCCTGATTACTCAAAAAATAGAGGATGTTTCCTTTACCCCTATTGTTTATATTTCCCCAATAATTCCAACCAAATATATTATTTCCACCACTATGGAAATTCCCTCTAGGACTCCCTTAGTTCATATTAAAACTAAAAGGAAGGATTTTAATGAGGTTGAAGGGGAATTTGTAAGATCCCAACTTCATGTATCATCCACTCAAATAAACTTACCAATGCCTTCCACTAGCTATTCCCAAGATACTACTATAACATCCTTAGGGAAGGTTAAAAGAGGGAAATAAGTGTATAAAATCCACCCACTACCCCAATATGAGGGTATGTATTGGTCCAAAATCATATGTCCCTCCCTTCCTAACTCAATACTTAAAGGAGATTCTGAACAAACATCAGAAGAATAGTTGGTTGAGACTAAAGTTAAGGACACATAGTTGGTAAATCCAACATAACTAGTCATCCCTCCATGGGTAGTTGATCTCAAATCAAAGGCTTCTCAAAATCCAAAATTGAAAATCATAGAGTTGCCATCTATAAGATCCATGTTTGATAAACCCTTAGGGAGCATCCAAAGGGTTAGAAAGAGGAAAGTGCAGGATGAAAAAGAAAGGGAAATCATTTTTTAATAAATATAATAAGTCTTTACCTTGTCTAAAAGGAAGAATAGGAAGTTGGGGTAGTCCCCATATATATAAGACTTTAAGTCCCTTACTAAAACTCATAAGGATGCTTTGATAACATTTTATGAGGGGAATGAAATGTCTAATTAGGAGTTTGAGCAAGAATTAGAAAAAATAAAAGAGCACCAGATTAAATGTTCATATTCGTCAAGAAATTGAAACCAAAGTTTAGTAGGCTGCATCAAAGTTGTACAATGATCTAGAAGCAATTGATGTAATGAGGGAAGAATTGGCTCCTTATATAATTGAGACTCATAAATTATTTAATTATTTGAAGTAGGATGAGAATAAATTAAATTTACTTATTATTTATACTACCAATAAGGCTTATATCCATATTGATTTAATGAAACTGTTGGAAGCTTCAAATGCCCTCAATTTGGTGGTAATTAGAACCTAGGAGGCTAGAGAGTGGATCACAATAGCTTGGGTAGTAATGCCAAAGTATCAAGAACATGAAGCTTTCATTTTTAAAATCCTAGAATAATTAAAGATATCAAAGGAAAGATACTCAATGATAAAACTTATTAGTATAATCAATTTTGATCAACTCCTTTAGCAGGCATCCAAGAAATTCAAACAGAACCTTCAAGGATTAGCACTTGAAGAAATTAAGGCCGAGATAAGTTTTGATAGAAAGAAGGTAACATAAGTATAAATTTTTAAGATAAACTTATAGAACATAAATCCATAACATGATAAGCTCATTGAGTAGGTAAATAGGGTACATAGACCCTCATTACTCAACATGGATATTATTAGATAGAAGCATGATCTAAGACACAAGTATTATCTTTATTTAAAAGCAAATAAGAAGACTTATGTTATGAATTCAAATTTAGCACAAGTATTTACTACAACATATCCAATATTCATCAATGCCATTCAAATTTTATTTATATACATTGAATTTCATTGATGTCAAGGTGATCTTAGTACATAATGCATTAATGATAAAGTGATAGGTTACAAGTGGATTTAAGAGTTCATATCATGTGTGCAAGACTTTGAAGTGATTGACCATGTTTTATGGGTTAAATAAGAGATAAATAGTGCTTTGTGTACTTATGAAAGTGAAAGGGATCCATTGGAATAGTCTTTTGAAGGTATAGGTGATCCTAGTCAACTTAGTAGATCTTTCTAAGTAAACAGATTGATGA